>SJYX01007150.1:612930-628693 GCA_006410675.1 Oreotragus oreotragus
GCCCCCCCCGCATTGAAAGCTCGCAGTCTTAACCACTGGACCACCAGGGAAATCTCCCTCTATTTTTAAAAGGAAAAAAAGCAAAAATAAAGCAGCTTGTCTTTAAAACAAGATTTTGTTTTGCTTTGTTTTTCTGACGACATGGAAATATTATGAAAGCTAGCAAGCAGAAGCCTATTAAGATCACACAAACCGAATCAACAAACAAGCAGCAACTACTAAAAACCAGACATGTTCAACCCAGAGTTGTTATCTTCTCATTCAGTGTACGTGAAATGGGATCTAGTAACGTGTCTATAGCACGTATCATCCAGGGGCTTGTGGTAAAAATAAATATTCCCAGGTCCCTCCCCAGAGATTCAGACAGAAGACTTGTAATTTTACTTCTTAAAAACATCCCCTAGTGAATCCACATGATCAAGCCAAATTTGAAAAACACTGTTCTCGACTATAGATTGGCAAGTACTATAGCAAGTCATTATTTATAAACTTCTTGTAAGTCAAAGAGGAGTGGGGTAGAGGGTCAAATTAGAGCAAGAAAAAGGAGAGAGAAAGGAAGGAAGGAAAAGAAGGGAGGGAGGGAAGTAGGAACGTAAACAAAAAATAAACATATTTCTCTTCAATACCACCGTTGTCAGCAGTGCCAATGCCAACCCCAGCAACCAGCCATGCAGCAAACAAGAAAGACAACTGAGAGTGAACTGCTTTCATAACGTTAGGCTCTTACGCATCATTTGGAGAAACAGTCTAGAAAATTATGGTTTTCTAGGTTATCAAATCAGGCCCAGCAGACTTCCCTGGTGGTCCAGGGGTTAAGACTGTGAGCTTCCAATGCTCAGACTCCATGTACCCTGGTCAGGGAACTAAGAGTTCACAAGCTACAACTAAAGACCCCACATGCTGCCACTAAAACTGAAGATCTCAAATGCCACAACCAAGACCTGGCACAGCCAAATAACTAAGTATTTAAAAATATATGCATCAATACTTCATGCCTAGTGTATCTATACTTCAAAATATCAATCTCCTGAATCAAATTTTTTTTATGATGTTCACACAAATATCAGTATCACCACTATACACAGATCAGTAGAGAACTTACTAATTTTGACATAAGCGCTCTGCTAAGTATTTGATGTGAATGTTTTTCCATCTAATCCTCAGAACAACCTTGTCAAGTAAAACAAAAACACTGCAGGGAAAAATAACCTGTATTATCATTCCAGTTTCCTGTTTTAGGGGACTCAATTTCTATGTGTAAATACTAGAATAAATGAACCAATTCTCATATCCATTATTCCCACTCCACCCTTTTCTTTAATTTATGCATAATTTCTGAACAAAAAGCTGAGCATGCCCAATGCCCCATACACGGTTTGGGGCATGAAATTTATCCTACTAAATCAATGGTGTAAGAGTATGGGGTGCCAGATCAAGACATCCCATTCCCACTGATGATAACAACTGCTTCTTAAAATATCACTCCAAGACTCGGTTCTTGGCTTCTTTTCTGTATTATTGTTAAAAATATTTCATGTTTACATTCATAAGATGCATAAATACTATGAAATGAAACAACCTGTTAACATGTATGTGTAAACTCTGGGTGGTGGAACTCTCATGATTTTATTTTACATTTACCTGCACATTTCAAAATAAACTTTCTAAAGTTTATTTCATTTTATATAACATATACCAAACAAAAACATTAACTTCAATATGGCGATGGTTTCACTGTTATACAAATATGTCAAAGCTAATAAAAGCATAAGCTTTAAATATGTATTATTTGCCAGCTGTAAGTCAACAAAGCCATTTGTAATTTTTTAAAGAAAATAATTATTAAATTCTGATGGGAAAAATAAGGCTGAGGGAGAGTACCCCAAAAGACTAAACCTGGGAGAAGGGTCCCCTCCTCAAACCTGGAGCTTCTCACTGGTGAAGCAGTGGTTGCGGCACACGCGATCACAGAGAATTTCATCAGACTGCAAACCAGAGCTGGTCCAGCACTGCCAGACGAGCAGGAAACCCTTCTCTGGAATGCAGGTGTTATGAGGTTGCTGAGCAAGTGTGCAGAGGTAGTCAGGCCACTGCTACAGGGACAAGAATGCATAGTACTCATGTGAAGAGAACTGCAGGAAACAATTCCCTGGGCAAAAGCAAGCCAAGGCTGGGGCACAGGCATGCAGATGTCAAGGCACTGCCTGCACAAGGCCTGACGTACATGGTGTCCACTTTAGAAGGGCCATGGCAAGGCAGGTCTGGACCGGGACTGCAGGACCAGTGAGGCCCTGTTAACTCTGGGCGTGTGGCTGAGGCAGAGCACCACCAGGTGTCCCCAGGGAATGGGGGAGGGGAACAGGACACACACAACTAGGAAAGGGAACACTAGGAAACCAAGAAGGAAAAAAATCCCTTCCCCTCCAGCATCCTGACCCCTTTAGCACCTAGTAAAGCTAAACATCATGCTCTTTGTAAAAGAGAAATGGTTAGAGTCCAGTCCATTACTGCAGAGCAGGTACTGAAGGGTGAATTTGGAGCAGAAAGAAACTGAATTGATAATTGACACAGTTATCTTTCTGCTCTTAACAGTATTTAAGTGAGACAGTGATTCTCTCACTTAAAAACAGGGGAAAAGGAAAGTGAGTGCACGGCCATGAGTGTTCACCGTGGCCACTGGTGCAGAATCCGAAAGGGCACCCACAATCTTTGACGTATCACTTATTTTTAAAAGTCACACAAATTTCTTATTCTAGCCTAGGTTATTATCCATGTATGTTTTAAAACAAAATGTTTTAACTCATGCAACAACTGATTGTTATGCTTATCAGCTTCTAGGGGTTGCCCAGGTTCCTTGGCTCAGGTGACCCATGCCCCATCTTCAAAGCCAGCAATGGTATATTGATTCCTTCTCATTATCACTTCATTCCAAACTCCTCCTCTGCCACTTTCAGGAAATCTTGTGATTACACTGGGCCAATGTGAATAATCCCCAGTTTCCCTGGTGGTTCAGTGGGAAGAATTCACCTCCAAATGCAAGAGACACAAGTTCGATCCTTGGGTCGGGAAGATCCCCTGCACAAGGAAATGGCAACTCACTCCAGTGTTCTTGCCTGGAAAATCCCATGGACAGTGGAGCCTGGCAGGCTACAGCCCATGGGGTTGCAAAAGTCAGATAAGACTTAGCAACTAACCAACAACAATCACATCATGTTTGAGCATGTCTCTACTGGCACAAGATTTTCTTGTCCCATCTTGTACTTTCCTTGCTGTAGCCCCCAAATCAGTCATTTCTCAAAGGAAGATATCCTTGTTTATAGGAATCTTACACTAAAGTTTCTGGTGAGTACAAAATATGAGGTTAACAAATTACTCTCAAATGATTAAGGAAGGAAAGAAAAGGTTTCTGTACTGTTCTGGAAATGAGATCATTTCAAAATTAAAATATACACATACATATTTTATATTAACCAGCACAATTTCTTCCAAAACTCAAAACAAATTATTTGAGGCTTGTCTAAATACTAGCAGTACAGATGAATAAATATTTACCAGCTATAAAAATCACTGTGATTCCTCTCAGAACCTGACAAACTGAACTCAGCTTTTGAAGTTGGAACTGCAAAGACTATGAGGAGAGTTGTAAAATACAGATCAAAGTTCTCGGCCAGGTAAATCCACCATTTACTGATTTAAGTTAATGCCACTGTAATCAGCCTCTAATCCTGATACATTATTCATTATATTGTTATCTAATAAAATGTTTATGGTTTTTTCTAATATTAAAAATAATGCTCAGTAGAAGATATGAAGAAAACACTGATTACCCAAAGATCAACATTCACAGATGACATGAGTGTCCATCCCCATGTGTTGTGGTTCATTCTCATAGGTCCCTACAGACCCTTGCTCTCCAACCTTTCAGCTCTCCTTCCTCACCAGCACCCAGCCGACCCATAAGGGCCCAGCTCACCCAACATGTTACGACACAATAGCAAGAGCACTGTCACTGATACACTCCTTAATCAGATACCACAATTTCTTAAAAGTCTGTTCCCTTATTCTGTATCACCCACATCATTCACACTGGTTCTACTTCTCTGATCCAACCACTACTGGCAGTTTTTTTTTTCCAATCCATATTTTATCATTTTTATACTTATTGTATTATGACTTGTATGCTTTTTTACTTAAAGTTGTATCATTTTCCCTTGTTATTAAAACTCTTCATAAACATTTTGTTAACAGCTGCTGTTACATTATATGGCTAAAGTATGACTTTGTCTAACTATCCCTCAACTGTTTAATATTAAGTTGAATCTACCTATTGCAATTATAAATAATTATATGATAAATATAAATCTCTTTCCATATTTCAGATTGTTTCCTTAGTATAGATTCCTAAATGTGGAATCACTATGCCAAGGAAACAATCTAAAACTTTATACATGTAGCCAATTGCTCTCCAGAGAGAATATTCCTATTAATATTTATAATTCCAAATAAATGTACATTTCAAACACTGATTATCCTTTTCTCATCTTTGTTGGTGTTAGATAATAAGTTACATATGCTGTAAATGATTTTTTAAATGTCTGGCTATGTACTTAATAGGCATTATTTCTTTTAATAATCTCAACAGTATCAACAGATGGTGGAAGGTCTTACTATCTTTCCATTAATATAGGAAACTGAGAATCAGATAAATAACTTTAAGTGCTTATAGCAGTGCTGAGGATATAGCAAGCACATTAAAAGTATTCACTTTCTTAAGTAACTTGCCCAACACTGTTTACCTCTTAAATAATGGAGCTACAATTCAAATACAGGTGAGTATCACGAAATGCCAGCCCTTTCAGACCATTTGATTACTATATAAATTTGCACTTATTTAATTATGTGTGAGATTGAAATTGTTCATATGAAATTTGAACAGATGAAATTGTTCATAATGAAATTTTAAGCTTAAATGTTTGAAACCCTCTTTCAAGGAAAACTAAGAAAGGTAAACTAATGTATATAAATGATAATTTACATATTCAAATCAGCTGCCATTCCAAGGGCTTCCCTGGTGGCTCAGTGGTAAAGAATTCACCTGCAGTGTAGGAGATGCAGGTTCAATCCCTGGGTCAGGAAGATCTGCTGGAGGAGAAAGTGGCAACCCACTCCTGTTTTCTTGCCTGGATACTTAATACTCCTGTATTCCCATGGATAGAGGGGCTAGTGGGCTACACAGTCCATGGGGTTGCAAGAAGAATCAGACACAACTCAGTGGCTAAACAACAACAACTATTCCAACCTTATCTTTATTATTCATGAATTTCTGAACTAGATTTAATGATAAATATGGTTTATCCCTGAGGCTTTCTCCATAACATCTGAATTAAGTTGCAAAAAAAATTAACTTTAAAAATAAATATCCCCACCTTTCTTTAAGCTTAAAGAAAATAAAATATTCTTATCTATATTATAATGACCAAATGTATGTAATCTGATACCAGGAATCCAATAGTGTAAGTAGATAATCATTCAACACTATGCTAAAAGGACATCCCATACTATTAATATTCACAATAATCATACATTGAGATTAAAATTCTTTAGTGTTCCACTTCCCACTTTCTTATTTACCTATGTGATCCAGCTTATAAAGTTAAAAAAGGTAAATGACCATTAAAAGAAATTAATGCCACACACAAAAATCAGTCATGCTTCTATATATCAGCAATGAATAATCCAAAAGAAAACAATTGCATTTATAAAGGCATCTGAAAGAATAAAATACCCAGGAATAAATTTAATAAGGAAGTGAAAGACTTGTACACAGAAAACCACAAAACACTGCTGAATGAAATCAAAGACCTAAATAAATGGAAAGATAACCCGTGTATTATAAGATGAAATATTGTTGAGGTGTTCCCTTGTGGCCCAGTGGCTAGGATTCCAGGCTTTCACTGCTGTGGTCCATGTTCAATCCCTGGTGAGGGAACTGAGACCCTGCAAGCCACACGGTGTGACAGAAAAAAAAGACTACATATTGCTAAGATGGCAAGACTACCCAAACCAATCTATAGATTTAATACATTCCCTATCAAAATTCCAACAGCCTTTTTAATGCAGACATGGTTAAGTCAATCCTCAAATTCATATGAAACCACAAGGGGCCCTGAATAGTTCAAAGTAAATTTGAAAAAGAAGTACAAAGCTAGAGGACTCACACTTCCCAATTTTAAAATCTTACTATAAAGCCATAATCAAAACAATGTGGTATGGGCATAAGGACAGACATATAGACGAAAGGAACAGAATTGAGAGTCCAAAAATAAATCCATAGTTCTATGGCCAAAAAGATTGGCAATAAAGGTGCCAAGATCATTCAACAAGGAAATAACACTTTCTTCAACAAGTGGTATTGGAACAATTGGATAGTCACATTCAAAACAATGAAGGTGTAACCCTAAATTCACAATATGCAAATTTTAACTCAAAATAATTAAATGACCTAATGTAAGAGCAAAAATGATAAAACTCTTAGAAGAAAATAAAGGCTCTAAAAATAATAATAATAATAAAAAATTTAAAAAAAAAAGAAAATAAAGGAGTAAATCTCCATGATCTTGGATTCAACAATGGATTTTTAAATATGACACCGAAAGTATAAGAAACAAAAATAAATTGAGCTTGATCAAAATTTAAAACTTTCATGCATCAAAGGATATTAATAAGAAAATGAAAAGCCAGCCCACAAAATAGAAGAAAATATTTGTAAATCATACATCTGATAAGGATCTAGTATTCAGAATACATAAAACATAATAATAAAAAAACAAACAACCCAACTAATACATGGGCAAAAGATTAGAACAGACATTGCTTCAAAGAAGACACACAAATAGCCAAAGAAGCACATAAAAAGATGCTCTACGTCATCAGTCCTTAGGGAAATGTGAATCAAAACCACAGTGAGATAATCCCTCACATTCACACATACAGGAATCAGTTCAGTTCAGTCGCTCAGTCATATCCGACTCTTTGCAACCACATGGACTGCAGCACGCCAGGACTCCCTGTCCATCACCAACTCCCCGAGTTTATCCAAACTCATGTCCGTTAGTCAATGATGCCATCCAACCATCTTATCCTCTGTCATCCCCCTCTCCTCCTGCCCCCAATCCCTTCCAGCATCAGAGTCTTTTCAAATGAGTCAGCTCTCCGCATCAGGTGGCCAAAGTATTCAAGTTTCAGCTTCAACATCAGTCCTTCCAGTGAACACTCAGAACTGATCTCCTTTAGGATGGACTGGTTGGATCTCCTTGCAGTCCAAGGGACTCTCAAGAGTCTTCTCCAACACCACAGTTCAAAACCATCAATTCTTCGGCACTCAGCTTTCTTTATAGTCCAGCCCTCACATCCATACATGACTATTGGAAAAACCATAGCCTTGACTAGATGGACCTTTGTTAGCAAAGTAATGTCTCTGCTTTTTAATATGCTGTCTAGGTTGGTCATAACTTCCGTTCCAAGGAGTAAGCATCTTTTAATTTCATGGCTGCAGTCACCATCTGCAGTGATTTTGGAGCCCCCGAAAATAAAGTCTGACACTGTTTCCACTGTTTCTCCATCTATTTCCCATGAAGTGATGGGACCAGGTGCCATGATCTTAGTTTTCTGAATGCTGAGTTTGAAGCCAACTTTTTCACTTTTCTCTTTCACTTTCATCAAGAAGTTCTTTAGTTCTTCACTTTCTGCCATAAATAAGGGTGTTGTCATCTGCATATCTGAGGTTATTGATATTTCTCCCGGCAATCTTGATTCCAGCTTGTGCTTCTTCCAGAACAGCGTTTCTCATGATGGACTCTGCATAGAAGTTAAATAAGCAGGGTGACAATGTACAGCCTTGACAGACTCCTTTTCCTATTTGGAAGCAGTCTGTTGTTCCATGTGCAGTTCTAACTGTTGCTTCCTGACCCGCATACAGATTTCTCAAGAGGCAGGTCAGGTGGTCTGGTATTCCCATCTCTTTCAGAATTTTCCACAGTTTATTGGGATCCACACAGTCAAAGGCTTTGGCATAGTCAATAAAGCAGAAATAGATGTTTTTCTGGAACTTTCTTGCTTTTTCCATGATCTAATGGATGTTGGCAATTTGATCTCTGGTTCCTTTGCCTTTTCTAAAACCAGCTTGAACATCTGGAAGTTCACGGTTCACGTATTGCTGAAGCCTGGCTTGGAGAATTTTGAGCATTACTTTACTAGCGTGCGAGATGAGTGTAATTGTGCAGCAGTTTGAGCATTCTTTGGCATTACCTTTCTTTGGAATTGGAACGAAAACTGACCTTTTCCAGTCCTGTGGCCACTGCTGAGTTTTCCAAAATTACTGGCATGTCGAGGGCAGCACTTTCACAGCATCATCGTTTAGGATTTGAAATAGCTCAAATGGAATTCCATCATTTCCACTAGCTTTGCTTGCAGTGATGCCTCCTAAGGCCCACTTGACTTCACATTTCAGGATCTGTGGCTCTAGGTGAGTGGTCACACCATTGTGATTATCTGGGTTGTGAAGATCTTTTTTGTACAGTTCTTTGGTGTATTCCTGCCACCTCTTCTTAATAGCTTCTGCTTCTGTTAGGTCCATACCATTTCTGTCCTTTACTGAGCCCATCTTTGCATGAAATGTTCCCCTTGGTGTCTCTAATTTTCTTGAAGAGATCTCTAGTCTTTCCTATTCTATTGTTTTTCTCTATTTCTTTCATTTATCGCCGAGAAAGGCTTTCTTATCTCTCCTTGCTATTCTCTGGAACTCTGCATTCAAATGGGTAGCAATAGCACTAATTTTTTTTTTTAACTGGGAAAGAACAAGTGTTGGTGACAATGAAGAGAAACTGGAACCCTCATACGTTGCTGGTAGGAATGTAAAATGGTTCAGTCACTGTGGAAAATAGTTTGGCAAGACCTCAAAAGGCTAAACATAGGATTACCATATGATCCAGCAACTCCATTCCTTACATATATCCAAAAGAAATGAAAACTAATTCTCAGACAAACTGTTGTCAATGAATATTCATGGAAACAGTATTCACAATAGCCAAAAGATGCAAAGAACCCAAATGTCCTTCAACAGATGCTGTATATATACAATAAAATAATTAAGCTGTAAAAAGGAAAGATTCATACATACAGCAATGTAGCTTGCAACAACCTTGCAGAACCTTGAAAACAGTGAAAAAAAAAAAAAAACAGTGAAAGAAGCCAGACACTAAAGGTCACATATTGTATGGTTCTATTTATATAAGATCTCCAGAATAAATGAGATCTCCAGTAAATCCATAGAGACAGCAAACTGGTGCTGCCAGGGGCTGGTGGCAGCAGAAAATGGGTACAAGGTTTTAATTTCTAGTGATAAAAATGTTAGATAGAGAGTGGTGGTTGCACAACACTGTGATTTACTAAGTGCCACCCAATTAGTAACTTCAAAATTGTTAATTTCATGTTGCATGAACTTCACCTCAAAAAGTGTTAAGCAATTACTATTTATAATACTTGTTATATAAATGTATAACTTACAAACACAGTTCTTTTTTGAAGGTCAAATAGGTAAATTACAAGGACAGTGATTAGACAAATTATTCTTCAATATTTAATGAGGTGTTTTACACCTAAGCAAAGCAGAAATTCAACCCCTACTCTCTTATGACTTGATTTAGAAATATTTTACCTATCATCAGGTGGGATTATTTTTCCCTGAAGATTCATTCCCTCTAAAAGTTTAACTGGATATCCTGATCATTAGAAAATGAGCCCAAACTAGAGTCATATTCAATCTAACTTCGACAAAATTTTCTAGCCCCTTAGAAATAACCCTAAGTCAAATTCTTACCTGACCAGAAGCTCTCTCATTTCAATAAGCAGAATACCTTTAATTTTCAGCTGTCTTCTTAGTTTACATTAATGTGGCTATGGACATAAATAAGTTTTAATGTCCAATTATTTCAAGGTTACTGATACCCTAAAACCACACAATTAACATTGTTCCTCAGAATAAAAGACAGAGTTCCTCAAATAGGATTTATACCACTGAAATAACTGAAAGCAAGATAAATATCTTCCCCATGGATCATTCTCTTAAAAGGAATATAAAGATAGATATAAAGATGCCTGATTGCTCCCTGCCTAAAATTCCTTAATAACTTTTAGAATAAAGTTGAAAACTAAAAAGTTCATGAACCGCTCCAGTTCTGCCCCTTGCCATTCCTCCTCAGGCTCCTCTAACCTCTAACCGTCTGAACTTTCTCTTCTCTCCGCCTCTCATTATGTGCCTTCTCCGGGTTACCTCGGTATAACGAAACATTTAATCTGTTCATCATTCCGAAGTTAGGGACTATGCGGTTTCAGGTTTGAGATACTTAGCACCCAGCATAGTAATCAAGGCTGTTGTAGAACTAAAGTATGAACAACTAGTAACATCCTTTACTGGGGTCTAAAATATTATGGCTCATTTTTCCTTCATAATGGCACAAGGGGAAACTACATGTTACGCTACATTTTGCCTTGTTTTTTAAAATGACAATGTAGTCTTCTTAGTAAATAACATCAAGTAGCTAGCATTAGTTTTGTAGACATCTTTTTTAAACATCTAGTTTGTTAACTAAAAGCATAAATTCAGTCTGATTATTATTCAATGGAGTTCATGATCGGCTCTGTTTTATCTATGTTAGTAAAGTGAAATGATAAAAGACATAAAAGACATTTTGTAAGTCTTAAAAGCAGACTTTTTTAACTGGATAATTCAAACTATTTCATTTTACAAATGAGGAAATGAACTGAGAGTTCAAGTTATCTATGCAAAGTCACCGAGCTACTTATTGGGCAAGTTGGGGAACACCCAGATACCCAAATTCCTTTAATGGTGATGCTTTCAGCTACAATATAACTCTATTTCCACTTCAACCTCATAGGCAATGCATAAGCCAGGCAATGCAATTCACAGCACACTTGTCTTTCTCTGTACCTTCAATCTAGTGAGCACATGGGGCCCTTAATACTTGTTACACTCAACTGATTCCTCTATCTTTAAGATCTCCCCCTTGCCTTAACACAACTTCCTTCTCCCCATCATAAATATTTAATGAGTACCTACATTTGCTGAGGATTAAATACATTAAAGTCATTTCATTAGGAAAAGGGGAAATGGGGAGACATGCATGAGTCAGAATGATGCAGTCTCTTCCTTTAAAGTGCTCTACAAAATTAGTTACAATCTGCTACAGTACTCTTACTTTATCTGTTCAGAATCATGATTTTATATTAAACACAGAACACAAGAAAAATCTAATTACTTTCAACTATTAAAATTAACCTTATTTTAAAATAAGCTCCATGAGGACAAGGATTTTTTATTTTTATTTATTTATTTTTGGTTCACTAACATACTCTGTATCCCTAGAACAATGCCTGATATAAAAAATACCTCAATATTTGTTGAGTGAATGATTGTGATAGAAAAATTCGTAAGTAGTGGAGTCCAAGTAATGTTTCCAGCAATGGAGTAACAGATTATGCAAACCTTCCTTGTCTCAATGCTTATGCCTAATGTCCAATTTTTTATTTGATTGGCCAGTAACTTGGGTCTTGCGTTACAGGAAACTGAGAACAGTTCAGAGATCGGTAAATGATTATACCGCTTAATTTAATATCATGCCACTACCTAACTGCACCAAACTCTAGAAAACCTGCCAAGAAAGGAAACCACAGGCCGTTCTACTTAGATCTCAGGCCTTTTTGAAGTATGCGGCTGCTGCTGCTAAGTCGCTTCAGTAGTATCCCACTCTGTGCAACCCCATAGAAGGCAGCCCACCAGGCTCCTCCATCTCTGGGATTCTCCAGGCAAGAATACTGGAGTGGGTTGCCATTTCCTTCTCCAATGCATGCATGCATGCTAAGTCCCTTTAGTCCTGTCTGACTCTGTGCGACCCCATGGATAGCAGCCCACCAGGCTCCTCTGTCCACAGGATTCTCCAGGCAAGAATACTGGAGTGGGCTGCCACTTCCTTCTCCATTTTTGAAGCATAAAGGGCTTCTAGGCATATTTCTTCCTGCAACAGGACAGAACTGGTGTTATCATCATCATCATCTTACAAAATGAGGAAACTGAAGCCAGAGAATGGGTTCAAGGATTCACAGAATTGCTAGACTTCTTACCACACCAGGCGGCCTTCTCTCACCCTCCGAGCTTCTTCTCCCACAGTCTCGGCTTAAGTAGAATACAATCTCTCTAGATCCCCTCTTCATTGCTGACCCATAACAAGCACATAGATTCTCAGATTTTAAAGGTTTTGCTATTTATCAATTCAGGGTAACAAAGAGGGGATGACACAAAATAAGAAATCTGGAGATGTTACAATGCAACATACAACATGTGTATAAGTGTCTGTTACTATATAAAAATCACAGCATCTTTCCAAATTATTAATGTGAGAATCCCTAGTCTTCAATTTACTGGCTCTCTTTTGAAATAATAAATGAGAGCCTTGCTAATTTTCCAAAAATTTCCCTCCCTACTACCTTACCCCTATCCTCCCAGGATGCAAAAAAAAAAAAAAAAAAATCACAGGGGAAAACAGTGGGTAGAACTCTATCTAAAGTGAGAAATCTGCATTTCTGAGGGTCTTCTGGAGTCATATCTCTCCTGTGAAACTGACCCACAGGGGGACTATGGCTTTAGACCACTTCTTCACAATGTGAGCAACTGGTCTCTTCTCTTTTCATGAAGCACACAGAGATCCCAGGTTCCATTTTACATTTCTTAACCCTTCACGACAATCCCACCACCATCACTTCCTGCTTCCACCACTGTTATTAAACTCTGTGGTATTCCTATCTCCAGGCTTCCACTCCTCCACTGGACTTTGTTCCAAATTAGTATCTATAAAGAGGGATTCTTCTCAACCAAGAATCAAGTACAAAATCTTTAACCTGGTTCCTTTAAGGATTCCTGGTTCCTTTAAGGATCTATCTTTATAACAGCCTGTTCCTTAAACATACTACCTTGGCAAATGTTCTCTGCTTTCCTACTTCTATACCTTTGCTTCAGAAGTGTCCTTAGTGAAATTCTTTCTTCTATCATCCTCTTCCAGTTGCTAACAATCTTTCAAATGGCCACATCCTCAATATAAAGGGAAAAGGCTGAGGCATATGATTTATCGAACACACACTCTGTCTAGAGCTTTACAAATTATCCTTACCCCACAAAAACATAATGGCTTAATAATATACTTTTGAGGAAGGAGCTGAGGAAGGCAAGGGTCAAAAGAGCTTAACCAAAGTCATCCAAATAAGAATCCAAAATAACTCCACAGCATTTTTTATTTTTTAATAAAACATTATACAAGACAGGCTTTACAATCAGAATGCCTAGATTCAAATTTCAGTTACTCCACTAACAACCTGTGTGAACTCAGAAAGTTTTCTATTTTCGATGCCTTCATTTCCCTTTCTATAAAAAGAGAATCACAAATATTAAGTGCTTAGAATTGTCTGCCTATAGTAAACAATGTTAGCTATTATGACTGTGATTGTTATCTATGTACTATGATATGTAAACTGACAATACTGATTATATGTTCTCATTGTTCCTAAATTAGTTTTTATGTAATGTAAAAGGATTATGAAAACTAGCATTTTTGATAAATGCTCAATAAATATTTGCAGAATACACGAATTTTGAAACAATGATTATCCACCATGACCTAATTAAAAGAAATGTCTATTAATTCTGTTTCTTCTTTTGAAAAAACAATGATTAGTTTCTTCCCTTTTTTATGTCATGTGAAATTACCATATGCAATGCCATATGGCAGTAATATGTCAAATGGTACAAAACACTACTTTGATCCAAACACATTTTGACTTTTGCTAAACATTCCGATTTCAAAATGTCCAAAACCACACTTATTACTTAAACATCAACCATTTTTAGGTCATACCAACATGAAATAAGCACACCATGATAGCTGACCATGCTATTTCACATATCTTTATGGCAAAAACTATAAAACATAAAATGCCTTCCTATCCAATTTGTTCAAAGACACAAACCTATCATACCCTTAGTCCTGCCTTTACTTTGTTAAAATTAGTGCCTGGAAAACTTTTGCTAAATCTATGTTACTCTGGGAAGCAGAAAAACATCAAAGGAAGGGTGCTGAAAGCAGTAACAGTTAGGCCCCTGCAAAATGCCTACAAGAAATGAGCTTTAAACAAGGATAGATGAGAACTTACTTCCAATCCTTCAATATTAAACGCTGCAAATTAACATTTTTGTCCACATGATTTACTGTTATACACGGAGACATGAAGCTTGCTGGCTTCCAATAAAGGCAGAGGTAAAAAATATGTATTATTAAAACAGTAGTTGTCATTCCTTACAGAATTAACTGGGCTTCTAGCCAACATTTCCAAAAAATAACAACAACAAAAACAACTACTTTGAGGCTTAACTATGTAACAGACATATTTTATATCAATTAATTCTTATAATTCTTTCCTTATTCACAGATAATGTCACAGAATTAGTAAATGGCAGAGCTGACGGCTGAACCCAGTCTGACTCCCAAATTTGGGATCCAGTGTTTTGCCACAATCCACAATAATACGGTACACATCTTCCTCTTCACATTCATACATTTTTTAAAACCTGAAACAAAAGCTTCATGAAATAAGATTTACTCTTACTCCACAGGATGTCCTATGCTATTTGTTTTTTTCTAACATTAATGTCAATGCACTAAATTGATTTCAAAATCCCCATGAGCCCTGCACGACACTTCTGTGTTACTGCTGTTTAGTCTCACCTGACTCGTTGGGACCCCATGGACTGTAGCCCGCCAGGCTCCTCTGTCCATGGGATTTCCCAGGCAAGAATACTGGAGTGGGTTGCCATTTCCTCCTCCAGGGGATCTTTCCCATCCAGGGATCGAACCCATGACTCCTTCACTGGCAGGCGGATTCTTTACCACTGAGTCACCAGAGACGCCCACCACATTTCTTACCTATTTAAAGTTCTTTTAAACTGCTACCACAGAGTAGGGGAACTAAGATCCCACATGCTATTCAATCAAAAACACAAAAACAAACAGAAAAACCTGCTACTACAGCCCAGTTTTGTTACTCCAAAATGAAGCTAATCTCATAGACCCATTAAAATGTATCCCTAAAAAAGATTAAATCCTTGAAAGCCCTTCCTTAAACCCTGAACTGATGTATCTCTAACTAGAACTCTCCGACAGCACACCCATCTTATTTATTTACATTGTATCAAATACTGCAGATGTTCTCCTTGGAGAACAACAGATCATTGTGGAAAGGAATGCATGAGTTTTCCCTGCTCTGGCAGCATCACTGAAGAACACTTGTCAGGCTAGTTTGGGGTAACAACAAAGAACCTAAGCAGCTGCCCACGGTGCTGAAACTGAAGATGAAACGATGGTTTTGGAAATCTACTATTGCCAAATTAGGACAAAATAGAGGAATTTACCCAAAAGCTGACAGAGAACACTCAGTAACTGCCACCAAATATGCATGAGTGCTTCTGGGATCGCTTGGCTTCGGTGTTTGCCCACTCTCTCTCTGAGATAAAGTCCTTTCATCAGTGCGGGTCAACTCAATAAGCGTCCCGGCAGAACTGCCAACTTTAGGAGGCAGGGACGTGGTTATCTGTCCCTAGCAGAATCACATCCCACCTTCTATCGAGCTTCCGGGGTGGGGG
>SJYX01007151.1:11204-46143 GCA_006410675.1 Oreotragus oreotragus
CTCCAGTACTTTGGCCACCTCACATGAAGAGTTGGCTCATTGGAAAAGAGTCTGATGCTGGGAGGGATTGGGGGCAGGAGGAGAAGGGGACGACCGAGGATGAGATGGCTGGATGGCATTATGGACTCGATGGACATGAGTCTGAGTGAACTCCGGGAGTTGGTGATGGACAGGGAGGCCTGGCGTGCTGCAATTCATGGGGTCGCAAAGAGTCGGACACGCCTGTGCGACTGAACTGAACTGAACCCTAAATTTGTTTCCTGTGTCTGTGAGTCTATTTCTGTTGTGTTAAATGAGTTCATTTGTATCATATTTTAGGTTCCATGTATAAGTGATATCATAAGGTATTTGTCTTTGTCTGGCTTATTATTTGTGAATAGTTTTCATTTACCACATTTGAATTTCAGCCGCGTAAGGGTGAAACTTTGTCACATCTAGAAAGTGTAACTTCCCTGAATGAAAGACTGACCAGGATGCATCAGGTCTCCTATTGTGCCAGCTTTAGCTTTGATCCTGTGCTGCACAACAGTGGCTTCCCTGGTGGCTCAGATGTTAAAGCGTCTGCCTGGAATACAGGAGACCCGGGTTCGATCCCTGGGTTGGGAAGATCCCCTGGAGAAGGAAGTGGTAACCTACTCCAGTACTCTTGCCTGGAGAATCCCATGGAGGGAGAAGCCTGATAGGCTACAGTCCATGGGGTCGCAAAGAGTCGGACACGACTGCAATGTGGATTTTGTCTGAAAGATATGTTGGGGTCTGAACTATTTCTGAAGTGTGTCTTTTTGTACAACTAGGCAGTTCTCTCCATCCACAGATCTTGTGGAATCTGAAGGATCAGGTTGTCTTCAGGTTGCTCAGTCCTAGATTTTATTTTTTTCTGAAAGTCTTCACAATGTTGGGAAATTCTTCTACCTTAAGTTTCTTTTTGTTTTCTATAATGTCTCCTGTTTCATTCTGCAAAACTCTTTAGAAAGTCTTTAAAATGAATATGTTGATTATTAAAGAAGAATACAAATGAGAGGGCTTCCCAGGAGGCACTAGTGTTAAAGAACCCTCCTGCCAAACAGGAGACAATAGAGATGCAGGTTCAATCCCTGGGTCAAGGAGATCCCTTGGAGGCGGGCATGGCAACCCACTCCAGTATGCTTGCCTAGATAATCCCATGGACAGAGGAGCCTGGCAGGCTAAAATCTACAAGATCGCAGAGTTGGACACGACTGAATCAACTTAGCACACACACAAAGTCCCTTTAAATATATGATTTCAATCTCTTTCTTATTTCCTTGAAGAAGACTGACTCCAGAGTTTTTTAATGTTATTATTGTCTTTGCCATTCTTAAATTTTATCATAATTTTTCTAGATATAGGGTTTTCCTTACTGATCATCTGTGGTATTGTCTGAACTCTTTAACGTTCAGTCTTTCATCTTTCACTTTATGGAATTGATCACCATTCACTTCAGATATTTCCTCTCCTCAACTTGGTTTTTCCTTCACTTCATAAGCTCTTTTATTCAGATATTGGCACTGCTATACTTCATTCCCTTACCTTTATCCTCTGCTCCTTCTATTTGATCTTGCTCATGAAGTTCTGCTTTCAGAATATCCCTCACTATTAGTTTCATGGAGCCAGAATATCTGTGTTTATATCCTGGCTCCACCTCAGGGAATTTACTTAACCTCTTTATGCCTTGATTTCTTCATCTGTCAAATAGGGGTAATACTAGTTCCTAACTCCCAGAGTTACTGTGGAAACTAACTGTGTTAACATGAAAGAGTGTTGCTCTGTATATATTATTAGAAAGTAAATAATATACACATTCTCTTATTATTATTATTAATTCTTCTTTATTATATTTTCATCCCTGTCATTTCTACTTATCCCTTTTGACCTTTTGTGTCTGCATCATATTACTTGTGTCTTCAGGAGGATATTTGTTGCTTGTTTTAAATTCACGGTTCATCTGTAACAATAATTCTACTTTCAGAATTCATGAGGCATGCGTTCATTTCTGTTGTTTTTCTGTTTAGTTGTACATTTTCACAAGGAGCCAATGCCCAGACCTGGTTTTTCTTCTTGGGGACTTTAAGATAATAGAGAAAATGGTCCTCGAAGGGGAGAACCCTGGGTACCATGCAGCAGTAGCCCACAGCCCTGCTTCCCGCCATCACACTGGCCAACACCTCTGGTCAGGAATTTACTCTTAAAAGTCTTATTGAGATGCTGCTGTGCTGGAAAGAAAAAATCCAAGACCATGACGCAGGGGGTCCTACAGTTTGGAGTGAGCGTTGGTGCAGGTGTCTGTGGTCAGCACCTGTTTCCATCGATGCCTCACCTCACCCTGCCCCAGCAGGGCTTCTGGGTCACCCTGAATTATCCTGAGACACCAGCTGGCCTGGCAACTGCTCCGGTGATGATCCTCCCACGGCCATGGTGGGGGAAGCCAAGCTAGAATTTAAAACTCTGGTCTGGCATCCTTGGCCCTTTGGGAGGTTCTCTTTCCCAGGTCGAGGCCTCCTTCTGGCAATCCCCCTACTCACAGCAGTCTTTGAGTCCTGTATCTATACCAGGTTTCTCATGATCTTCATGCAGGGCCCTCAGATCCTTGCTTAGCTCTCACATCTGATTTGGGAAGACAGAACCAGCAGCCTATGCTGGTGGCCTTTTTATCAGGACCCAGGAGTCTCCTCTTCACAGAAAATTTCTAGGCCTTTTGCTCTTTGATTTCAAAGATAAACTTGATGGTAAAACATGAGTTACTCGAAAGACCCTATTCGCTCTTAAGGGCACCACTGACCTGGGCTCTTTGAAATAAGGATTCATGGGAAGAAGACCACACACTCCCCACCCCCACCCCAGAGAAGATACTATTTTTCTTTCTCTTTCATTTGATTTGCTTTGCTTTGCTTCTGCTTCTCCTTCTTCTCCCCCTCCTTTCCCTCCTCCTCCTCCTTTTCTTCCACAGAACTTTGCACATAATCGCCTCTTGAGAAATACATGCTGACTGGACTAGGCTCCATATCTAAGCCCTGTCATGCAATGTTTTCAAATGAACTGACGAGGCCATCTGTAATAAAAAGAGCCTGCCTTTTTTTTTTTTTTTCTTAATTTTCAGTCTGAGTAACTGAAAACTCTAATGAAGGGTGTGTGCAAGGATATAACAAATTCTTCATGTGATTAGTCAAGCTACCTGACTTCAAGCAAGTTTTTGGTTTTTTGTCTCTGTTACTGGTAAACTGCCTGGCCTACTTCTGCTTGGCTCAGATCAAGTTTGATCAATGTGTTTGGCATGTAAATGAGTAAATTCCTAGATAAATCAACCTGTTTGGGCAAAACACATGAATCTATTATGACAAGAGCCAAGTAGAAACTTCCCCTGCAACTTGCCCACGAATATGACACACGTTCAATGTCTACAGCTTTCGCCTGTCACCACAGGCAGCAGAGCTGTTACCTGCCTCACTGCACGTTCCAAGGCACACTGCCTGTGTCATGATGGTGCTTTGACCCAGAACTGAGTGATGGGCAGATTAAGGTGAGCTGGAGAGCATCGGATCTTAATCTCAAAACTGCCTCTGGTTTCGGTGCAACTGTTGAGAACTCGAGAAGGAAAATAGAAAAGTTCTCTTATCTGGCATGTGAGAGACAGATGATTAATTGTGCTTTAATCTAACTGGGCTCTTTTGAAAGTGCCTACATAAGCTCATGGAAGTAGGAGTTTCTGCCATGTGTATTGCTTTCAACTCTACTGAAAATATAGTCTCTCACTTGGTGTTTCATAGTGAATTATTGTATCTTGTTTCTCAGTGATGAATGGGTACCTGCATAACAAGAAAATCTGTGGGTCTTCACGGGTCACACATGACTTCAGAAATTCTATGCTCAGTTATGTATATTTCAAATGATCACTGGGAGTCAAAGTATATTTGTGGATTACAGCAGGGCTTATTTTAGAGGCAGCACTGATGAGCAAAATAACATAGTCTTAGGAATTAGACATCTGTTTGAGCCCTGGGCCTGTCACCAAGTTAAAGCACCAGATATGTAACTTAATCTTCCTGTGCCTAAGTTTCTTCCTCTGCCTATAATGGTAATTAAGTGAGGTGATATATGGAGAGTCACCTGATACAGAAGACATGTTTAAATGAGCCACTAAAGCTGTAACATTCACCTAATAAGCATGTATTTATTCACATTGTGTGTTAATTTCCAGGAAAGGCTAAAACACAAATGTTTTCTGTCTTTCAAACATGTTGTCTCAATATATAGAAAATTTATGTTATATATATACATACTAGATTCATGCTAATGAATAAATATGTCTGCATAATTATGCTCATTTCACATGCTAGCAAGGTAATGCTCAAAATCTTTCAAGCTAGGCTTCAACGGTATGTGAACTGAGAACTTTCAGGTGTATACGCTGGATTTAGAAAAGGGAGAAGAACCAGATATCAAATTGCCAACATCCAGTGAATCAAGGAAAAAGCAAGGGAATTCCAGAAAAATATCTATTTCTGCTTCATTGACTACTCTAAAGCCTTTGATTGTGTGGATCACAACAAACTAGACAATTCTTAAAGATATGGGAATATTAGAACACCTTGCCTGTCTCCTCAGAAACCTGTATGCAGATCAAGAAGCAACAGTTCAAACCAAACATGGACAACTGGTTCAAAATTGGAAAAAGAATACTTCAGGCCTGTATATTGTCACCATGCTTATTTAACTTCTATGCAGAGTACATCATGAGAAATGCTGGGCTGGAGGAAGCACAAGCTGGAATCAAGATTGCTGGAAGAAATATCAATAACCTCAGAAAGGCAGATGACACCACCCTTATGGCAGAAAGTGAAGAGAAACTAAAGAGCCTCTTGATGAAGTTGAAAGAGAAGAGTAAAAAAGCTGGCCTAAAGCTGAGCATTCAAAAAACTAAGATAATGGCATCTGGTCCCATCATTTCATGTAAATAGATGGGGAAATAATGGAAATTTTTTTCTTGGGCTCCAAAATCACTGTGGATGGTGACTGCAGCCATGAATTAAAAGATGCTTATTCCTTGGAAGAAAAGCTATGACAAACCTAAAGGAAAGACATCACTTTGCCAACAAAGGTCCGTCTAGTCAAAGCTATGGTTTTTCCAGTAGTCATTTATAGATGTGAGAGTTGGACCATAAAGAAGGCTGAGTGCCAAAGAACTGATGCTTTCAAACTGTGGTGCTGGAGAAGACTCTTGAGAGTCCCTTGCACTGCATGGAGATCAAACCAGCCAATCCTAAAGGAAATCAATCCTGAATATTCATTAGAAGGAGTGATGCTGAAGCTGCAACTCCAATATTCTGGCCACCTGATGCACAGAATGGACTCACTGGGAAAGACCCTGATGCTGGGAAAGATTGAAGCCAGGAGAAGGGAGTGGCAGAAGATGAGATGGTTGGATGGCATCATCGATTCAATGGACATGAGTCTGAGTAAACTCTGGGACATAGTAAGGACAGGGAAGCCTGGCATGCTGCAGCCCACGGGGTCACAAAGAGTCAGAGACGACTGAGCGACTAAACAGAAACAACCTCCCACGTGACTGTGAAGATTAGACATTAGAGAATCAATGGAACATAATAAAATAATTCATAAATATCAGGTAGAGTTCATTAAAAGAACATAAGAATGGTGCAAAATTGAGAATTCTATAAATGCAGTTCTCTGTATTAGTATATAAAAAGCATATGATCTGTGGTGGGTTTGTAATGGTGTCAACTGTCTAGGCNAGTCAAAGCTATGGTTTTTCCAGTAGTCATTTATAGATGTGAGAGTTGGACCATAAAGAAGGCTGAGTGCCAAAGAATTGATGCTTTCAAACTGTGGTGCTGGAGAAGACTCTTGAGAGTCCCTTGCACTGCATGGAGATCAACCCAGCCAATCCTAAAGGAAATCAATCCTGAATATTCATTAGAAGGAGTGATACTGAAGCTGCAACTCCAATATTCTGGCCACCTGATGCACAGAATGGACTCACTGGGAAAGACCCTGATGCTGGGAAAGATTGAAGCCAGGAGAAGGGAGTGGCAGAAGATGAGATGGTTGGATGGCATCATCGATTCAATGGACATGAGTCTGAGTAAACTCTGGGACATAGTAAGGACAGGGAAGCCTGGCATGCTGCAGCCCACGGGGTCACAAAGAGTCAGAGACGACTGAGCGACTAAACAGAAACAACCTCCCATGTGACTGTGAAGATTAGACATTAGAGAATCAATGGAACATAATAAAATAATTCATAAATATCAGGTAGAGTTCATTAAAAGAACATAAGAATGGTGCAAAATTGAGAATTCTATAAATGCAGTTCTCTGTATTAGTATATAAAAAGCATATGATCTGTGGTGGGTTTGTAATGGTGTCAACTGTCTAGGGTGAATCAAGTTCCTTCCTCTAATTACAGAATAAGTCAGTTGAAGTGATGAAAATGTTAACAACTATGAACAATTTGTGTATTCTAAACAATGACAACCCCTTAAACTGAACAAAAACAGTCATAAAATATTATCGATTTTAAGACATATTCAGATTTCAGAGATTTAAAAATGTCAAAAAGATGTGTACCTAATAACCAATGAAATATGGCATTTCAAGTTGTTGAGGAAAAGATGGAATTGTTCATTACAATTAAAATTGTTGATAAAAACATACACAAGTCATAAAGCAAATGACAAATTTTAACAGTTATTTTTAAAACATGATGGGGGAAAAGCATGACAAAGGGTCAATTACCTTACTATAAAAAGAATTCTTATAAATTAATTAGAAAATGATCAACAGTTAAGAAAAATTGAGATAAGCAGAGCAAACTCTACAAAAGCGAGATACAGACAATAGATCAGTGAGTGTGCTCAGCTTCACTCTTAATTTGAACTGCAAATTAAAACGAAATACTATTTACACTTATCAGATTGGTGAAAGTTTTCAATTAAAGCTTGATAACACCCAGTGTTGCTAAGAGTAAAGGGAAAATAAACACATGTATATATTATTATTGGTGGAAGCACAAATGGCACATCTTTTTTTGAGATAAATTGTCATCATATATAAATTCAAAATTTTGTTCCTGGCTTTATAGAAATTACGTCAGTGATTTGTAAAGTTCTCTAAAGCAGAGTATTTGAACACAAATTTATCAACCATGTGATTTGTAATCAAACTAATTTAGATAAAGTCTAGGCCCTAAGATTTGAGGTAGAAAAGGAAGGAAGTTGGACTACTGGTAACCCTAAATCTATATACTTCAGGGTTATATTCACTGTCTGTTCATAACTCCATGTACGTGTTTGTATACACGGTTCTGCAAGTCATGAGGAAAATGCCTGTACTGCTGCTTGGGGCTGGGCAGACCTGTGGGCGTCTCTCATTTCTAGCTCTTACTTGCCATGGGACTTGGGTAAGATGTTTTCATTAAGACTCGGAAAACAGGTAGAACAATATCTACTTCCCAGAATTGTGATGAGAAAGGAATAAGCTACTTATATAAAGCTTTTATGTCACCTAACACATTATTTTAATTAAATATATATTATAGACATATTATTTGTAATTACTATTTAATATATAATTGTTATGTAATATATAATATTGGTGGCTCAGACAGTAAAGAATCCTGCAATGCGGGAGGCCTGGATTTGATCCCTGGATTGGGAAGATCCCCTGGAAGAGGGCATGGCAATGCACTCCAGTATTCTTGCCTAGAGAATCCTCATGGACAGAGGAGCCTGGCGGGCTACAGTCCATGGTGTCACAAAGAGTTGGACACGACTGGGCGGCTAAGCACAGCACAGCACAGCTATATGTAATAATTATTATTAGATATTATTATATCTGATAATAATATTTTATTATAAGTTCACAATCTTGGCTGCTGACCCATCTTTTTTACTTTTTGTTTTGTGTTTTAGTTTTTACAATCTTGTGTTACTTTCTGCTGTGCAACAGCGTGAATCAGCCATAAGTATACACACACCCCCTCCTTCCCAAGTCTTCCTCCCCTCTCCCATTCCCCGCCTCCAGGTCCTCACAGAGCTCCAGACTGGACTCCCTACACAACAACTTCTCACCAGTTATCCAATTTATACCTGATAGTGTGTGTATATTTCTCCATCGCCCCACTCACTCCCTCCACCGCTGTGTCCCCAGGTCCATTCTCTATGTCTGTGTCCATTCCTTCCCTGCAAATAGGTTCAGCAATACCATTTTTCTACATTTCATATATATATGCATTGAAACACTATACTTGTTTTTCTCTTTCTGACTTACTGCTATTGACCCATTTTATTTATTTTTTTAACTTACTTATTCTAATTGGAGGCTAATTACTTTACAATATTGTGGTGGTTTTTGCCATACGTTGGCATGAATCAGCCATGGGTGTACATGTGTTCCCCATCCTGAGCCATTTTTAAATGTTGTCTTATGCTTCCTTTAATAGGGTTCTGGAAAAAAAGGAAGCTTTTCGGGTTCAGCACTTACTCTGAATGCCTTTCTTCTTGTAGATATCCATGTGCTGTTTGTCGTTTTTGTTTTAATCCTTGCTGTAAAGTTCCCACCTCACATCTTTGGTCAACATTCACGTACTGTTTCAGGTGTTTCCTCTGTCTTAAGATGACTTCAGTTCAGGACACTCATGTGCAAAAATATCCTGCATTTCATAATGGTTCCACCTCTCTGTAGAAGCCAAGCTGGCTGAAGGGACAGCAAAATCCAAACAATGTCACAATTTGCTGTCTGGAATCTGTAGTTGGAACTCTAGTTGCATCTATTTATAGCAGTCCCACGATGACATTGCATTTGTGTTTGGGAAACTCTCTGAGGAAAAGCCACTTAGTACTCTTTCAGAACTGAAAACACTCCAGGTGAAAATCAGCTACAGTGAAATATATATGTATATATTTTCTATATTTTTTAAAATTTATATATAATATATATATATATTTGTTAATCAAATATATCTTCCTTTAAAATCAGAGAATCTGACATACTTGAGCCAGATATGGAGACTTGAGTGGATTGAATAAAGATCTTAGGTGGAACCAAGTAGTAGAACGTGGCGTGATCACATCCCATTACCCCTGGAATGTGATTGTGTCAGCTGACACACGTACCTATTCTGTTACAGGAGAGAGTGACAGCTAAACTATAAACACATGCTTTGGATTAATTATATGAAGTTGTCTTAAACATGGAACATATTTAAGCTCTCAAGCAGAAAGAAAAAGTTAATTATTGCTGAGTTTTGATAATCCCCAAACTGCTCTGGAAGCACTGGCATTAATATATCTAAGCTGAGAAGACGGGGATCAGAAGAGGATGGTGAGCTTCAGAAAGTGAGAGGTCAGGAGGGCACGTGGCGTGGTGTGGCATGCGCACTCAGTCGAGTCCGACTCTTTGGGACCCCGTGGACTGTAGCCCGCCCGGCTCCTGTGTCCATGGGATTTTCCAGGCGAGGATACTGGAGCGGGTTGCCATTTCCTCCTCCAGGCAGTCTTACCCACCCGGGAATCCCAGCCTCGTCTCTTGTCTCTGCCTCTCGCCTGCATTGGCAGGGGGACTCTTTACCAACTGAGCCACTAGAGGAACCCCCCAGGGGGGCACCCCCAGCTCCACATTGTCGAGATATTTGAGTCCCATAACGCACACCTTTTGTTTTAAGAGTATGTACCTGGAAGATGCTCTTGGCTGCAAATAAGAGAAATCTCAGACTGTTCTCACCGTGAAGGAAAGGTATTATTTCACGGAACAGGGAGTCTAAATGCAAGACAGGCTCTCGATGCAGCAGAACAAAGCCTCTGGCTCTCTTTGTCGTTGCTCTGCCCGGGCGTCTAGCTGTGTCCTCAGTGGTTTCCACTGCTACTCCAAGAGGATGGAAAGCAAGAGGAGGGGAGGAGGACAGGAGAGGAGAGAGCTTTCCTTCCGGCTCACTCAGCTAGCAGCCTGCAGGTGCCCACTATCGCACCGAATACTATTCCCACGGGTATGTTATGTGCTGGTTGGCTTAAACGTCGTCCCTGAGTCAATTACTTGACAAGAGGATGGAATCAATGTTGTTGGCTTAGACCAGATGCAGACTTCAAATTCCCCAATTTGAGGATGGGGTCAGATTCTCCTTTTTCACACAAGCTGCATATGAACACAGTTTGGACCTCTGTCAGGGAGAATATGTCGGGGGCCAGGTAGGAATGTATGCCTGGTAGGCAGCTAGCAGATTAAACTACATACACTAATTGAGAAACCTTCTCAGCAGGAGTCAAAAGTTTAAAATTCACTGTCCTTAGGGCATAAAAGACTGATCAATTTGCCAGTTATATTTCTTACAAGTCCATTCTAAAGGAGATCAGCCCTGGGATTTCTTTGGAAGGAATGATGCTAAAGCTGAAACTCCAGTACTTTGGTCACCTCGTGCGAAGGGTTGACTCATTGGAAAAAACTCTGATGCTGGGAGGGATTGGGGGCGGGAGGAGAAGGGGACGACCGAGGATGAGATGGCTGGATGGCATCACTGACTCGATGGACGTGAGTCTGAGTGAATTCCGGGAGTTGGTGATGGACAGGGAGGCCTGGCGTCCTGCGATTCATGGGGTCACAGAGTCAGACACGACTGAGTGACTGAACTGAACTGAACTGAATATGTTGGCATCTGGTCTTATATAATTATCTCTTCAGATCGTCACAGGACAAACTATACTTTTTCTTTCTTTCTTTCTTTCTGTGTTTTGACTGTGCTGTGTCGTCTTTGCCATGTGTGGGCTTTCTCTAGCTGGGGTTCATAGGTTCCTCTTGTTGTGTGCGTGGGCTTTAGACCATGAGGGCCTCAGTAGCTGTGGTGTGCCGGCTTAGTTGCCCTTCAGCATATGGGACCTCAGTTCTCCCACCAGGGACTGAACCTGTGTCCCTCTGCATTGAAAGGCAGATTCTTAACCACTGGACTACCAAGGAAGGCCCAGGACTAACCCCTTCTTGATGTGTTGACAAAACAGGTGTCTGTGCCTGCATTTCTGAGGACCAACCACACACCACAGAAGGCAGCGATTTCACCAAGGTCACAATACCCTATGGGTCTTTAGTTGGCATTCATTGATGACCTCTTTCTTGTCATATTTCATCATTCATATTTTATATTTCATCAAATTTCCGTATATATTTGTTCTAAACACATCAGTGGGAGCACTCTGAATCTGGGTTATAGCCTCAATCCAGTGCAAATATAAGTCCAAATGATTTCCTTTCCTCTCCATTTATTATGTTCTTTTGATTCCTTCCTGTTTATATAGATATATACATTTATATATACATTTATTTGGGCTTCTGTTGTGGCTCAGATAATAAAGAATCTGCCTGCAATGCAGGAGATCTGCGTTTAATCCCTGGGTTGGGAAGATCCCCTGGAGGAAGGTATGGCACCCACTCCAGTATTCTTTCCTAGAGAATCCCCATGGACAGAGGAGCCTGGCGGGCTACAGTCAATGGGGTCGCAAAGAGTCAGACATGACTGAGCAACTAAGCACAGCACATACATTTATTTAAACGTGCAGCACATTTTTGTTTATTATATGTCACCTCCACTAGACTAAGAGAAATGAGGACAAAGCTCTGGCTGTTTTATTCACTGCTTATTTATTCAGGCCTTACTCTTAGGCCCTGCCAGGCACATAGTCGGCCTTCAGTAAATTCCAAGCAGTCCTTTCTTTGCACAGCTAGTGTGAGAACGTACAGTGCTGTGTACAGCATTCTTAATAACCAATGGAAAAAGTTAACAGTTGTTCTGTGATCATTAAAAATTTGTGTCAAAACATTAAAAACTCTAATGTCAGTTATAAACGCATCATCAGCATCATTATCACATCATGTAGTCACTCAGTCATGTCTGACTGTTTGCAATCTCATGGTGAGCCAGGCTCCTCTCTCCATGGGATTCTCCAGGCAAGAATACTGGAGTGAATTGCCAGTGCTTTCTCCAGGGGATCTTCTCGACCCAAGGATCAAACCCAAATGTCCCACATTGCAGGCAGATTCTTTACCATGTGAGCCAGCAGGGAAGCCCTATAAATCCATAGCAAAATGAAAAAAGAGTGAAACTATTTATTTAATAGATGTAGTTTAAAAATTGGAAACATTGGAAAAAATAAAGTGTTTTACATCTTTGCAAAAATTGTATTGAGTGGTTTACTTCTATTTGCCTATCCTCTATTCCATTAATGTCTGTTTCTACATTCAATATTTTCACCCTTGTGCTTTCTTTTGTTTTATACTATTCTTTCCTAGCTTTCTGAGTTGCAATTTAAAAAAATTATTGGGGTATAGTTAATTTACAATGTTTTTATCTTCAGATGTACAACAAAGTGAATCAACTATACAAACATGTATATGCACCCTTTTTTAGGTTTTTTTCCCCAATATAGACCATTACAGAGTACTGAGCAGAGTTTCAGTGATACACAAAAGGTCCTTATTAGTTATCTATTTTATATATAGCAATATATATCAATCCTGTAGCGCAGTGCGAGCTCAGTCATGTCTGACTCTTTGCAACCCCATGGACCCATCAGGCTACCCTGTCCATGGACTTTTCCAGGCAAGAATACTAGAGTGTCTTGCCATTTCCTCCTTCAGGGGATCTTCCTGATCCAGGGATCGAACCCGAGTCTCTTGCGTCTCTTGCTTTGGCAGGCGGATTCTTTACCACTGTGCCACCCGGAAAGCCCGTGTGTCAGTCAGTCCTGGTCTCCCAATCTATCCCCCAGCAGGTTTATAGTTTTCTTTTAGTGGGGACTTTTGTACTTATACCTTTTCAGATGTTCTTGGTCTCATTTTGTTAATTAACATTTTATTATCTGGCTTATCAAAGGTTTTCACTTTTAAGTACCTTTTATTTTTTTATTTTTATTTTTTTCTTAAGAATGAAAACGTCTATTCTTGGAAATAGACTACTGAAGAAGTGAAAAGACAAGACACAGAGAGGGGAAGATGTTCAATATCAAAGGACTTGTTTCAGGTCATATAAGAACTCTTCTAATTCACTAGGTCTCTTCCAAAGTCCCATCCTCCAGAGGCAGACCAGACAGCTGGCTGTTCACACCCAGAGCAAGGGATGGCCAGGGAATGGCTTTGTCAAGGTATGGATGGAGCGCTTGTGGAGTGGGACAGAAGAGGTGTGAGGTGGATGGGGCAAGCTGTGACTGTGGACGGGGGCTTCTTTACGTATTGAGTACTGGCCGCAGAAACCTCAAATCTGCATCTTTAACAAGTTTCCAGGTGATGCTCTATCCCAGAGCTCAGTTGTTTATTAACAATTTTGTGAGTATGAGGGCCATTTTACATGATGGCAGTGGTCATAGTGGCAGCTGTGGGTCAGATCTAACGTGAAGTCACTTAGGAGATAGCCTCAGTTCAGTTCAGTTCAGTTCAGTCGCTCAGTCGTGTCTGACTCTTTGCGACCCCATGAATCGCAACATGCCAGGCCTCCCTGTCCATCACCAACTTCCAGAGTTCACTCAGACTCACATCCATCGAGTCCGTGATGCCATCCAGCCATCTCATCCTCTGTCGTCCCCTTCTCCTCCTGCCCCAATCCCTCCCAGCATCAGAGTCTTTTCCAATGAGTCAACTCTTCACATGAGGTGGCCAAAGTACTGGATTTTCAGCTTTAGCATCATTCCTTCCAAAGAAATCCCAGGTTTGATCTCCTTCAGAATGGACTGGTTGGATCTCTTTGCAGTCCAAGGGACTCTCAAGAGTCTTCTCCAACACCACAGTTCAAAAGCATCAATTCTGCAGTTCTTTTCCAATGAGTCAACTCCTCGCATGAGGTAGCCAAAGTACTGGAGTTTCAGCTTTAGCATCATTCCTTCCAAAGAAATCCCAGGGTTGATCTCCTTCAGAATGGACTGGTTGGATCTCCTTGCAGTCCAAGGGACTCTGAAGAGTCTTCTCCAACACCACAGTTCAAAAGCATCAATTCTGCAGTGCTCAGCTTTCTTCACAGTCCAACTCTCACATCCATACATGACCACTAGAAAAACCATAGCCTTGACTAGACGGACCTTTGTTGGCAAAGTAATGTCTCTGCTTTTGAATATGCTCTGTAGATTGGTCATAACTTTTCTTCCAAGGAGTAAGCGTCTTTTAATTTCATGACTAAAAATCAGGTTTTCTACTCTCCTTTCCCTTGCTTTCCTTACCCTCCCATTTTAGACTTCATTATTTCTACTCTGTTATAATACATGATATTTATGTTCCCGGGTGTTATGTTTACGCCCACCTTTGTGTAAGTCTTATGTGTACATTTACAGATTGTTCAATGCTTACTTTCAGTCCTTTTATTCAAGTTCCTCCCGCCATTCACATGGTTGGATGAAGTTCATTCTCTAGTAAAATTTTCAAGAAGGACTTTTTGATGAAGAATTCTCTGTATTTGTATAGCTTGAAGCTGGTTTTCTATGGCCTTGATATTTGAACAGTTGGATCGAATATACAGTCTTTGATTCACACTTTCTTTGCCTGAGTGCTTTAAAAATGTTCCTCATTTGTTATCTTGTTTTGCATATTGATTTGAAAAGTTTGATGCTACTCCAATTCTTTTGCCTCTTCATACATGGTAGTTTTACCTGGAGACCTTGAGAATTTTACTTTATCTTTGAATCTTAACGATTTTACTAGGAATGCCTCCGAGTTGGGGCTTCCCAAGTGGCTCAGCGGTAAAGAATCTGCCTGCATTGCAGGAGACTCGAGTTTGATCCCTGGGTCAGGAAGATTCCCTGGAGGCAGGCATGGCAACCCACTCCAGTATTCTTGCCTGGAGGATCCCATGGACAGAGGAGCCTGGTGGGNAGATGGTGATGGACAGGGAGGCCTGGCGTGCTGCGATTCATGGGGTCGCAAATAGTCGGACACAACTGAGTGACTGAACTGAATTGAACTGAATGTTCCTGTATCACTAGTCAATTTGCAGCACTAAATGAGATGAAAGGTGAAAAATTCTGGCATGTGGTAGATTCTTACTAGGGATTAGTCTTGAGAAATGTAGCTCCATCCTTTACCATCCTAGACTTTCCAATCACTGTTGGCCAGTAGTTTAGTTAGTCCAGTTAGTTTCCTGGTGGAGACACAGACCTTCATCCCTGATGGGAAGGAGCCCTTAATTGCCTAACTCTTAGTGAGTTGGAGTTGTTGTCATTGCCCATCAGCAATTATTACTTGCTGTAATATAAACTTATAGAAATTATTAAAAGTATCTTTAGTGGATTTCTTTGGTTATACATACTGTTTTCCCTGCTGACTTTATGTTGTAGTAACATTTTTTTTTTCTTTCACCTGTTAGTCCACTGGAAGGATGTGCCTAAAGTAGCCAAGTCACAGTCACAGGTTTTCCTGTTCAGTGGAATTCTCATTGACTTCCTTGGTAGATATGTTCCTTATTCCTAGGAACAAAGTTGTGAGGGCAAGAAGCACAATTATGTTAGTGAACCACTGGAGTTAAGAGAGGCCACATCTACATCCACTTCTTGATAGCTGACTCTTGAACTCTAACAGTTATAGACACAGAACCATAAACTGTGTTTTGATTCAATGCATATTCCATATTCTGGAAGTTGGAAATCAAGGCAAGGTGCTATATTACTCAGTATCCATTGCAAGTGCCAAAAATATGAACCTCAACTATCAGCACTTGGCTTCATTTGGTCTAATGAAACATTTCCCATCAGGCTATACAAAGATTCGAGGCCTCAGAGCATTTCAGAAGAAATGAGAAGGAGTGAGACTATTTTCTTGGCTCGTTTCAATTTCCTTTATCTCACTGGTTAACGATAACCTTACTGGGAATTAACACATGCACACTTTTAGGCTGTATCATCCATTCACTTAATACACATTATTACTAGCAGAATATTATTATTATTATTATTATTATTATATGATCATTATCATTAATCCATGTTGGGAGAGAGAGGGGTACATAAATGTACATATATGTCTATATATCTATTATCCTTCATCTATATATCATTACAAATACAATGACAAATGTATTTAATGGGGATATTAGAATACTAAGCAGGAAGAATTAATCTTCTTGTGGGATTAGAGGAATTAACTAGGAAAAGGAAGATGACTTGCCTGGAAAGTGAATTTCAGTCACAAAAATAGCATGAACAAAGACTCTGAGTCAAGATAGAGAGTTAAATGTTCAGGAAAGCAGTTTAGCACTATTGAAGTGTAAGTTTTATTGAAATTTAAAGCAAGGTGGTCAAGTAGGGAAAATATTGTATACAGGGATGTATAATTCTCTTGAGAAACTCAAAATCATTTCAAATATTGGTAACTTGCTAAATTGTTACCCTTTCTGTGCTTCAACTTTCTCATTTGAATAATAGGAATAATAACAATACCTACCTAACAGTTTTGTTGTTAGTCAAGTAGCAAGCTTTCAGCAGGTGGCCTGCTGAATGTTAGCAGGTGGCTGTGAAACATTTTCAGTGACAGAATGACATGGGCAGATTTATGACATTAGTATAGATAATAGATTGGAGGGACTTAGGGCCAAAAGCAGAGATATGAGTTATTTGCTGATAAGATATTATAATAATCTAAGGGGTAATGGTGGCCTAAACTAGGCTAGAGTTAGTGGAAATATAAAATATTTTAAAAGTATATGGTCAGGCTATTCAAGATGGCTATTCTCTCTCTCTCTGTGTACATCAGTTGCTTGCCCAGGCCCTGCTTCACTCACATGACTATCCAATCCTCTTAATTATAGGACTTAATTAGTCTCTGGCAACTGGGAAACCCACCTGATGTCAATTCCTCTTATAAATGGTAGGCTTAGTCTCCCCCAAGGAGCAAAGACTGCTGCCACGTCCTTCATGCTGTTTGCTGCACACAGCGGGGTGTTGCTCCAGGACTTTTCTTCAGGTATGTAAGATCCCCTTGTCCCATAAACCACTGATATCACTGCTGCTGTCTCCAGGTTCTTCAGTCTCAAGGCCAGGCAACCACAAGGCATGCAAGCCTGTGGGTTGCAGCCGAATAGAAGGCTAAGTGTACAGAGGACTTAGAAGTAATTGGAAATGGTGGATAAATGGGAGGGCTGGCTCAAAGATCACATCCAAGATTTTGGCATGGGTGACTCAGTAACTGTGATGAAAGCAAGTAAGATAAGAAATACAAAAGGAAAGAAGAGAGCTGAGAGTTTTACTGAGGATATTATCAATAGTGCTGAACTGGAAAGGGCAAAGAAAGAAGACAGAATGCACTCATTGCATTGGTATTGTGATCTTAATGATAATGCTTTTGGGGAAGTATTCATTATTATCTCTTCTTTACAGAAATGAAAACTGAGGCTCAGATGTTGTGAGAATGTATCTCTTAAGGTCACACAGCTGTGTAGGTCCAGCATCCAATGTGGAGTATTCATTCTCTAAACACAGCAACAGCTCTAAATCCTTAGTAGGTGGGACTGTGGGCAGCTTTCTTAATCTCATCATCACAGATTTCATGTCAGTAAAATAAAATGAAATAATCATAGCTAATCTCATAGTATTATTGTATCAGATGAATTAAGACAAGTGCTTAGAACTGTCTTGTACATTCTGCACTTCATCAATTATCAGAGATCAGCAATTGATAGACTCATCATTCCTTTATGTACCACAAAGAGAGAAGAATTCTGACAATTAAACTATGATGCATCATCAATTGTAAATTACATTGCTATTTCAGAAATTTTGGAATATGAAAGAATGTATTTTAGAATTTATGTAGTATGGTAATGAATACTCAAGAAGCATTATGTAGTACATCATTATAATTACAGTTATTATTTGTTATAATTGTTGTTATTTGTGAAAATCACCAGGAGATGATGAACCGAACAAAATCAGGGCAAGGTCAAAGATGGCTTCCCTTTACTGATAATATGACATGTTTTATAAGATGACCCCTGATTCTCCTATTCTTTCAGTCCTTATCAAATCCTGGGATAACTGGACCTAGAGAAGGGGGTAGAAGATTGTGTATTCAGGGCTCCTTCTATGGTTGTGCAGATTGTGTACTGGACAACCCAAGAAGAAGGTCATATGGTATATTGTATAAATCCAACTCTCCAGAGTTGAGCATTCTATGTCCTGCTTGGATCTATGTCATTGCCTGCATGAATCTCATAACCCAGCCTATCTCTGACCTCTAACACTGATAAGCAAGGGTCAGAGCCCAAAGCTTAGTTGGAGAAAAAGAAAGAGATGGGTTTCCAATCAATCTTGAGATTAAAATTTTAAACTGTGCTCTCAGTTATGAAAAATAACTAGAAATAAATCTGCCCAAGATATCTGTAAGGAAATCAGAAAGGGTGATCTGTCAAAATTGGGTTGAAGGTATTAATGACAAAAAAGCTAAAACATATTCATGTTTTTACCACACCATATTGAGAATCCTCAATAGTATGGTTATGTAAAATTGAAAAAAAGTGGTGTTTTGACCCAGAGAAACATCTACTTTTCCTAAGAGAAACAGACAAGTGATAATGAGCTAAGTGCTATCAGAGAGTAAAGTTCTAGCAGATGCAAAGAGAAGGCAGGCATTAGTTCTGCAGGAGCAGTAGAGAATACTTTCAAAAGCTTTAAACCAGCCTAAAATATATTAAGTGGACTCCAAAGCCATGTCTGATTTCCATGAACAGTAAAAGAATACACCTGTGGAAGAAAAGTCCTTAGATAAAACCTGTGTGCTATGGACTTAATGCTTGTGTCTACTCCTCACCACCAAAGTCATACCTTGAAGCCCCATCCCGATGTGTATAAGAGACAGGTCCATAGAGTCGCAAAGAGTCAGAGATAGCTGAAGCAACTTAGGACACATGCATGCATGTCTCAGAACTGATCATTCTGGGCTCATTTTCTCAGGTACCCAGTGAGCCCTTTCTATGTAAATTCAGCTCTTTTTGTGTCTCTGGAAATTTTTCTTTTCTTTATTTTTAATAGGAAGGCTTTCTTGAATGATAGCTAAAATATTAGCTCTTTTCCATTATTTTGTTTTCTTCTTCAGGAACTCTGATAGCACAAATACTATAAAATTTCTGCCTGCCTTCTAGTTCTAGTCCTTTACTTTTTCTTTGATCCTTTTTAAAGAAAAGTTTGCCTTTTGCAAAATAGCATAGTAAAAATAATAGACACAGAAAAAAATAGGATTAAAATATCAGCACAATTAAAAAACATTTTAAATTCTTGAAAATGAAAACTATGATAAACTTCAAACCAAAACACCCCAAAGTGACGATAGAGACATTTTATGATATTGCTGGCTTGTGGTCTTCAAAAATATCTGGGTCATGAACCTCCAAGGAAGGCTGAGGAGCTGGTCCAAATTAAAGCAGACAAAAGAAATATGACAAGGAAACATGAAGACAGAAATCATTGAAAGATGTGGATGAACCTCTGATGCATATGGCTGAAGTATAAGCCAGCTTGAAAAGGCTAAATACTGGATGGGAGAGGGATGAACAGGTGAAACAGAGAGGATTTTTAGGGAGTGAATCTGTTCTGTATAATATTATTGTGGCAGATACTTGTCACACCCACGGAGTGCACAACACCAAAAGTGAACCCTGATATCAACCGTGGGTTTCAATGAATAGTATCCATTTTCATTCCATTTTCCTTCATCAGTCCAGCAAACGCACCACACCAGGGCAGGATGTTAATCACAGAGGAAGCTGTGGAGGGGAGGGAGGAGGGGAGGGCATGTGAGAACTGTCCACACCTCCCAGTCATTTTTATGTAAATTTAACTCTGCCCTGGCGGTCCAATGGCTAGGACTCCTGCTTTCACTGCCAAGTTCCAGGTTCAATCCCTTTTCAGGGAACTAAGATACTGCAAGTGTGTTGTGTGGCCTAAATAAATAAAACTGCTCTAAAAATAATAAAAGTATATCAATTAAACACACACACACGAACACACATGGCAACCAAACGCTACACATGATTCTGAACCGGGAAAACCAATTTTTCCCCTTTATGTAAAAGACATCACTGGGACAATTAGTTAAATATGAATAAGGGCTTTAGCTTGCATAACATTATATCGATATACATCTCCTGATTTTGATCATTGTACTGTTAGTTGTGTAACAGTATGTCCTTGTTTTTAAGAAATACACAGTTAGGATTGTAGGGGTATTGTGTACAACTCACACAGCTCAGAAAGAGACAATACTATAGATGAATGGATGGATGGATGGAGCAAATGTGGTAAAACATTAACAATTAGGGAATCTTGGTAAAAGACATATAGGAACTTTCTGTATTATTACTGAAAATTTTGAGTCAACCCATCTGAAATTATTTCAAAATAAGAAGTTGAGGAATGAAGGCAACTTTATGGAAAAGGATGTAAAGAAAGGATTGTTGATTTATGGAGGCAAGGTAGAAAAATACACAAACATCAGGCATAACTACACACTCAGTTCAGTTCAGTTCAGTCACTCAGTCGTGTCTGACTGTTTGCAACCCCGTGAACCGCAGCACGCCAGGCCTCCCTGTCCATCACCAACTCCCAGAGTTCACTCAGACTCACGTCCATCGAGTCGGTGATGCCATCCAGCCATCTCATCCTCGGTCGTCCCCTTCTCCTCCCGCCCCCAGTCCCTCCCAGCATCAGAGTCTTTTCCAATGAGTCAACTCTTCACATGAGGTGGCCAAAGTACTGGAGTTTCAGCTTCAGCATCATTCCTTCCAAAGAATACCCAGGGCTGATCTGCTTCAGAATGGACTGGTTGGATCTCCTTGCAGTCCAAGGGACTCTCAAGAGTCTTCTCCAACACCACAGCATCAATTCTTCAGCACTCAGCTTTCTTCACAGTCCAACTCTCACATCCATACATGACCACTGGAAAAACTACACACTAAGCAACTCCAAAACAGAACATGTGGTGAGTGGAGCCCAGAGGAAGCACGTGTGGGTGAATGTGCCGGCTGACGCAGCGCTGCGTGTGGACGCTGCTTGCCTTCAGCCGTCCTCAGGTGGTGGTGTTAAAAGGACGTGGCCCAAAGNCAGCACACCAGGCCTCCCTGTTCATCACCATCTCCCGGAGTTCACTCAGATTCACGTCCATCGAGTCCATGATGCCATCCAGCCATCTCATCCAAAGAGGTGATCTAAAAACCAGAAAGAGAATGTTCATCTGAAAGAAGCCCAGCAAGAAATTAATCTTGGACTTTCAGTCTCCTGAACTGTGAGAAAATACTGAAGCCACCCAATCTTTTTTTTTAAATGGAAACCAGAACAGAATAATACACCTTGTTTACTCTAATTCAACTAATTCTAGCCCTCAATTATAATTTTAATCCATAATTCTCCAATCACACAGACTAGTTTAGCTTTTGCTTTGTTTTTTTTTTTTTATCCATCAGATTTCATTAGGTTCTTACCATAGTCCAGTGAAAATAAGCTATTTCCCCTCTTTTACAATAGAAAGAGAATGTGGCATGGAGTTTCAGCTCATATAAGTTGCTCTAAGTGAGTTGCTGTTGCTACTCAAATCCAAACACCATTTTAATGTCAGGGAAAGGGTCAGGAGCTTGGCAACCCTAGATCATGACAGCCACACCTCCTCTCTTTGGCTGTATGCTGTGGCAATTTCACAGGAAAAAGACATAAGGATCATTTATTACAAGAGTAAAACTTCTAGAGGTTTTGAAAAATTTTCAAGCCTTAATACTGTAACATTTATTTTAGGGGGAGAAAGGGTCATAGGGAGAAGCAGTTAGCCCATGACTGCAAAGAATTAGCCTAGAACATATTTGATTTATTTTCTAACTAATCTTTTCAAGGATGCGTTTTCCAAAAAATTATACTAAAACATCAAATAAGAGCCTTATCAGGTATGGTAATACCTCAGGTGCAATTCACAAAGTGCAATTCTTAGAGTGTGAATTCAGCTTCAAAACCATCAAGCAATCACACTCAGCCAGTTGTGGTGCAGAAGCAAAAATAGCAGCAATTGGCATTTGGAGCTATTACCTGGAAACTCTTGTTTGGGTTGATTCAAGAGTCCAATTTCTACAGCAGAATTGAGAGCTCCATTTGCAGAGTGCCCTCTCACCTGCCAGATTACTCATCATCTCCAATCTAACCCACAGTCCATCTTCCCAGCACTCCTGCAGAATCTCAGCAGGGTCCTGAAACATCCTATGAGGCCACAATTCTGGAGGAAAACTCTCCACTAATCCTCTCCTACTACATTTTTTCTTGCCATTCTTCAAACTGTATTTAACATTAATTTGTCATCTGGATTGGTTATTGATCGCACTAGAGCAGTTTGAGGAACTGGCTAAGAGACTTTACTCTTTAAAAAGTTTCCTCGCTTGAGTTTACAAAGAATGTTAGTGGTTTGGAATGGCCAGAGTAGAAGAATTTAAGGAAACACTCTTGCCCAGGAATAGCCAGCCAAGAACTTCAGCATTTTCCTGGTGAAAATGAACAGAGCTCCTTAGAGTCACACAACTACATGCTATTACAAAATACCTTCTCATATAGAATCACAGTTTTTCTCCTGCATCTTTTTTCCTTCCCTTTTCGCTTGCCTCTTCCTCTCTTCCTTCTCCTCCTTCCTCCCTGCTTTGTTTCTACCTTTCCTCTCTTCCTCTCCCATTTCTTCCCTTCTTCTTCTCTTTCCCTTCTCTTCCCAGTCTTTTCTTCTGCAAATATTTAATGATTGCTGGACACTGTGCATAAAACAATGTGAATTTAGAATCAAGTCTTAAAGAGCTCAAAGTTTGTGGAACTGACAAGTAAAGAGGTGATTCCAATATAAATTGATAAGGGCTATAGTTGGAAGTACAAAATGTTTCTTAGACAAGAAGCCCCAAGTAAGCTGGGTGCCAAGGTGAGGGTAAAGTCAGGAAAGATTTTCTGCAAAAGGTGACTGAACTACTTCCGAAAGAAGGAATTCAATTTAGGTCAGTGACAAAGGGAAGGAAGAATTTTCTAGGAAAAGGGACCAACAGTGCAAAGGACTACAGATTATATTTCCTTTCGGCAAAATCCAAATAGGTATACCTGACATTTTTGAAGGTGAGGGAAGTGGCCAAGGCAGTCAAGTTGAAAGTCAGAGAATGAGAGGATGAGAATCTCTTCAGATAGGCAGTGGTGAAATCGTGAAAGCTTCTGTATGTGTGACATAAAGGAGCCTAGATTTAATCTTGAAGGGAATGGAGTATTCTAAAAAGGGAAGTGTGGCAGTCTGCTTAAATCCTAATCAGATTTTTAAGTCCCTTGTCTGCCTTCAAGATTCAACCAAATGTTCACAGTGTTGTTGCATTCTTACGCTTCATCTGACCTCTATGTTGCTGTTGCTTCACAGAAGTAGGAGAGGAGTTGCTGAGTCAGCACTGCAGGGAGGAGTGTGGGAGGAACATGGATTATTCATGGCGGCCTGTGCAGTGTTCCAGGTGCAGCCATCATTGCTGTGGACTGGGACCATTTGTAATGCAAAAGCATGGCAAGAAAATCCATTTTCTCATTTTCAGAGCTGATTTTATCTCCATGCTTCTGCCCATGTTACAAATTTAGGCTGATAAAGTGGAACAGGAGACAGAAGAACAAAATGGAATTTCTAACTACTGTTTGCCAAAGGATTTCTTAAATGTCAATTTATAAACTCATTTATTTTTGGGGAAAAAAACTAATTCAGAGAATATATCTTGAGGCCTTGTGGTATAAAGCAAGGTAGAATGAGTTTTGAAGTCAGACAAATCTGAATTTGGGTTATGTAACCTTGAGCAAGTCAGTTATCTTCTCTGTACCACAATTTTCTTATCTGTGAAACATGAGTAATGATGCAATGGAAGGTGGAATTATTGGTGGAATTATTGTCCTTAATTCTTCACTTCTTCCTGGATCCCTGACTTTTTTTTACCTTTTGACCACTGCCACTCCTATTAGAAGAAAATCTAGTGGTATACATATTTTCTTGTCTTTTTGTTTTTGTCTTATTTATATGACCTGCTTTGGGCAATGGGATATGGTGAAGGAACAAATACAGTGTGATGAACTTAAAGGTAACCCCATGGTTCTTTTACCTTCTTGCTTTTATGTTATTGCCAAAAAAAAGAGAAATTTCTCTGGGATTTTGCAACCTCCTCTGTCTGGGCTCCAATGAAGCATTCTTACACTGAATCTGCAGCAAAGATTCAAGGTCAGCAGAACCTGTAACTTGAATCGGATGTGCCCCATTAACTCATAGGCAGGTAACCAAGAGTGAATAGTTTTCACTTCAAGTCATTGAGCTTTGTGGTGACTTGCTAGGTGGTAATAGCTGATACACCGTGGTAAGCTGCTTCTGAAATGGCTCCCATGATCCCTTCCTCATGTAGTCATTCTTCGTGGTCCTCTCTTTATGTGTGGGCTGGATGTACTGATCTAGTCACTTCCTTTAAGCTAGTAGAATATAGCAAAAGTTATGGCATGCCATCACTTCTGAAGTTATGTTGTACAAGATTATGACTTCTAGCTTTCTGACACTTTCACTCTCTCTGCTTGCTCACTTTGAAAAAGAAAGTTGTCATATGGAAAAATCTGTATAGATAGGAACTGAGACAGCCTCTGGCTAACAACTGAGTGGAACTGGGGCTCCCAGTAAACAGCCTATGAGGATGTGAATCCTGCCAGTAAACATGTCATAAATTTGAAAGCAAATCTAATCCCAGTTGACCCTTCAGATGAGACTGAAGCCTAAATTGATACCTGATTACAGTTTTGTGAGAGACCCTGAAAGAGAGGATATAGCTGAACTTCAGCCAGATTCATGATCATGTGAGAAACTGTGAAGTCATAAATGCCATTTTATGTCACTTACTTCTGGGGTAATTTGTTATACAATAGTTGATAATGAATATACTTGCCTTGGGGGTTTCCCATGAAGAGTAAATGAAATCACATATTTAGGCTGTCCTATGGACAGTGATGGGGCTTCCTTTGTGGCTTAGCTGGTAAAGAATCTGTCTGCAATGCAGGAGACCTGGGTTCTATCCCTGGGTTGGGAAGATCCCCTGGAGAAGGGAAAGGCTACCCACCCAGTATTCTGNGTAAATGAAATCACATATTTAGGCTGTCCTATGGACAGTGATGGGGCTTCCTTTGTGGCTTAGCTGGTAAAGAATCTGTCTGCAATGCAGGAGACCTGGGTTCTATCCCTGGGTTGGGAAGATCCCCTGGAGAAGGGAAAGGCTACCCACCCAGTATTCTGGCCTGAAGAATTCCACAGACTATATCCATAGGGTTGCAAAGAGTTGGACACGGTTGAATGACTTTCACTTTCTCTGTCATGCAGAGCGATGGCACCTAAGGATGTTCATGCTCTAATGATGGGAAACTTACATGGCAAAAGGGATTTTGCGGGTGTGAATAGTTTTATGACCTTAAGATGAGCAGATTTTCCTGGGTTAGCCAGTTGTCCTGATCTAATCTCATGAGTAAGCGCAGGCGGCTGCGAGCCAGCACACTAGGCACAGGTGGCTGCAAGCCGGCTAGGTGCGGCCAAGAGGAGCTACCCCGCATCAGAGGTCAGGGGCAGCCGGGAAAAGCCACCTTGCACCCGAAGCCAGGGCTAGTGACCCTGAGGAGCCACCTCGAGTCCGAGGCCAGGGGAGGGGGCTAGGAGGAGCCACCCACACCCAAGGCCAGGGAGGAGCAACCCGAGGAGCAGTGGCTGCACAGGCACAGGAGGGCCTAGAGGAGCTGTCCCACGTTGAAGGTCAGGAAGGGCGGAGGTAAGACGATACCCCTCCCCCAAGGTAAAGAGCAGTGGCTGCGCTTTGCTGGAGAGATACCCCACGCCCAAGGTAAAAGAAATCCAAGTAAGATGGTAGGTGTTGTAAGAGGGCATCAGAATGCAGAAACACTGAAACCATACTCACAGAAAACTAGTCAATCTAATCACACTAGGACCACAACCTTGTCTAACTCAATGAAACCAAGCCATGCCTGCAAGGCAACCCAAGACGGGCGGGTCATGGTGGAGAGGTCTGACAGAATCTGGTCCACTGGAGAAGGGAGTGGCAAGCCACTTCAGTATTCTTGCCTTGAGAACCCCATGACCAGTATGAAAAGGCAAAATGATAGGATATCAAAAGAGAAACTCCCCAGGTCATTAGGTGCCCAATATGCTACTGGAGACCAGTGGAGAAATAACTCTAGAAAGAGAGAAGGGATGGAGCCAAAGCAAAAATAATACCCAGCTGTGCATGTGACTGGTGATAGAAGCAAGATCCGATGCTGTAAAGAGCAATATTGCATAGGAACCTGGAATGTCAGGTCCATGAATCAAGGCAAATTGGAAGTGGTCAAACAAGAGATGGCAAGGGTGAACGTCGACATTCTAGGAATCAGCGAACTAAAATGGACTGGAATGGGTGAATTTAACTCAGATGACCATTATATCTACTNAAAAAGCCCTGACTGTTAGACTCCAGCTTTACACCATTTCCCCTGGACATTCTGGGCAAAAAGCCAGGAAGAAGATGCTCTGAGAAACCCAAGTTCCTGCTCACTGTCATTCAGTCCCTACAAGCAGTCATCCAAGTAACAACTGGTTGGCAATGCCAGGATAATCACATTTCCTGAGCCATACTTTTGAGCCATTCTCTACGAACCTACCCTTTCAGATGCTATAACAAGGACTGTTCTGGAAGAGGACAACAGAGGATGAGATGGTTGGATGGCATCACTGAGTCAATGAACCTGAGTTTGAGCAACCTCCAGGAGAGAGCGAAGGACAGGGCAACCTGGCATGCTTCAGTCCATGGGATCGCAGAGTTGGACACAGCTTAATGACTGAACAACAGCAAATAGACACTACCGTAGTGTGTAAAATAGATAGCAAGTGGGAAACAGCAGCAAGGCACTGAAGACTCGGTCAGTGCTCTGTGAAGACCTAAATGGGTGAGGTTGGGGGATGGTGGGAGGGGGACTCGAGAGGGAGAGGATATATGTATACTTACAGCTGATTCACGTTATTGTACAGCAGAAACCAATACAACATTGTAAAGCAATTATCCTCCAATTAAAAAAAGAGAGAGAGAGAGAAGGAAATGGCAACCCACTCCAGTGTTCTTGCCTGGAGAATCCCATGGACAGAGGAGCCTGATGGGCTATAATCTATGGGGTTGCAGAGTTGGACACAACTAAGCAACTATCATACACACACACACACACACACACAAGCTGTCCAGCTTTGTCCCACTTACTGAATTAAAAGTAAAATCCAAATATTGACAATGAGGGTTGCTGTAACACATTATTTCCAGCGAATCCATTTTCCCCATCATTTTCCTATTCATCTGCATTATTTGCATTAACTCTCACATTTCAAGAATTGGAAATCATACAAAGTGGTGGGAAAGGCACCAGCCAGGAGTCAGACCTTCTGCCATTTGATCTTGTTTTTGCTCTGAACAGTCATGTGACTGTTTAGCTGAATCACTAAAGCTGCAAATTCCTGATCTGAAAACCAAGGCTGAATAAGTTCTCTCTAATATCAAGTGGCAAGGAAGCTAAAACAGGAGACTCTGGCAAGTGGAAAGCATGCTGTTTTGGCCTGGGGAGACACTGCTCATGGCACAATGCAGATTAGCAAACATTTGGCTAAGTAAATAAAATAATTCACAAAGACTTCTCAGTGTATGACTACATTCTAAACTTGTTTACTGTTTTGCTTCGGTTTTTTTTTTTTTTTTGGTTTTGGCTGCACTGTGTGGCATTCAGGATCTTAATTCCCTGACTTGTACCCCTTGCATTGGAAGCACAGTCTTGACATTGAAAGGCCAGGAAGGTTCTCTAACTTTTATAAATGCCTGGTTTTTCTTTTCCTGGAACAGTATAGCATAGTAAGGAATCAGCTATCTAAATCTGTAGAACCTAGTGCAAAATGGAAATGTAGGGTCCCATGTTCAAGACGTATTTAAAAATTTAAGATGGCAACAACAGAGCATTAAACTAAGTGTGGGGTGCTGTGTGACCACAGAGTCCCATGCACATAGAGCTGGTCCTGAGCTTAATTAGGAGAACTGACTCTAGAGCTACATTGCTGCTGCTGCTGCTAATTCGCTTCAGTCGTGTCCAACTCTGTGCGACCCCAAAGATGGCAGCCCATTGGGCTCCACCATCCCTGGGATTCTCCAGGCAAGAACACTGGAGTGGGTTGCCATTTCCTTCTCCAGTGCATGAAAGTGAAAAGTGAAAGTGAAGTCGCTCCGTCGTGTCTGACTCAGCGACCCCATGGACTGCAGCCCACCAGGCTCCTCCGTCCATGGGAGTTTCCGGGCAAGAGTGCTGGAGTGGGTTGCCATTGCCTTCTCCATTGCTCTATTTCAAATTCCAGCCCTCCTGCTTTTTTAGCTGATGATTTTGTGCAAGTTACTTAACTACTCTCTGCCTCAGTTTCCTAATCTGCTAGAAAACAATCAAAACACCCACCTCATAAGGTTATTGTGAAGTTAAATGAATTACTTTCATAAAATGTTCTAAATTGGCACAAGGGGACACTCAATAACTGGTAACAATGTTATCATTATTTCTATTTTTGTTCTGAGGCCTGTGAGGTGGGGATTCTCAGGTGGCTCAGTGGTTAAGAATCCATCAACAAGTGCAGGAAATGCAGAATAGATCCCTGGGTTGAGAAGATTCCCCTGGAGGAGGAAATGGCAACCCACTCGAATATTCTTGCCTGGAAAATTCCATGGACACAGGAGCCTGGCGGGCTGCAGTCCATAGACTCACAATGAGTCAGACACGATTGAAATAGCTGAGCATGCATGAACACCTGTGAGATGGGCGTTACAGTTGTTCACCTGGAGACTAGGGACCCTAAGTGTTTTGCTTGCTAATGTGTCCCCGGGACCCAGCCCAGGAGCTGGTGCTTTTTTTGTATTAAGCCACTGAAAATTTGTGGTTAGTTTATCATGGCAGCCCACTTACCTCTTTATACTAGTGCTGGTATGTGGAATTGCGGCAAAGCTAATCCATTCTCTAAACTAATATGCCATTCTCTTTCCAACATTAAAAACTCAAGGTAAAAGGTTATGGAAAAAATGTATGTAAATCACTTAGGCAAGAAGATTCTATGGTGACAGGCTTAAGCTTTCCGCGTACCCCGCCCTGGGAGATGGGAAGCGTCCGCACAGTCCCCCACTGTCCCTGGCGCTGGGACTCTACACGCTTCAGTTTGCCTAAGAAAAAGTGACCTCACCCTAGACTTCCCTGTTCACAGTAAACCTTTGCCCCCGTTGGTTAAGCAAATACATGAATCCTCCTTTTACTTCCGAGGAAACTAAAGTTTGGAAGGGCTCAGTAGCCTGCCTGAGTTCACATACTGAGTCAACCCAGGATCTGAACTTGGATGTCTTAGGTTTTGTAATCTTTCTACTCTATTATACAGCCTCCCAGACAGATTCTCTCCCTTCTACTGCTTCCTCCACAGGCCAAAACCTTGCTGAACTGTAGCTAAAGCGTAATTCAGGGCTTGGAGATAAGGCCAATTTCTAGCCTTCTCTTCTCTGCTTCCACCACATTCAGCTCCATCTGACTATTATCAGATGGAGAACTTAGATAACCACCTTGGAAGTGGTTTAAAAAAGAAAGAAGAAAGAACACTACACATGGCTCACTCTTGTTTGGAGACCTCGATTGTCAGAGTAATTCAATCTGACTGTTTGATAAAAGTATTGAATCATTTTAAATAGCCACTTTCATGAAGATCCAAATCATAGTTTTGGAAAAAGCTGGCAGAATCCCAGTGGAATTTTCCACAGGGAAAGAAAATCTTTTTACCCTTTGCCTATAGAATGGATGTTCTGGAAACTTCTCTGACCCTATAATAGAGATGGCAATTCTCACAGCTTTGTCCATAAAGTTACAAATCTAGCATAATAATAGCTACTTCATATTTATAGAAGCTTGTGACACTTCTTATTAGTTTTTTTTTTTTTAATTATCGGAGCATAGTTGCTTTACAATGTTGTGTCAATTTCTGCTGTACAGCAAAGTGAATCGGCTATATGTATACATATACCCCCCTCTTTTTTTGGAGTTCCTTCCCATTTAGGTCACCACAGAGCACTGAGTAGAGTTTTCTGTTGCTATCCTGTAGATCCTCATTAGTTATCTATTTTATACATAGTATCAATAGTGTATATATGTCAATCCCAAACCCAGTTTTTATGAGCAGAGAGACTATGGGAATATCTAGTTTCTTAATTCTACCAGTTTGATAAAATTTGCCAGTATGACAAAATTAATCCTGTTGTTGTGTAAGAACTGCTTTCCGTGGAAAACCTGATGTAGGTAGTCAGCAGCAAGCCGATCGGTTCTGATGGGGCCCATGGGCGGTAGGATGGTTGTTGTGAATAGCTTTTCTTAAGAAAGCAATGTTGATATAATCTACTTCCCACACCTAAGTGTATATGTCTTATATGATGAAGCAACAAATAATTCACCAACTTCAGAATGCTTTGAAATTAGATTCAGAATATTAGATTTTTGTTAACTGGCCACTTGAATAAACACAAAATCATACCTGCTTAAAAACAGTAAATATAAGGTAAACTTTACCCTGAAATTTTCTTTTCTCTTAAAATATACTGAAAAGATTTTATGATTTATTTTCCAAGGAAACATTGTGCATTTTATTGGTGTGACAAAAGTCACAGCTGGTCATCAATGATGTGTTCAGAGTTACTGTCAAATTAATTTTGACAGAACTGTGGAAAAGAACCCAATATTCTTTTTTTGTTGTTTGATTCACAATCCACAAGCCACACTGAACTATGAGGTATCATTAATCAGTTATAAGAATATATGACTCTTCTACATCAAAATTACAAACTTCTGCTTATCAAAGGATACAATCAACAGAGTCAAAGGGCAACCTATAGAATGGAAGAAAATATTTGCAAATCATATATCTGATATGAGGTTACTATCCAGAGTGTATTAAGGACTCCCATAGCTCGACAGAAAACAACCGACTAAAGAGCAGGCAAAGAACTTGAATGGACATTTCCCCAAAGAAGCTGCTGCTGCTAAGTCGCTTCAGTCATGTCCGACTCTGTGCGACCCCCTAGACGGCAGCCCACCAGGTTCCCCCATCCCTGGGATTCTCCAGGCAAGAANAACAGAAAACAACCGACTAAAGAGCAGGCAAAGAACTTGAATGGACATTTCCCCAAAGAAGCTGCTGCTGCTAAGTCGCTTCAGTCATGTCCGACTCTGTGCCAGCCCCTAGACGGCAGCCCACCAGGTTCCCCCATCCCTGGGATTCTCCAGGCAAGAACACTGGAGTGGATTGCCATTTCTTTCTCCAATGCACGAAAGTGAAAAGTGAAAAGTGAAAGTGAAGTCGCTCAGTTGTGTCCGACTCGTAGCAACCCCATGGACTGCAGCCCCCCAGGCTCCTCTGTCCATGGGATTTTCCAGGCAAGAGTACTAGAGTAGGGTGCCATTGCCTTCTCCCCAAAGAAGCTACGATGCCAAAAGCTCAGCTTCTCTGTGCGCTGGTGCTAAATTGAATCTTGGAGACAGAGTTTTGGGTAAAGTAGAAAAGGATAGCTTTATTGCTTTGCCAGGCCATCAGGGACACACCAGGCTCCTGCCTTAAAAAACTATGTGTCCCCACTTGGAGAAGATAGTGAGAATTTTTATAGCAATGGTTCAAAGAGAGCGCGATCAGCTCATGGACATTCTTCTGATGGGTTGGTGGTGAGGTAAGTAGGAGTCAGCATCATCAACCTTCAGGTTCCACTTGTCTGGGGTCTACATACTTGTGGGATGCATACCAGGGTAAATTTTTGTTAACTTCTCCCACCTGGAGGGGGTTTCAGTATCTGTAAAATAACTTAAAGGTGATGTGTGTATCCATGGATGAGGAAACAGGACCTTGCCCCAAGGCTGCTCTTGACTGTCTGTTTCAACCTGCTGGTGTGTGCCTTCCCTTCCCTGATTAACAACTGCTTGAATCTGCCCATTGGAACTTGGGGAAGGTCATGGAGGATGAATGAAGGCTGTTTCCTACAAAGAAATGGGGGACACAAAAAGTCTCTGTGCCCAGGAGCCCGACAGAGCCCTGCCTGGCATCAACTGCACAGATTACCAACAAACGCATGAAAAGGTGTTTAATATGACTAATCATTAAGGATATGCAAATCAAAACCATAACAAGATGCCACCTCTTACCGGTTGGGACGGCTACTGTGGAAAAAATAGAAAATGCAAATGTTGTGTGGCTGTGGAGATTCTGAAATCTTTGTTCATTGTTGGTGCTCAGCAACCACTGAGGAAAAGAGTGGTTTATCTTGAAGAGATAAAGCTAAGTGAAATGTTAGTCCAAAGGAACAAATGGTTCTATTTATAGAGAGGTCCCTGGTGGTTCAGATGGTAAAGCGTCTGCCTGCAATGTGGGAGACCCGGGTTCGATTCCTGGGTCGAGAAGATCCCCTGGAGAAGGAAATGGCAATCCACTCCAGCACTCTTGCCTGGAAAATCCCATGGACGGAGGAGCTTGACAGACTACAGTCTATGGGATCACAAAGAGTCGGACACGACTGAGCAACTCCACTTCACCTACGTAGAGCTGGGACTGGGGAAGAAGGAATGGGAGAGTGAGTGATTAACGAGGACAGAGTTTCAGTTTTGCAAAATCAAAGTGTTCTGGAGATGGATGGTGGTGATGGCACAACAAAGTAAATGCATTTATTGCCACGGAATAGTACACTAAAAAATGGCAAATGTTATGTTGTGTGTATTTTAACACAATTTGCAAAATAAAACAATGAGTGATTTTTATTAAAGCAGTTTATATATGTTCATTGCAATTAACTCCATAACCAATTCACCTAAATTCTTTTGAAAATAAACCTGTTTTTTTCTTTTGCATTTGTGACCTTGGATCGAAACTCTCAATTCTATTTTAAAACAATCCACAAGAGAATTACCATTTGAGCCACCAGGGAAGAACAAGACACAAGACAATTAATTAAATGTGAGATGACTCAGCAACGGGAGACACAGCTGACCACCCCCTTCTAAAAAAACTCTCCACTCTCAGCTTCCAAGGAATGACACTCTTTTGGTTCTCCTTCTGCCTTACTGATGACTATTTTCCCGTCTCTGCTGGAGAGTGATTGATTAACGAGGACAGAGTTTCAGTTTTGCAAAATCAAAGTGTTCTGGAGATGGATGGTGGTGATGGCACAACAAAGTAAATGCATTTATTGCCACGGAATAGTACACTAAAAAATGGCAAATGTTATGTTGTGTGTATTTTAACACAATTTGCAAAATAAAACAATGAGTGATTTTTATTAAAGCAGTTTATATATGTTCATTGCAATTAACTCCATAACCAATTCACCTAAATTCTTTTGAAAATAAACCTGTTTTTTTCTTTTGCATTTGTGACCTTGGATCGAAACTCTCAATTCTATTTTAAAACAATCCACAAGAGAATTACCATTTGAGCCACCAGGGAAGAACAAGACACAAGACAATTAATTAAATGTGAGATGACTCAGCAACGGGAGACACAGCTGACCACCCCCTTCTAAAAAAACTCTCCACTCTCAGCTTCCAAGGAATGACACTCTTTTGGTTCTCCTTCTGCCTTACTGATGACTATTTTCCCGTCTCTGCTGGTGTCTCTTCTCTACCTGATCAGTAGAATTTCTAGCTCATTTCATATCCTGGACTCCCGTTCCTCTCTGTATGCACTTCCTCCTTAAGTGATCACATCCATTCCATGGCTTTAGATCTCACTGAGAAATCCTGAAAGGGAAATGATACAGCTGTAATATGCAGACAGGAGGAGACTGGAGGATGTTATCGGGATAGCAAGCCAGGTACACGCCACAGCTAAGCTCACTTACGCTGGAGAGTTTATGGTGATGGAGAATCCATAATCAGCTGAAACTGTTTTCTCTGATACTGTTGTGTGTGTGTGTATATGTGGGTGTGGGTGTGTGTGCTCAGTAGTGTCTGACTCTTTGCAACCCCATGGACTGTAGCCCACCAGGCTTCTCTGTTCATGGAATTTATTCAGCAAAAATACTAGAGTGGGTTGCCATTTCCTTCTCCAGGGAATCTTCCTGACCCAGGGATTGAATGGGGATCTCCTGCATTGGCAGGGAGATTCTTTACCACTGGGCAACCTGGGAAGCCTGCTCAGACCAACTTCTTTCTAGCTGCTACATAATTATTTTACAAAACAAAAAAATCAGCAAACAAGATTCACTGTTTTCAGACTATGTTTTCCTTTTTCCTCCCTCCCTTCTGTCTTTCTTTCTTAACATCAACAGCTGATCACTGTTTCCCTCATATTAATTTTTCTAAGGCCATATACCTCCTACTATTTCTCAAAGCAATCTGGATTAAACCTGTCTTCTGAGCTCCACTCATATATGGAGGCCCAAAGGAAGCCTCGGTAACTTGATGTCATGGAATGCTGGTGTCATCACTTGGGAACCTGACTCCCAGCACCATCAAGCCTCTCCCTCCTCATTCCTGCCCAGTTGTTTAACAGAAGCCAGGGAAGCACCCTTAACCCTTGTTTTCAATCCCTTGTTCCATCTCCCACAATAGAAAACACTTTGCTGATAAATGAATGAAATGAACCAATGAATGATTTACTGCAAAGGAACACATTTTGTAGTTGGGCTTAATGGGGAAATATATGATTGATATTTTGCACTGGTTAATTGAACCAGAGATCAAATTGCCAACATCCGCTGGATCATGGAAAAAGCAAGAGAGTTCCAGAAAAACATCTATTTCTGCTTTATTGACTATGCCAAAGCCTTTGACTGTGTGGATCACAATAAACTGTGGAAAATTCTGAAAGAGATGGGAATACCAGACCACCT
>SJYX01007151.1:49388-60817 GCA_006410675.1 Oreotragus oreotragus
TTGAGAGTCCCTTGGACTGCAAGGAGATCCAACCAGTCCATTCTGAAGGAGATCAACCCTGGGATTTCTTTGGAAGGAATGATGCTAAAGCTGAAACTCCAGTACTTTGGCCACCTCATGCGAAGAGTTGACTCATTGGAAAAGACTCTGATGCTGGGAGGGATTGGGGGCGGGAGGAGAAGGGGACAACCGAGGATGAGATGGCTGGATGGCATCACGGACTCGATGGACGTGAGTCTGAGTGAACTCTGGGAGATGGTGATGGACAGGGAGGCCTGGCGTGCTGCGATTCATGGGGTCGCAAAGAGTCGGACACGACTGAGCGACTGAACTGAACTGAACTGAAATGAAATAATCAACCTTAACAATCTACTGTGAACATAGAACCAATAGAATAAATAAATACAGTTCACACCTTAATACAACATGCTAGCTAAGTAAAATAAGACAGTATGTAAGAAATTCATTGAAAGTGAATTAGCCTAAACTTCACTCAAGGCTGTGGAATTCAGGAGAAACAGTTGAACTCCAAGGCAAGAAGGAAATTTTATGAAGGAGATAGCGGTAGATACAGCTGCCTATAAAGAGGCCACTTGCTGGATGGCTTTACTGGTTCATTGAGAGTTTTATATCTGTCCCAGTCTTAGCAGGGAGACATTGGAACTTATTGCTCATGCAAGTGACTTGACATTTTAGAGTGAGTTCATAGGCAATCTGATACAAGCTCATGAAGAATATCCACAATAACAGTTTTCTATGTTTAGATATTTTAGATTCTTTTCCAGCTTGAAATTAAATAATTCTGTGGCTCTCTTACACTGAAAAAATTAATTAATATTTGTGCAGTGTCCACTCCCACTCCCCAACTTTAACGTTTCTTAAAGTTGCTACAAAGATAAGGTTTTCATTTGGGACTGATAAAGGTAGGAAGAATGCTTTGTGTCTAGATGCCTGGGTGGAAACACAAAGCTAGGAGAGGGTATGAGAGAAGCCGACTCACGTACCATGACAGAACAGTGGAGAGCAGGCAGGAGGCAGGGCTGACGGGAGCTTCTAGTGTATCGCTGAAACCACCAAGAGGCAGCTGGAGCAGGGAGACATGGGGGCTTGTTTCTGAACACAAGCCAGACACATTTAGAGACTCAGCTCCTACAGGTGGGGTGTAGAGAGGCAGCAAATGCATACATTAATGTCAATATTATCCCAGCTAAACCCATGGGCTGATGAGAGAAGCCTTCCATACACAGGGCTTCTCTTCTTAAACAGAGACCTAAAGGAGGTTGAAGGAGGAGCCGTGTGAATATCTGGGGAAGAGATTTCCAAGCAGAGCCTAGAGTCATGGCGAAGGCTAGGGGCAGGAGTTCCAACTTTTATCAGGGGTTGGCTTGCTCAACATAGTCAAGGGTCAACAAGGAGTCAGTATGATCCTGTAACACCAAGGAGGCTGGGAACATTGGGAAATGAGATCCAGAGGTGGGGGTTAAGAAAGTAGGTCTCTGTAAACCCTGGAGGCCTTGGGAAATGTTCAGATTTTTATATTTCTGAAGGTTAAGGGAATTTCAGGTAAAGAAGTAACAAGATCTAAGGACATTATGGAATGGATCTTTTGGGCTGATAGGGAAGAGCATAGGTCTGGAGAAAGGAATGGTAACCCACTCCAGTATTCTTCCCTGAGTGTTCTGAGAATCTCACAGACAGAGGAGCCTGGTGGGCAAAGAGTTGCACACAACTGAAGCACACACACATGCATAGAGCATAAGCGAGGTTCCCAGGTGGTACTAGCGGTAAAGAAGCCACCTGGCAATGCAGGATATGTAAGAGATGCTGGTTTCATCCCTGGGTTGGGAAGATCCACTGGAGGAGGACAGGAAACCCACTCCAGTGTTCTTGCCTGGAGAATCCCATGCACAGAGGAGCCTGGTGAGCTGGAGCCCATAGGCTGGCAAAGAGTTGGACACGACTGAAGTGACTTAGCATGCGTGCACGCATAGAGCGTAGGCAACTGGGGATTAAAGTAGAGACAGGAAGACCAATGAGGATGTGGTATGATGGTCTTAGCAGCAGGTAAATGTACAACACCTTGCACCATTTTCTTAGCAGTGGAGAGAAGTGTTGGATTAGTTGAACTACAATTCCAAAGTAAGGTTGAGAGAATATACTTGTAGCCCGAGTGTAACATGTGACACCAGGTTATTATCAGTCTCAGTAACTAGAAGAATGGAGTTACAGTTGACAAGGTGAGAAAGAGAGGGGCAAGTTGGAGGGAGGTGGGATAAGGGATTTTATTTTTAAACACATTAAATTTGAGGTGCCTGCTAGATGGCTAAGCAGAAATGGAGAGTGAGGTGTTGGCTATAGGAGACCAAAGTTCAAGAGGAAGACACGTTGCAGCACAATTCTGGGGAGAATCAGTTTGTCAAGGGTGTTTAAAGCCTTGGAACTAGGAGAGATCCTCCAGGCAATGACAGATAGTGGAGAATAGCTGGCCACTTGCTGGACTAGTAGGTAACATGCTATTCAGTTCAGTTCAGTCACTCAGTCGTGTCTGACTCTTTGCGACCCCATGAACAGCAGCATGCCCAGCCTCCCTGTCCATCACCAACTCCTGGAGTCCACCCAAATCCGTGTCCATTGAGTCGGTGATGCCACCCAACTATCTCATCCTCTGTCGCTCCCTTCTCCTCCTGCCCTCAATCCTGCCCAGCATCAGGGTCTTTTCAAATGAGTCAGCTCTTCACATCAGGTGGCCAAAGTATTGGAGTTTCAGCTTCAACATCAGTCCTTCCAATGAACACCCAGGACTGATCTCCTTTAGGATGGACTGGGTGCATCTCCTTGCAGTCCAAGGGACTCTAAAGAGTCTTCTCCAACATCACAGTTCAAAATCATCAATTCTTTGGTTGAGGGGGGTTCAGGAGTGGAAACTTATGTACACCCGTGGCGGATTCATGTTGATGTATGGCAAAACCAATACAGTATTGTAAAAAAAAAAAAAAAAAAAAAAAAATCCAGTGTCTTACAGATGAATGAATAAAGAAGATCTGGTACATATATATAGTGGAATATTACTAAGCCATTAAAAAGAATGAAATGATGCCATTTGCAGCAACGTGGATGAACCTAGAGATTGTCATGCGAAATGAAGAAAGTCAGACCGAGGAGAAGAAATACTGTGGGGTGGGAGGTGGGAGGGGGGTTCATGTGTGGGAGTTCATGTAAAAAAATAAATAAATACAGAAAAAAAATAAAAATAAAAAGAAATGATACAAATGAACTTATTTACAGAACAGAAACAGACTCGCAGGCTCAGAGAACGAACTTACGGCTGCAGGCAGGGGCGAGAATGGAAGGAAGAGGTAGTCGGGGAGTTTGGGATGGATATGTACACTCTGCTATATTTAAAATGGTAACCAACAAGGTATTGCCATAGCCCAGGGAACTCTGCTCAGTGTTATGTGGCAGCCTGGATACGAGCGGAGTCTGAGGGAGAATGGGTACATGTATGTGTGTGGCTGAGTCCCTTCGCTGTTCACCTGAGATGGTGTTTGTTAATCGACTATACTCCAATATAAAATTAAAATCTTTTAAAAAAATCCAGGGTCTTGTTACAGCAGAGATGACTCAGGAGTTCACTGGAGGAATGGAATCGCACAGTCAGATGTTCAGAACTTCTTCCCCCGCTGCTGTTATCTCAGAAGGCGCCTGGTGCCCCAGGCCCTAGGGGATCGTGAGCGGAGGCAGGGTGAAACACCAGCCCCTGAGCTCTCAGAGAAAGGCTGAGGGCAGCAGGTGTGGGCAGCCCACAGCTCAGCATTCACAGGAAGGTATATATCTTTTACTTTGGCTTGTCTTTGAATACAGACTTTAGTATAGTTCATATAAAATTTTAATTAGTCCTCAAGCTCACCTCAGCATGCCTATAATACAATGTCAAAAAATTCAGAATACCAGATTTAGTCATCACTTATAAATAGTGTCTCCTAACAACCTCACTGGAAACCCCCAGGGTGTTCATTTACACTCATGATTTTATTATGAAATAAACCCTACGATCACCTACTCAGGACTATTTGAGGAATCAAGATTATTACCAAACTCCTGCAAAATTCCTTCATGTTTCTTCTGTTGTTATAACGTTTTTAACTGTGGCAAAATACACATAACATAAAATGCATCATTTTAACCACTTTTAAGTGTATACAGTTCATTGTCACGCAGCTAATCTCAGAAACTTTTTCATACCTATTAAACACTCCCCACTCTCCCTCCCTCCAGCCCCTGACAACCACCATTTTAATTTCTGTCTCTCTGAAGCTGACAACACTAGGGACCTCAAATAAATGGAAACATACAGTATTTGTCCTTTTGTGACTGGACTATTTCAGTTAGCATTATGTCCTCGAGGTTCATCCATGGGGTAGCATGGGTCAGGATCCCCTACAGGGACCTCTGCTCAGTGTTATGCGGCAGGCTGGATAGCAGCGGAGTCTGAGGGAGAGTGGGTACATGTATGTGTATGGCTGAGTCCCTTCGCTGTTCACCTGGGATGGTGTTGTTTGTTAATCGACTATACCCAATATAAAATTAAAAGCTTAAAAAAGAATCCAGCATCTTGTTACAGCAGAGATGACAGACTACCTTTGGTTTATCTTTCCATCTATTAATAGACACTTGGGTTTCTTCCATATTTTGGCTCTTGTGAATAATGCTGCTGTGGCCACCTCATGCGAAGGGTTGACTCATTGGAAAAGACTCTGATGCTGGGAGGGATTGGGGGCGGGAGGAGAAGGGGACGACCGAGGATGAGATGGCTGGATGGCATCACGGACTCGATGGACGTGAGTCTGAGTGAACTCCGGGAGATGGTGATGGACAGGGAGGCCTGGCGTGCTGCGATTCATGGGGTCACAAAGAGTCGGACACGACTGAGCGACTGAACTGAACTGAACTGAACTGAACACGAAATATAAACATCTCTTCATGTGCCTGTTGTCAACTATTTGCCTATATGCTGTTGTTATAATTCTGATATAATTTCAAAGTTAGTAATTTTTTCATCCCATTTCTATTTTCCATATTATTTTGCATAATTTTGAATGATAGATTTGTGAGGAAATTTACAGATGACCTGGCCCAACTCTCTCATTTTACAGCTGAAGCCAATACCCCATAGGCTTTAGTAGATGAAATCTCACAATTATTTTGTGTCAGAATTGAGACTAGAACCCAAGCCTCTGGACTCCTCATCCAGAGAGTTTCCTGTCATACAGGCTACCTGCTAGTCATATCTACCTCCCTCTGCTGCTTGAATTTAGAAGTTGTCAAAGCCAATATTATATGCTCTTATATACTTGAAATTTTGAGAAACTGAGGAAAGTCATACCACCTGTACCTACATTAATAACTTGTATCTCTGGAAGAGAATTAACTATTAATAGCAGTCGGAGAAGGCAATGGCACCCCACTCCAGTACTCTTGCCTGAGAATCCCGTGGACGGAGGAGCCTGGTAGGCTGCAGTCCATGAGGTCACTAGGAGTTGGACACGACTGAGCGACTTCACTTTCACTTTTCACTTTCCCACATTGGAGAAGGAAATGGCAACCCACTCCAGTGTTCTTGCCTGGAGAATCCCAGGGACGGGGGAGCCTGGTAGGCTGCCATCTATGGGGTCGCACAGAGTTGGACACGACTGAAGTGACATAGCAGCAGCAGCAACAGCAATGTGTACATACCCCCTTAAGACTAGCACCAAAATCAAGATTCCTAAAAGACAGACATGCTACAACAAACAGCTTTGTGACTATTTGTCATGGAAAATGCTCAAGGAGGAAAAATTAAATTCAAAAGGCAAAATGATAGGATACTGAAAGAGGAACTCCCCAGGTCAGTAGGTGCCCAATATGCNATGTTGGCAATTTGATCTCTGGTTCTTCTGCCTTTTCTAAAACCAGCTTGAACATCTGGAAGTTCACAGCTCTGTCTTTAGAAATCCTTAAAGAATGGAACTAACAAACAAGTTGAGGAAGCCCTACCACCTACAGTTTTACATCAAGGAAAGTGTAGCTAGAGAAATGGGAAAGATTTTCAATGGTGTGTTTCAGAAAAACCCATCAAAGGAAGAAAAAGGGTAAAGAGAGGAGAAAGCACAGAAGTACAAGAAATTGCCAACTAAAGCATGAATCCTGAAGAGCAGGGAGGAAACCTATTCAAATGTTCCTTTTGAGGTTCATTACATCATAATATTAGGAGGAAAAAGGGTAACTTTGAAAGGAGTTTCATAAAAGGGAACTTTTAAAAAGGCTTGTAAATACTGATGAAAGGAATTTGAATTGTTTCTTCTAAAATAAGAGGAGGAAGTGTGTATAATTTGTCTTGCAAAGATCTTTATGGTAAAAAGTGTCCCCAGGGAACTGCATAAATCGAAAATGGATAAAATATGACTTGTTTGCCTTCACGCTTTTAAATGTGTAGATTTAAAGCAATGTTGGTTTTACATGAGACAGTTGCCCTAGGCAATTCTTGTGACTGTGCCTCCATGGCAAATATTAAGCGGTAGATAAAAGCAATTATCAAGAAAATCGTGTGTCTGTATTAATAGAACATACACCTTTAGGGCAAGGCTTTGTAGACTCAGAGCATGTAGTCATTGCCTTGTCTCAGGGTAGTTCAGAAGCAACCAAAAAACTTCACCTGCCCCTAAATTTTTCCCTTACTTTGGAATCAAAACCCTTGCGGATCACTCTTTGTAACCAAAATATCAACATATATATTTAGAGAGATCCTGCTCAAATGTACATTTGCTACCCAGTAGGGAAATATGACAAGACAAATTGACCTGCTTTGCTTTAACTTCATCTAATAAAAACAATAGGTAGGTAGCCTGGAAATCTGGGTGCAAAATCCAGAGTCCAGCGCCAGGAGAGAGCCATTTTACAGAAGAAGGGTATTTTTAAAGTTACAGACCTGAGAGCTCTGCTCAGAGAGGAAAAAGCTTGGATCCTGTATCTCAGATGGGGCTTATTAGGGCACAGAGCTCTTGGGGACAAGAGGCTAGTGAAACGGTGAAGGTGTTAGGCATCTTCAATGGTGACTCTTTGCGACCCCATGGACTAAAGCCCACCAGGCTCCTCTGCCCATGGCAGAATATTGGAGTGAGCGCCGTGTTCCCTTCTCCAGGGGATCTTCCCGACCCAGGGTCGAACCCAGGTCTCCTAATTGCAGGCGGATGTTTTACTGTCTGAGCCTCCAGGGAAGCCCTTAGTAGGGCAGCGTGGGTGATAATATGAACATCGTCTTTTTAATAATCTTCCCCAGGGCAGTCCCTGCAAGTTTTCTGGAAACTTATTTTTATCTCATCACTATAAAACTACTTTTGAAGTAATCTGTCTTAGTCCTCACCCAAATGTGTCCACTAGCGAAGTATCATAAAGACCTTGAGGTAGACCTAGTAAGTAGATGCCACCTTGGATGGAGGAAATTTCACCCCTCTTTGGGATCTGATATTGAGGTGGACCTAGGAAGTCAAGACATGAGCAGTTCACTTCCTCCATCACCCTCCCTCTTCTGGACACATAATCACACAAAAGGGAATAAAAAAGGCCCAAAACTAAAGAGACAGTTACCTAATGGCCAGTGAGCCCAATGGCCATGTTGGATCCATAGGGGAACAGTTCTATAATGGGATGCCAGGCTATGCTCTAGCCAGGAACCCAAATTTCAAATTAGAAATGATAAGAAACAAAACATGGGCCTTCCCATGTTGGTGACTTCAGCCTGGTCCCTGGGTCCATTTCCTCAAGAAATCAACGAACTGCTTTTTCTCCTTGGTTCTGCCTTGAAAAATCTTACCATTTTTCTTTTTATTAGTGAAAAAATAAGCAGTATTTGGGGCTTCTTCCATGGCTTAGCAGGTAAAGAATCTGCCTGCCAATGAAGGACGCGGGAGATGCAGGTTCAATCCCTGGGTTGAGAATATCCCGTAGGAGGGCGTGGCTACCCACTCCAGCATTCTTTGCTGGGAAATCCCATGCACAGAGGAGCCTGGCAGGCTGCAGTCCGTGGGGTCACCAAGAGTGAACATGACTGAGCAACTGAGCACACACACAACCAGCATCTTCTCCCTAGGAGCCCCTGAGCACTGTGCTTGGGGAAGGGTGGTGTCACCTTCCAAAGGCACGTTTGGCAGGTAGGAAACTGGGAACATGTGTTCACCACTGATAAACCTCAGGGTGGGACTATCCTGGCTGCGAACTTCACGGGTTCCCTAGTTCTCCGTGACTCTTGCTGCCGACAGTGGCGGACAGGAGCAAGGATGAGAATTCAAGGTTTGTGACAAATCCTTAGTTTAAACACTTAAACAGGAATGCAGTTGGTGTAGCCTGAACTGACTTTCCTTTATTACTTTAGTGTGGTTTAGTAGAGATTTTTCTATATAATCACTACAATGCAGACATCCTTGCTTTGCTTTGACATTTTCTCTTTGGGGATTGTTAACTCTGACATGGTTCCTTAGTAACCAGCCAAGTTCACTGGTAGCATAATGGTTACCTGGAGTAGATTCCCTGGAGGAAGAGGCCAGAATAATCATGAGTGGCTGAGGTCAATCCTTCCTTGACTATGTCTTGATAGGGAAGCAATTTATCATATATTCTTTCATCAGTGTTGAAGTAAACATAAGTGCAAATATATCCCCAATTTCTCGTTGACATGTAACACTTTCTGTTCTGCCTGACAGATTATTTAAAAACATACAGATCTAGGGTTTCACTTCAGACAGCTTGCCCAAAATAAAAAAGTGTGTGTCTTTAGAGTGTCTGCTATGGGATGAAACTTGGTAGAAGTGAATCTATCTATTTTATTTAACTTTGTTGGAAGCTCCATAATCCCACTGTGAAAGCGCCTAACTCTTAGCAGAGATGCTAAGCAAGAAAGGAGAATGTGGGGTTTTAATCTTATTTACTCCCTCCCTCCCCTTTTGTTGTTGAATTCTATTTGTATTGCAGAGATTTGAGTTCTCAGTTCAAGTACATTCTTGCTAATAGAATAGAAGTGGGTGAGAATTCTAAATCCCTGCACATATTCCTTGCAGTTAAAAACCAGCCTGCTTACTAAATGCTCTCTTTTTTTTTTTCTTTTCTTGTTGGCACTCCTTCAGAAAACGACACTTTGCAGCAGGGTGACCTGTGCAGTGAAAGTCACAGGAAGTGGGACCCGGTCAAGGGGAGAGCTCCCTTGAAGCTATCGGTTAGTTTTAAATTGACCAAAGCTGCAGCAAACAATTCCATCATTAATCTTAAGGGGCAAAAAATAGATAGTGACAAAGAGCAGGATTTGGTTTAAAAAATACCAACACCTGTCAAAATGTCTCCCTTTTTATCGTTGAAGAGTGATGGCTTGAAGGAGGTATAAGAACCTTCTCTAATTTAGCAGGCTGATCCATTTTTATTTTCTTAAAGGAAGCCTTTATCCTTGGTTTAACCTGATAGAATGACGTGATGTCTAATATACGTCGTTTTTACCCCCTGACACCATTTATCACATAACAAACTGGGCCTTCCTATCAGTCACTTCTAATTTTTTCCTCTGCAACATTGCCATTGACTTTTGGCACTTTCATTTAAGCATAGTTTAAAAAAAATAGTAAAATAAAAGATCATTTTTTTTCCCCACCTTGATATAAAGATGAACCAGTCAATCATTCACGGAGTACCCTGCTCACATTTGATGGTACAATTTCAGAGATAGATAATTTACTTTTGATGCTAATTAATTACAAGTAATCATAAAAACAAATTAAAACCACTATACTTATTGCAGGTTTTCTTGTGCTCCTGAAATAATGCATTTTTATGCATCTGTTTACTTGCTTTGTAAAAAAATGTAATAATCTATATTCATAGAAAAACAACTTTAGAGCTCTGCGTCAAAGCTGTAAACTGTTATTGGTTATTTGGGTTTTTTTTTTCCCCTAAGATATTAAAATGGAAGAATGAAAGTGAGCCATATCAAATGAAAGAGATTAATGCATTTCAGGACTAACGTAAACGCAGAAATTGAGGATTTTTTAAAATGTCTGTTTGTTGTTTGTTTATTTCTCTTTTTAAGAGACAAAAGTATTATTTTGCTCCTGAAAATTAGTCGGGAGATAGAGTACCAGCAGGCCTAAAGAACATATAAATCTCCAAGAGATTCTTCTACATTTTCCCTGCAGGGGGAGGGGATGGTTGTTAATCTCTGGGTTCTGTTTTCACCAACAAAGAAGCCTTTTCACCCCATTGGAGAAATGTAGTGAAAGGAACCATAGTGTATTGGCTACAGAATCACTGTTTGTGCTCTGATTTCTCAAGCTGCTCCTCCTCCTTCTCCTACCTCCCTAAAAGCTCCCACGGAGGCAGCAGAAAGAAGTGGAACAGGGTGGCTTAGAAGTCAGGGGACCTGGGGTTCTGGTGTGGACTCCTGCCATCTACCTCGTAGGATGCAACCCAAATGCAAAGAAATAATACAGTACTCGGGAGTGTTTCCCAAGGTACCCTAGCAGCCCTCCTCTTCCTCCTCCTCCTTCTCACCATCATGACCATCAGCACTCCCTGAGTAGCTCAACGGGTAGAGAATCTGCCAGCAATGCAGGAGACCTGGGTTCAATCCCAGGGTCAGGAAGATCCCTTGGAGAAGGAAATGGCAACCCACTCCAGTATTCTTGCTTAGGGAATCCCATGGACAGACGTTGCAAAGAGTTGGACAGGACTGACTAACACACAGAGTGTTACAGATAAGTAACACTTATTATTGAGTGTTACAGATAAGTACCTTTACCTGTAGCATCTCACTTAGTCAAACTTGACCCCCACCCCCGCCCATCTCTGCAAAGGCAGATACTATCTTCCGGGAACTTTGCCGGAGTCGGTCCTATCCCTCAAGAGTGAGCAATCTCAGGGAAGAGAATTTGAGGGCTTGGCTTGCAGGTTTCAGTCCCCACAGCTTCCTCTGGAATTCCTTTACACAACATGCTTATGGTTTGTAAGGCACTGCACACCCATTAGGCTGGAGTCAGTGGGCAGAATTCCTTGTTCCGTGGGGATGTGGAATATCCTTCAAAGATTTTCACTCTTTGTCAGCTCAGCAGCCATTCCCTGCTTCTCTTCCCCAAATACACTCTGAATCCTACCTTCTCATTATTTGGATATCTGCTCCCCTTGGGAGGCCCAGTTTACACTTGGAGATGTTATTAGGTGAAGTTGAGTCTTGTTGAGGAAGATAGTTTAACATTTCTTCTGACTATGTTAAGATAGTTTAACACAATAGCCACTTCCAGGGTAAACCCAGGGTGATTATAATTTCCATCCACACACAGTACCCGGTCCCCACCCCTAACCAGATCCTATCTCAAGACACGTGTTATGTGTTAAGACTTGGGGTTAAGTCCTGTTTG
>SJYX01007151.1:82345-98258 GCA_006410675.1 Oreotragus oreotragus
ACTCTTGAGAGTCCCTTGGACTGCAAGGAGATCCAACCAGTCCATTCTGAAAGAGATCAACCCTGGGATTTCTTTGGAGGAAATGATGCTGAAGCTGAAACTCCAGTACTTTGGCCACCTCATGCGAAGAGTTGACTAGAAGAGTTGACTCCTTGGGAAAGACTCTGATGCTGGGAGGGATTGAGGGCAGGAGGAGAAGGGGACAACCGAGGATGAGATGGCTGGATGGCATCACTGACTCGATGGATGTGAGTCTGAGTGAACTCTGGGAGTTGGTGATGGACAGGGAGGCCTGGCGTGCTGCGATTCATGGGGTCGCAAAGAGTTGGACACGAGTGAGTGACTGAACCAACTGAAGAAGTTATATCCATTCACTTATCAGTGGACTCTCCGTTTCCTTCCACCTTTTAGCTACTGTGAATGATGCTGCAATCATCTGCAATTTCTCTTCAAGATCCTGTTTTCAATTCTTTTAGATATATGCCCACAAATGGGGTTGCTGCATCATATAGTAGTTGTTTAGTTTTTATGGATCCTTAATATTTATTCTTTCTTTTGCTTTTCTCTCTCTGTACCTTACGATATGCAGCTTAAACAAAGTAGGTGATACTTTGTCATGTGACTAGAAATCTCCTAGACTGGATCCTTAGTTCATTAGGTACATTGTCTGTTTTCCATGTTATTATAAGTAATAACATGCTAAACTTCCCACCACCATATAAGAGGTGTCTCCCTCCTTCCAGCTTCCAATAGCATTTTCCTCACTTTCCTTTAAACCCTCAACAACAGCCTCCTTGAGGGCCATCAGTCTTCAGCCAGCAGTATCTTTAAGGTCCTGTGACCTTCTCCCACTGCCTTCCCCTAAAGTCACTACTTGTGTTATTATAGTAGCACCCCACTTGTAGTTAGCAAACTCTTTTCCAGCCATATATGCTTCATAGCAAGTCAGACTTTTCTTTTTTCCATAATGGTATAAATAAATTTAACAAATGAGGAAAGAGACCCATTTTTTCTATAGCATTTCAATTAACTGATGTAAACATTCTACCCTTAAGAATATCCTCGCTCCACTTTTCTTAAGCATGGGCTGCACATAGTGACTGCATTTCAAAAAGTACAGTGTTGGGGAGAGGGGGTGACTTTACAGTGGAAAAATCTGCAAATAGGAACTTAGCCAGGTGATCAAAGTTAATGTCAATAATAATAAATCATGTTGATAGTGTATACTCTTGATATGGGATGAGACTAGCACCTTACCTCTGTGGTCTTCCTTTCAAAATCCCTTGAGGTTGAAAGATCCCCAAATCCTACTCAATCCTAATTGAGAAACTTTCTATAAAATGCCTTACTTGAAACCTGAGGTTGTCAAAAACAAGGAAAGTCTAAGAAGCTGTCACAGTCAAGAGAAGCCTAAGGAAACACATGCGGCTGCTGCTGCTAAGTCGCTTCAGTCGTGTCCGACTCTGTGCGACCCCACAGACGGCAACCCACCAGGCTCCCCCGTCCCTGGGATTCTCCAGGCAAGAACACTGGAGTGGGTTGCCATTTCCTCCTCCAATGCATGAAAGTGAAAAGTGAAAGTGAAGTCACTCAGTCGTGTCCGACTCATAGTGACCCCAGGGACTGCAGCCCACCAGGCTCCTCGGTCCATGGGATTTAGGAAACATGATGACTAAATGTAATATCCTCAGTGTGACCCAGGTTGTTTGCCTTTGTGTGAATTCCTAGGCAGTGACCCACTTTTTTGCATCCCTTTGAATCCTGCACAATTTATTCCTCTGGGGTTTTGTTTTCCTGTTTAAAAGTTGAGGTATAATCCAGAATTTCAGTACAAAATCTCATTGACAGTAGTTTATTTCAACCATCATCTTGGTTTCACAAAGGGCCGTCAGACATCTGTGGTCCTAATGGAAGAAGATTTCTCACTCAGGTAAAGGCATCTGATAACTCCATACACAGACTGTCCATCTGCCACTGATTTCCTCACTTCAGGAGGGCCAAGGATGCCCTACTTTCTAGTCACCTTGGGTCCGCATCTGCCCAGCATCCGCAGCCAGCCCCTCCGCACATGTCTGGAACTCTGGGGACACTGCAGTGCAGGCAGAGACCACAGGGGAAAAGGCAGCCAAATCAGCCTATTCTTCAGTTCAGTCACTCAGTCGTGTGCGACTCTTTGCAACCCCATGAATCGGAGCACACCAGGCCTCCCTGTCCATCACCAACTCCCAGAGTTCACTCAGACTCACGTCCATCAAGTCAAGTCAATTTGTCAACATGAGATGTCTTTATTTTAAGCAGTGGTTTCATGGAATTACTTTTTCTTTGTGGCTCAACTAGTAAAGAATCTGCCTGCAATGTGGGAGACCTGGGTTCTATCCTGAGTTTGGAAGATCCCCTGGAGAAAGGAAAGGCTACCCACTCCAGTATTTTGGCCTGGAGAATTCCATGGACTGTATAGTCCATGGGGTCACAAAGAGTCAAGACATGACTGAGCAACTTTCACTTACCCCTTTAGAGGCAGAATAATCAGGTTATATTTAAGTTTCTTTGAGCTGATTGATTTTCTCTATCTATGAATTTCTTCAAGTCCTCATGACATGCATTCAGTTCAGTCACTCAGTCCTAACTCTTTGTGACCCCATGGACTGCAGCATGCCAGGCCTACCTGTCCATCACCAATGCCCAGAGTTTATTCTAACTCATCTTCATTGAGTCAGTGATGCCATCCAACCATCTCATCCTCTGTCGTCCCCTTCACCTCCCGCCTTCAATCTTTCCCAGAATCATGGTCTTTTCAAATGAGTCAGCTCTTCCCATCAGGTGGCCTAAAGTATTGGAGTTTCAGCTTCAACATCAGTCCTTCCAATGAATATTTAGGACTGATTTCCTTTAGGATGGGCTGGTTCGATCTCCTTGCAGTCCAAGGGACTCTCAAGAGTCTTTTCCAACACCACAGTTCAAAGCCTGTCTCTTATACACATCTGTAGAAGGTCTCTATCATTTTCAACTAATATTGATGTAGTTTTGTAACAAGGAAGAGCAAATCTGACTCCATCTTCGACCCATGCCTTTTTTACTGTAACCTTTGGTGTTGCCTGTGTTTAGTCATGCTGGCTCTGCACTTTCTGTAAAAGAATGTTGCCTATAGCCTGAAATATACAGGAGAGCCTTTTTTCGGGACTCTGACCTTGAAGAGTCCATTTACATAGAGATAAAAGTTGAAGAACAGAGAATAACATTTGCTGGAGGTTTACAAGAGCGTTGTGACCTGACCTACATGGACAGCTGCAAGAACAAAGGATTCAGACACCAAAAAATGTGCAATTACTCTCCTTGCCCCCTCCCTCTCCTTGTCACTGAAAGTGCTGTGCCGAAATCCTTCAAGGAGTTTTGGGTGGGGCATGTGCCACCCATCTCCTTGCTTTACCCTGCAGTAAGTCTTTGTCTGCTCCAGCGTTTCAGTTTGGCCTCACTGTGCCTCAGTCTCACAATCTGCCATTAGGTAAAAATTTTAGCCAAGTCAGTCTAGGAATCTGTGCCCATGGCAGGTCAGCCAGTTAAGGTAGCCCCTTCTCTGAGTCCCCCAGCAGCTGCCAAAGTTCGTTTCACTCTGGGTATCTCAGTGGGACTGTTCCTGAGAGGAGCCAGCAGCCCCTTGGCGTGAGGCTGTTTGGAGCCACAAAACACTCAGAGTTGTGGTCTATATTTAGAGTCATTTTAGGGTAAGGACCTCTAGCTTGAGGAAGCTGAGAATTCTCTCACCCCATTTGGGCTCATCCCCTTGTGGGAAGTGGGCCACTCAGTCTGATCTTTGAGAGCTGGGCCACTCTGTCTGGAGGCCTCCATCTGGGGATGAAAGTGAAATTTTTAGGCTGTATCTCCTCTGGTTTTCTATCTGTGCACCCGTGGCTTGATTTTTGTTTGTGATTCCTGTGTGTACCTGTGTTTTCGTGCATATGTGTATGTCAATATTTTCTATCTGTGCAACTGTAGCTTGACTTTTGTTTGTGATTCCTGTGTGTACCTGCTTTTTCGTGCATATGTGTGTGTGTCAGTACTTGCACTGGCCAGCTGAAACTTCTTTGGTAACCGGGCTCATGTGCCCTGACAGCAGGGTAGCCTCCTCTGCTGCGTTGGGCTTTGCCTGTGGCAGAGCGTTGGTTGGGATTTTCCCTTCTGGACTAGCCTTAGTCATTCATTCAGTTTCATCTCTAACAGGACATCAGGTAAGATTCTCCTCTTTTGGACTGACAGGGCACGGGTTGAGAATCTCCCTTTTGGGGCTAAGGAACTGTGATCCTAAGAGACGAATGTGAGTCATCTGCTTAATAATTGATAACACTGGTCGTGAATAATTGAGTATGGACTTCTGTAATAATTGAGATCAGACTTCTATTCCATAGTATAGTACCCTTAGGGTGAGTTTTGCAAAATTAGGAGATCTTCAGCTATGCTCCCATAAATGAAAGAAAATAATATGGTTATTGTAACACTGTATGATCTCAGTATTCCCTGAGATCCAGAAAACAATAGCCCCTCAAGGCTCTGCTATCCGTTTCAAATATGATATCGAAGTGGGCCTTTGGGGCTTCCCTGGTGGCTCAGGGGTAATAATCCACCTGTCAGTGTAGGAGATCCAGATTAAATCTTTGATCTGAGAAGAGCCTACATTCCACAGAGCAATGAAGCCCATGTGCCGCAACTATTGAGCCTGTTCCAAAGCCCAGGAGCTTCAACTGCTGAACCCACGTGCTGAAACTACTGAAGCCCGTGTGCCATAGAGCCCATGAGCTGCAACAAGAGCAGCCACTTGGAACAGAAGCCTGCACACTGCAGCCAGAGGATCGCTGCCACTCTGCAACGAGGCACAGTGAGAGGAAAGACCGGGCAGCAACGAAGATCTAGCACAGCCAAAAACAAACAAATAAATAAACTCAGTTTTTAAAAAGTGGGCCTTTTGCAAAGTAGGCTTTTATCTTGGAGGTGTGTGTGTGTGCACACGCACATGCATGTATGTGTCAGTACCTGAGTCCAAATCCTATTCTCTCTTCCTGGTTTTGCTGAAAGTGAGGCATGTGAATGTGAACAAACTATAAATGTGTAATTGTCTGTTGCTGTTATTTCTTTAGTCTGAAGTGGATATTTGTGAACCAGAAAGAAAAGGGGGAAGTTTATCTAAAATCTGAAGTGGAAAAACAACAGATTTCTGGCTCCGTCCGTCTTTATATGGGAATTGACTTGTACTTCTAGGTATAGGGGAAGTTGGACAGAGCAGATTTGAGGTTCACATGATCTAAGAAATATTTATTAATAGTACTGAGTCATCTTTTGGCTTGATTAACATAGACATTTATAAGCAAGGAAAATAATATGATGAAACTTTAAGTAAATGCAAATGAGATAAGAGCTTTTAGGTAAACTCTATAGGAATAATTATGTTTTGAAAACATCTATCTAAAATAGTCTCTCCAGATTTTGGTAACTTGAAACTAAACTAAGTTGAGTGGCGGGACTTCACTGACTCTCTGGGTCATTTCAAACAGGATAAAATATTGGAACATTAGCTACTGGGCAGATCTAAGTTTATGTACCTTTTACTTGTTAGGAGAAGAAAACCAAAGTATAAGTTTCCAATCAACCTATGCGGGTGTGACAAACAGTTCACAACTGCTTCCCTCCTAGTTTTCACTAGAAATTAAAGTTTTTGAGAGGGGAGGATTCTAACTTAAACATGTAATTAAAGCTACTAAAAATAATAAAGGAAACATTTCAGTATACAGCAAGAGAGTAGGATAGGTGTTTTGAGCATGGTTTGGCTGAGATTAGATTAAACTTCACTAGGTAAATGGATTTTATTATTAAAAGTAGACTGGTGCAAGACTAGATTTGGTTCTTCTCTGCTAAGAGAACAGGTATACTTAGAATGCCACTTGTGATAACAGATTGTGTGAACCTTCTTACCTTTAAGTGACCTGTATTGGTTTTTAAATATTCACAGTGACCATGATTCTATCTAACCAAAGGTTTTTGAAAACTTTTTATATTTTTGACAAGCTTTCTATCAAATTCTAATTAAAGTTCTTTTGACTTCAGCTAACTTTGGATTGTTTCAGAGGGCCCCAGAGGCATCACAGAGAAACGTTAAACTAGAATTGTTTGGTATATTGAATTACATGGGAAGCATTATCAAATGAGTGATAAGCCTCCTCAGAATATATGATATGGATAAATGTTATTAATATAGACAGTCTAGAAAGTTTCCAAAATTTAGATATGTCCTACTATAATGTCATAATTTTAGTTATCTTAAAATACTTTATGTCAGAGCAAATTGATAAAGCTTCTTTGTCAAAACATTGTAATCAGATCTTTAACCATGTCTTTTTCAGTCTTTTATAGACAGCTAAACTGATGCTTTGCAAACTTGCTTCAAGAAGATTCATGAAAAAGACTGTTTTTCTTTTAAATCATAATATTAAACTGAGTAAGATGTTTTAAAAGTCTAGCAAAACCTAGATTAATTACATAGGATTGAGTAAACTGATAAGTATGGTTATAATTTCTGTTTTATTTGAAATATTATTGGCTTTTAATCTATGTTTCTAACTGAGCTGCTTACCAGATGTTTCTCTCCTTATCAATATTAAAAGTTGTTTTACTTCTGACTACACTGTTGCCCCAAATGTTCAGGATAGGAAGAAAATTCTCTTATGTGTTTGTCATAGAGCATAGCTAGTCATGTGGTATGACACCATTTGCTTTAAGACTGTTGCTAAAAGCACGTGTACATCTGCTTTGGCCATTGAGGAAGGGAATACATTTGAAAGTCAAAATGGAGTAGCTGTGGTTCAGACATCCAAGGGAAAACGAGGTGGCCATTGTGGTTGTGATTTCGGACAAGTTCCTGTACTAATCTTAAAATACTTTATGTCAGAGCAAATTGATAAAGCTTCTTTGTCAAAACATTGTAATCAGATCTTTAACCATGTCTTTTTCAGTCTTTTATAGACAGCTAAACTGATGCTTTGCAAACTTGCTTCAAGAAGATTCATGAAAAAGACTGTTTTTCTTTTAAATCATAATATTAAACTGAGTAAGATGTTTTAAAAGTCTAGCAAAACCTAGATTAATTACATAGGATTGAGTAAACTGATAAGTATGGTTATAATTTCTGTTTTATTTGAAATATTATTGGCTTTTAATCTATGTTTCTAACTGAGCTGCTTACCAAATGTTTCTCTCCTTATCAATATTAAAAGTTGCTTTACTTCTGACTACACTGTTGCCCCAAATGTTCAGGATAGGAAGAAAATTCTCTTATGTGTTTGTCATAGAGCATAGCTAGTCATGTGGTATGACACCATTTGCTTTAAGACTGTTGCTAAAAGCACGTGTACATCTGCTTTGGCCATTGAGGAAGGGAATACATTTGAAAGTCAAAATGGAGTAGCTGTGGTTCAGACATCCAAGGGAAAACGAGGTGGCCATTGTGGTTGTGATTTCGGACAAGTTCCTGTACTGCTGAGAACTTGAGTTTTCTGAGCTGTATCATACTCAGGATTCCACCAGCCTTTCTCAAAGCAGTATCTGCTGGCAGCTGGTAGCTACAACCTTTGACCCCACGGTCTCCTCTTGTCATTATTAAATTTTTAGACAATAAAATTACCTTAGATCAGATGTTAGCAGAAAAACAAAAGGAGACATGTAGTGGCCAACAGCTCCTGTTATGTAAATGTTAATACCATATCAGAATTTAAAACCTATTTTTGTAGACAACTGGCTTCCTGGTGACAAGTCTCCTCAAAGTGCCAGGTCCCGACTGGTTTTCAGGTTTTTTCTCCTGAATACCTCAGGGAATGAGGTCTTAATCATACAAGAATTGACTCCAGGACTTGGAACTTGGTAGTATTTCCGGTTCAGTGTCCATTCCCCAAATCAAGCTAGGGCTATGCTCCATTTCAGCCGGAAGTAGCCAGAACAGGTTTTGTCCCGTTCCCTGGAAGATTTGGCGAATGATGAGACAGGATTGGAGGTTGAAACCAAATTCCCCTATAACTGAATTCCTCTGTCATGTTTATGATTAATCTGTCTATTCAAAACATTATTCCCCTTCTTGTCCAACACCTGTTCTACTCAAGACTGAGGAGTATGAAAGAAAAGGAGAGAACTGACTGCATATTAGATTTTTTACTTTAACCTTTGGTGGTCTGTTGCTGGCTCTGCATTTTTTGTAAAAGAGTGTTGCCTATAGCCTGAAATATGCAGGATATTCTATTCTCAAGGCTGTGACCTGTAAGAGTCCACTCATATAGAGATGGAAAGTTGCAGGACAGAGTAACATTTGTCTTATTGGAGGTTCACAGGAACACTGTGACCTGACCTACACAGACAGTTGTAAGAACAAAGGACTCAGACCCCAAGAATTTTGCAGCAACTAATCACGGCCCTTTCTTACCTTGCCTTTAAAAGTGCTTTGCTGAAACCCTCCGAGGAGTTCAGGGTTTTGAGGACATAAGCCACCCATCTCCTTGCACGGTCCTGCAATAAACCTTTCTCTGTTCCAAACTCTGATGAATTGGTATTACTTGGCCTCACTGTGTGCTGAGTACATGAAATTGCATTCAATAACAGCTTCTGCACACAGGACATGAATCCTCTCTTTTCTGATCTCTTAGCACCTCATTCCAAAGATATACCTGATGCCCATTCACTAATTTACACCTCTCATTTTCTCTCTTGTCCTACTGTATTTGCCACCTGATTCAGAATGATGTGGCTATTTCAGTTCCATGGTGCAATGATTAAAATATTTAATGTCATTTGCCTTATAAACAAGAGTCCTTCTACGTCTAAGACTTCTGAATGCCTTGAGTTTGTCTTCTGAATTCCAGGCTGCTGCTTAATCCTCCAAACTCCTCTCCAGGCTTGCATTTCTACTTCAGTTAGAAGCAAGACTTCAAACTTTATCTTCTCTTTGTTGCCTCTACTTCATGAGGAATATTTTTATGTTTTTGAAAAAATTTCAGATTTCCATTTAAATACTTATAATACTTGTATAAATTTCTGTCTTTTCAATATTTTATCCCATTTCTTTACATAATATTCTTTCTTCATTTTGATATGGCAGGTAGATACTTCAACATGTTTTCTCTATCTTCTTCAAGCCCAAAGATTATATCTTTAATCTCAATCCCTCCATTAGAGATGCTTGTATTTTTGTTTATTGGTTTCTTCAAATATTTATTTATTGTTAGCATTCTATCTTTTTAAAAAATTGTTTGTTCTCCAGAATTTTAATCAAACCCACTGATCTTGGCTTTCAAATATCCTGGAGTTTCAACTTTTTTTTTTCTCTACATCTGGTACATTCGTCTTTAAAGAACTGAAGTTCTTGTCCATATTATTTCCCATATACGTAGCTACAGTTTCTCCCTGCACAAAACTTAACTTTGGCAGTATGGTGTGCTTATGTGTGCCCAGTCGCTCAGTTGTGTCTGACTCCTTGTGACCCTATAGAATCTAGCCTGACAGGCTCCTCTGTCCAAGGGATTTCCTAGGCAAGAGTACGAGAATGGTTGGCCATTTCTTCCTCCAGTAGATCTTCCTGACCCAAGGACNCATACTTAGCTACAGTTTCTCCCTGGATAAAACTTAACTTTGGCAGTATGGTGTGCTTATGTGTGCCCAGCCGCTCAGTTGTGTCTGACTCCTTGTGACCCTATAGACTCTAGCCTGACAGGCTCCTTTGTCCAAGGGATTTCCCAGGCAAGAGTACAAGAATGGTTGGCCATTTCTTCCTCCAGGAGATCTTCCTGACCCAAGGACCAAACCTGCATCTCCTATGTTTCCTGCATTGACAGCCAGATTTTTTTTTTTTTTTTTTTTACCATTGAGCCACCTGGGAAACCCATATGGTGTATAGCACAACTTTAATCAAAGGTAGGTTGAAGATCAGTGTATTCCTGGCCTGTCTTATAGTCAATTTGTCAACATGAGATGTCTTTATTTTAAGCAGTGGTTTCATGGAATTACTTTTTCTTTGTGGCTCAACTGGTAAAGAATCTGCATGCAATGTGGGAGACCTGGGTTCTATCCTGAGTTTGGAAGATCCCCTGGAGAAAGGAAAGGCTACCCACTCCAGTATTTTGGCCTGGAGAATTCCATGGACTGTATAGTCCATGGGGTCACAAAGAGTCAAGACATGACTGAGCAACTTTCACTTACCCCTTTAGAGGCAGAATAATCAGGTTATATTTAAGTTTCTTTGAGCTGATTGATTTTTTCTATCTATGAATTTCTTCAAGTCCTCATGACATGCATTCAGTTCAGTCACTCAGTCCTAACTCTTTGCAACCCCATGGACTGCAGCACGCCAGGCCTACCTGTCCATCACCAATGCCCAGAGTTTATTCAAACTCATCTCCATTGAGTCAGGGATGCCATCCAACCATCTCATCCTCTGTTGTCCCCTTCACCTCCCGCCTTCAATCTTTCCCAGAATCAGGGTCTTTTCAAATAAGTCAGCTCTTCCCATCAGGTGGCCTAAGTATTGGAGTTTCAGCTTCAACATCAGTCCTTCCAATGAATACTCAGGACTGATTTCCTTTAGGATGGGCTGGTTGGATCTCCTTGCAGTCCAAGGGACTCTCAAGAGTCTTTTCCAACACCACAGTTTAAAGCATCAGTTTTTCAGCACTCAGCTTTCTTCACAGTCCAACTCTCACATCCATTCATGACTACTGGAAAAACCATAACCTTGACGAGATGAACCTTTGTTGGCAAAGTAATGTCTCTGCTTTTTAATATGCTGTCTAGGTTGGTCAGAATTTTCCTTCCAAGGGGTAAGTGTCTTTTAATTTCATGGCCGCAGTCACCATCTGCAGTGATTTTGGAGCCCCCCAAAAAAAGTCTGCTACTATTTCCACTGTTTCCCCATCTATTTGCCATGAAGTGATGGAACTGGATGCCATGATCTTCGTTTTCTGAATGTTGAGCTTTAAGCCAACTTTTTCACTCTTCTCTTTCACTTTCATCAAGAGGCTCTTTAGTTCTTCTTCACTTTCTGCCATAAGAGTGGTGTCATCTGCATATTTGAAGTTATTGGTATTTCTCCCAGCAATCTTGATTCCAGCTTGTGCTTCATCCAGTCCAGCGTTTCTCATGATGTACTCTGGATATAAGTTAAATAAGCAGGGTGACAATATACAGNCATCTCTTTGTCTCTGTTTTCCTCTTTCAGGCAAGAAAAGTGAAGGGAATCCCAGGTAGAAGAAAGAATTAACCAAAGACACAGGCATGAGGGTTTCCCAGGTGGCACAGTGGTAAAGAATCCACCTCCCAATCCAGGAAAAACAAAACACTCAGGCTTGATTCCTGGGGTGGAAAGATCCCCTGGAGTAGGAAATGGCAACCCACTCCAGTATTCTTGCCTGGGAAATCCCATGGACAGAGGGGCCTGGTGGGCTATAGCCCATGGGGTTGCAATGAGTCAGACACAACTGAGTGTGCACGCACTATAGCGTGAGGGAAGTGCATTTATTTGTGGAATTCCTATGGGTACAATGGAAGAAGTGGTGGGAACTGGGGCTGGAAAAGCAAAGTAGAGCCAGTTTGTGGAGGGTCCAATATAATACCCAAGGAATCTGTCTTGTCATGCTCAATGGGGAACCACCTAAGTTTGTTTATTTGTTTAACCCAGGAGCAGTATGTGGTTTCCATGTTGAGAAAGATAATCCTGTACTACTGGTTTTGGAAGGTGGATTGATAGCGAGAGATAGATACTAGAAGCAGGGAGACCAGTCAGGAGATGATTACAGTAGCACAGGGGAAAGTCAGCTGTGTCTCAGCTCACGGCATCCTGGAAATCATGAGTGTGCTCAGTCACATCTGACTCTTTACCACCCCGTGGACTGTAGCCGACCAGGCTCCTCTGCTCATGGGATTTTCCAGACAAGAATACTGGAATGGGTTGCTCTGTCTTCCTGCAGGGGACCTTCCAGCCCAGGGATCACACTATTATTCCCTACATCTCCTACACTGCAGGTGGATTCTTTACCTCTGGGCCATCAGAGGGGTCCCTATCCTTGAAACAATGAAGTGAAAACTCCAGTGACCCGCAGGAGTGTCCCCACATCAAATACCAGTGAGGAGGAAGGGTGGCATGGAAAAGAACTGGATGTGGATGGAACTCTCAGTAGCCTGACCAGTGGCTGCCTGTTCTTCAGGAGACTATCCTGACTGAATTTGATCTTTCTGACCTTCCTGACCAGAGTTCACTGATTTCTTTACTATCCTGCACTATTTCTTCAATTAGCATTACATTCATGCATGCCTACATGCATGCTAAGTCACTTCAGTCATGTCTGACTCTGTGCAACCCTATGGACTGTAGCCCTCCAGGATCCTCTGTCTGTGGGATTCTCCAGGCAAGAATATTGGAGTGGGTTGCCATGGCCTCCTCCAGGGGATCTTCCCAACGCAGGGATGGGATCCATTTCTCTCAGGCCTCCTGCATTGGCAGGAGGGTTCTTTACCAGTAGTGCCACCTGGGAAGCTCTGGATTAACTGGAGCTAACAACAAATGCCTTCCCAGTTTCTGCCTGTGCAGCCTGACATTACACCCCGTACGAGATCCCGTACAAGTGGTGGTGGGGACACTCAAGAGGCTGGCTTGAAAGACCCTTTCATGGCTATGACTGGGAGGGCTTCCTTGACAACTAAAGAGATGTGGAGAGATAAACAACAAGAAGAGAACCCTATGGCAACTCTGATGTGTCCATCTCAGACAACAGCATGACTAGCAAATACCTGAAATAGAGAGTAGACTGGGGTGAGAGCTGTTCGAAACTTCTGGAGTTCGAAGTGCCTGCAGGACATTAAGGTAGCTCCCTGGCACTCAGCTGGAAGCACTGATAGGGTATTCTCCACTTGAAACTCTTCACCTGCAGCCAAATGCCCCCATGCATGTCAGACATTATGTAAAAGCCTAGCCGGAGGCTTCCTGTCTAAAATCCTTGCAAAGGGTGTGTTGCACCCTCTGTTTTTCTTTATGGTCTTTCCAGCACTTCAACCTTTAATTTATATACCAGCTCTTATCTCCTTCCTTAATTTATAGACCTTGCTTATTTGTCAAATTTATCATCGTCTATCCCTAAAAAATGGTGATAATTAAAGTATGCCTATTCAACTCACTTCCAGAAAGTTGTGAGAATTCAGAAGATGAAAATTGCCTTAACTGTTTGTTTCACACACATAAATAATTTTATGACTATTTTTCTATTCATAAAAATAGAATAGAATAGAATAGAATAGGCTGGTGATAGTCTTTTTGAAGTTTATCTTAAGTCATAATGCTTTCAGCATATTAAATTATTGGTTTGTGTTCAATGCTGTATAAATGAAAGGGTATGACTATGCATTTTATTTGTATTTATTTATACCCTGCCTCAGTAGTTCAAATATGGCTCTGTGAACGCATTAAATTTGTGGAGCCAAAGCCAACATGAAACCTTCAAAGTTTATGCCGAAAGCCAAGAAAGAACATGAGATCTTTCCCATCTCCGCTCTGATGGGAAAGATAGAATTGAAATTCACTTAGGAAAGGTCATTCTGAGAGGCTGTGTGCATGCTCAGTCCTCTGAGAGGGTGGAAGTACCATATCCAGAAAACCTTTCCAGGTCATGCAAAGTGGGTGGGTGTGACTTTTCTGTGAGCTTCAGGCACTGCATGTACATTTCATGTTAGCACTACTCACTGTACTGTGACCACTCACAATACAAGCTCCAGCCCTTGCCTACTTCTTTGATTCCATTTTCTATTTCTTCCCCATATATTGTATATTTTCCACTTGGCACTTCAGTAAGGAACGGACATGTTTTATGTGGTGTGACAAACACGAAGACTATTCGAATGGGGAATTTTGGGATTTTCAACTTTGTGTGTGTGTGAGCAAAGATAATTTCCCTTCTTCCTCTCCAATTTGTATGCCTCTTATGTATTTTTCTTGCCTGACTTCTTTGGCTGGGATTTTCAGTACTGTGATAAATAGAAGTGGCAGACATAGGTATCTCTGTCTTATTCCTGATCTTGGAAAGTTTTCAGTCTTTCCCTGTTGACTATGATTGATGCTGAGTTCATAAGATAATGTTCATTAAAATAAGGGAAATCAGCATGATTGTATGCAGATGGAATAAGGTTTATATATCTTCTGTTTATTCTGATTTTAAAATATATAATAAAATTTATCATTTTAACCGTTTTGAAATGGAACAACAGACTGGTTCCAAACTGGGAAAGGAGTATGTCAAGACTATATATTGTAACCCTGCTTTATTAACTTATATGCAGAGTACATCATGTGAAATACCAGGCTGGATAAAGCACAAGCTGGAATCAAGACTGATGGGAGAAATATCAATAACCTCAGATAAGCAGATGACACCACTTTTATGGGAGAAAGTGAAAAACTAAAGAGCCACTTGATGAAAGTGAAAGAGGAGAGTGAAAAGCTGGCTTAAAACTCAACATGCAGAAAACAAAGATCATGGCATCTGGTCCCATCAGCTCAGTTCAGTTCAGTCACTCAGTCCTGTCCGACTCTTTGCAACATCATGGACCACAGCACACCAGGCCTCCCTGTCCATCACCAACTCCCAGAGTTTACTCAAACTCATCTCCATTGAGTCAATGATGCCATCCAACCATCTCATCCTCTGTCGTCTCCTTCTCCTCCTGCCTTCAATCTTTTCCAGCATCAGGGACATTTCAAATGAGTCAGCTCTTCCCATCAGGTGGCCAAAGTACTGGAGTTTCAGCTTCAACATCAATCTTTCCCATGAATACTCAGAACTGATCTCCTCTAGGATGGACTTGTTGGATCTCCTTGAAGTCCAAGGGACTCTCAAGAGTCTTCTCAAACACCACATTTCAGAGCATCAATTCTTCGGCTTTCTTTATAGTCCAACTCTCAGCTTTCTTTATAGTCCAACTCTCACATTCATACATGACTACAGGAAAAACCATAGCCTTGATGAGATAGACCTTTGTTGGCAAAGCAATGTCTCTGCTTTTCAATATGCTGTTTAGGTTGGTCAGAACTTTCCTTCCAAGGAACAAGCGTCTTTTAATATCATGGCTTCAGTCACCATCTGCAGTGATTTTGGAGCCCCCCCAAAATAAAGTCTGACACTGTTTCCACTGTTTCCCCATCTATTTCCCATGAAGTGATGGAACCAGATGACATGATCTTAGTTTTTTTAATATTGAGCTTTAAGCTAGGTTTTTCACTCTCCTCTTTCACTTTTATCAAGAGGCTCTTTAGTTCTTCTTCATTTTCTGCCATAAGGGTGGTTTCACCTGCATATCTGAGGTTATTGATGTTTCACCTGGCAATCTTGATTCCAGTCTGTGCTTCATCCAGCCCGGCATTTTGCCTGATGTACTCTGCATACAAGTTAAATAAGTAGGGTGACAATATACAATCTTGACGTACTCCTTTTCCTATTTGGGACCAGTCTGTTGTTCCATGTCTGGTTAGAACTGTTGCTTCCTGACCTACATACAGATTTCTCAAGAGGCAGGTCAGGTGGTCTGGTATTCCCATCTCTTTCAGAATTTTCCACAGATTATCATGATCCACACAGTCAAAAGCTTTGGCACAGTCAATAAAGCAGAAATAGATGTTTTTCTGGAACTCTCTTGCTTTTTCAATGATCCAGCGAATGTTGGCAGTTTGATTTCTGGTTCCTCTGCTTTTCTAAATCCAGCTTAAACATCTGGTAGTTCACAGTTCACATATTGCTGAAGCCTGGCTTGGAGAATTTTGAGTATTACTATACTAGCGTGTGAGATGAGTGCAATTGTGTGGTAGCTTGAGCATTCTTTGGCATTGCCTTTCTTTGGGATTGGAATGAAA
>SJYX01007151.1:112442-124095 GCA_006410675.1 Oreotragus oreotragus
CATGGCTGCAGTCACCATCTGCAGTGATTTTGGAGCCCCAAAAAATAAAGTCTGACACTGTTTCCACTGTTTCCCCATCTATTTCCCATGAAGTGATGGCACCGGATGCCATGATCTTCGTTTTCTGAATGTTGAGCTTTAAGCCAACTTTTTCGCTCTCCTCCTTCACGTTCATCAAGAGGCTTTTTAGCTCCTCCTCACTTTCTGCCATAAGGGTGGTGTCATCAGCATATATGAGGTACATACATTTGGTAGATGAAAAGGATCGAATCAAGCTCTGATGTATTGAACATGCAGCAGCAATCCATTTCCTATCATTACTGTCTTAGCAACATATCATCATAAGTTATGACTTGGTAAAGTTCAGAAACTCTGCTGTTCAGCATCCATCATCTTACATGATTTATTGGTAACTTCTCTTGGATCATCTGGAAAAATATTCATAATAATAAATATAGCCTATAACATATTTTGCCAATGATTGCTATATATGGCTATTAGTGTGTTCTTATTGGAAGTTATTGAAATCATTATCATTATTTTTCTTCAATATTCTATGTGATTTTTTGGCGAGTAAATGAATTATTAGGAGTCCAGTGCCTTTCTGAGGAAAACAGGTATCTTGAAGGTGGGGAAATGTTGTTCATTTGTTTTCCCCATCTTAACAAATAATCAGTACTGGATCTAAGATGTAACAGAAAAAGTATTGTTTTCTTTCTCTGGACATTCTCATAGAAATTGTGTGGATTTGTTCTGGCCAAGAAATATGATGCACTTCTATTTTGTTTTCTATATTATCAGCCTGTTTGTAGTTGAGCCATACTTGTCTCTCATGGTTGGGGTAGATTGTTGTTTTTGTTCAGTTGCCAAGTTGGGTTTGATTCTTTGAGACCCCATGTACTGCAGCATGTCGAGCTTCTCTGTCCATCACTATCTCCCTGAGTTTGCTCGAACTCATGTACATTGAGTCAGTGATACCATCCAAACATCTTATCCTCTGTTGCCCCCTGCTCCTCTTATCCTCAGTTTTCCCAGCATCAGGGTTTTTTCCAGTGAGTCTGCTCTTCACATCAGGTGGCCAAACTATTGGAACTGGGCTTCAGCATCAGTCCCTCCAATGAATAGTTTGATCTCCTTTAGGATTGACTCATTTGATCTCCTTGCAGTCCAAGGGACTCTCAAGAATCTTCTCCAGCACCACAGTTCAGAAGCACCAATTCTTTGATGCTCAGCCTTCTTTATGGTCCAAATCTCACATCCATACATGACTACTGGAAAAACCATAGCCTTGACTCCACAGACATTTTTCAGCTAAGTGATGTCTCTGCTTTTTAATACACTGTTTATGTTTGTCATAACTATTCTTCCAAGGAGTAAACACCTTTCATTTCATGGCTGTAGTCACCATCACATTAATTTAGGAGCCCAAGAAAATGAAATCTGACACTGTTTCCATATTTTCTCCATCTATTTGCTATAACGTGATAGGACTGGATGCCACTATCTTCGTTTTTTGAATGTTGAGTTTTAAACCAGCTTTTTCACTCTCCTCTTTCACCTTCATCAAGAGGACAATCCCTCAGAAGAAATGGAGTAGCCATCATGGTCAACAAAAGAGTCTGAAATGCAGTACTTGGATGCAGTCTCAAAAACGATAGAATGATCTGTTCGTCTCCAAGGCAAACCATTCAAAATCACGGTAATCCAAGTCTATGCCCCAACCAGTAACATCCATACAAGACTACTGGAAAAACCGTGGCTTTGACTAGACAGACCTTTGTTGGCAAAGTAATGTCTCTGTTTTTTAATATGCTGTCTAGGTGGATCAGAACTTTTCTTCCAAGGAGCAAGCATCTTTTAATTTCATGGCTGCAGTCACCATCTGCAGTGCTTTCAGAGCCCCCCAAAATAAAGTCTGCCACTGTTTCCACTGTTTCCCCATCTATTTCCCATGAAGTGATGGGACTGGATGCCATGATCTTAGTTTTTTGAATGTTGAGCTTTAAACCAGCTTTTTCACTGTCCTCTTTCACTTTCATCAAGAGGCTATTTAGTTCTTCTTCACTTTCTGCCATAAGGGTGGTGTCATCTGCATATCTGAGGTTATTGATATTTCTCTTGGCAATCGCGATTCCAGCTTGTGCTTCATCCAGCCCAGTGTTTCTCATGATATACTCTGCATATAAGTTAAATAAGGAGGGTGACAATATACAGCCTTGACGTACTCCTTTTCCTATTTGGAACCAGTCTGTTGTTCCATGTCCAGTTAGAACTGTTGCTTCCTGACCTGCATACAGATTTCTCAAGAGGCAGTTCAGGTGGTCTGGTATTTCCTTCTCTCTCAGAATTTTCCACAGTTTATTGTGGTCCACACAAAGGCTTTGGCATAGTCACTAAAGCAGAAATAGATGTTTTTCTGGAACTCTTTTGCTTTTTCAATGATCCAGCAGATGATGGCAATTTGATCTCTGGCTCCTCTCGCTTTTCTAAATTCAGCTTGAGCATGTGGAAGTTCATGATTCACGTATTGTGGCAGCCTGACTTGGAGAATTTTGAGCATTACTTTGCTAGCCTGTGAGATGAGCGCAAGTGTGTGGTAGTTTGAGCATTCTTTGGTAGTTTGAGATCCACTTGAGGAAGTCTCTATTTCTACTTCCCTCTGAAATACAGCATTCATAAAACTTATCAGAGACCTTGAGAAATGTCACACACATCTCAATGACATAAACATCACTGAAGACTTCTGAAGTATTTTGATTATTTTGAAAATAATTTTAAAAACCAGTTAATAAAGTGCATGCAACATAAGTAGCAAATGAAATTTTTTTTTTAAGTTTCTCAATATACATTTTATTTATATATTTGCTTTGGCTGCACCATACCAGGGACCAAACCTGTGCCCCCAACATTGGAATCACAGGGTCTTAACCACTGGACAACCAGGTAAGTTCAGGAAATTCTTCGGAAAATTGTTTTAAACACTTTGTTCAAGAAGTAAGTCTTGGAACTTCGCTGGTGGTCCAGTGGTTAAGAATTTACCTTCCAACTCAGGGGATGGAGGTTTGACCCCTGCTCAGGGAACTACGATCCCACATGCTGTGGGGCAACTATGCCCGTGCGCTGCAACTAGAGAAGTCAGCAAGTTTCAGCCAGAGAGAAGCACCCGCGAGCTACAGCAAACAGCCTGCACACCACAATGAAGACCCAGTGAAGCCAAAGGAAAAAAAAGGGGACTCTGTAGCAACGAATCTCTCATCATCTTCACATGTTTATTGTATTCAGGTGATTGGCATTAATCTTCCTCTTCCTTCTTTTCGCATCTTCATTTTGAAGTCTGAGTGGAATTCGTTGTGTACAGAAGATAATTTTATTTTCACTGAGGCCTTTTCAGACTACAGATATCTGCAGAAAATATCAAAGGAATGAACCAAAGCTCCAGCTACCGCAAAGGAAGGCTCTTTGTTGGAAACCTGAATAAAGAGAGCATCCGAAGCTATTAATCATTTTCTTAATCCTTTCCACATCCCTGCCAGTGAATCCTAGGATATAATACTAATAATATTTACTCTAACACTGGCATTATTTTAACAAAAACTTCCTTTATATAATAACATTGACTCAATTGGGAGTCAAGCGCTGAGAAATATTCTTGGAGGCCACTGCTTGCAAAAGTTTTTGAAATTGCCTTCTTACAGTTTTTGAAATTGACATACAGAAGCAAAATTTGATCAACAGAAAAGAAATTGTGATGGACATTTGCAAGGTCCCAATAGTTCTAATGGCAAGAGAGAAAAGAAATGATTTAGTGAAAAACCAATCTGCAGATCGATATGTAAGCATGTAATATCATATCCATGAAAAAATTCAGATATGCAAAACTATATCCTTCTATCACCTACACCTAATGGTGATTGTAGCAAGTACATGGGTAGCAGTTTCCAGAAGGATGCTGGAACTCTTTTGGTATTCTTTTGATGTGTGGCTCGGAGATTATACATAAGCATTCACAGCATTAAAAGATGTAGAGATTATATATAAATCATTCAGATGATTATAGAAGAAAAGAAAAAATGGATCAAAACCCAAATCAAAACAAATTTTTGAAGGTGGCTCTAACGAATTGGGGCTTCCCTGGTGACTCAGATGGTTAAAGAATCTGCCTGCAATGTAGGAGACTGGGTTCCATCCCTGGGTCGAGAAGATCTCCTGGGGAAGGGAATGGCTACCTACTCCAGTGTTCTTGCCTGGAGAATTCTATGGGCAGAGGAGCCTGGTGGGCTACAGTCCACGGGGTCACAAAGAGTTGGACAAGATTGAGTGACTAATACTTTCACTTTCTTTCACTAAGGAATTGATTTGGAAAGCCACTCAATTAATTGTGAGCACTCAATTAATTGTGTAAATTGCCTCTTAATTCTTACCACAAGATTGAGGCAGTAATATTATTTCCTCTTTATAGATGGGCAAACAGACTCAGGAAGCTGTCTCATCTTCAAATTTTGCATAAATATTAAGGGAGTTTGAATTTGAATTCAGTTCTTTCTCCAAAATCCATTCTCCTCCCAGTAGACAGTCTAGTCAAAGCTATGGTTTTTCTAGTAGTCATGTATGAATGTGAGAGTTGGACTATAAATAAATCTCAGCACTGAAGAATTGATGCTTCTGAACTGTGGTTTTGGAGAAGACTCTTGAGAGTCCCTTGGACTGCAAGGAGATCAAACCAATCCATTCTAAAGGAAATCAGTCATGAATATTCATTGGAAGGACTGATGCTGAAGCTGAAACGCCAATGTTTTGGCTACCTGATGGGAAGAACTGACTCATTTGAAAAGACCCTGATGCTGGGAAAGATTGAAGGCAGGAGGAGAAGGGGACAACAGAGGATGAGACGGTTGGATGGCATCACCGACTGAATGGGCATGAGTTTGAGTAAGTTCCAGAAGATGGTGATGGACAGGGAAGCCTGGCATGCTGCAGCCTGTGGGGTTGAAAAGAGTCAGACACAACTGATCAACTGAAGTGAACTGACTGAATCTTGTCAATTCTCTTTCTGTGACCATCTACTAAAACATCTTTTGTTTTTAAGTCTTCTAATCCTTTCATTATTTGAACACTGTTATTCTATTATAAACAGATGATTATAATATTGCTTTGTTCTTTTACACCAAGTGTATTTAATAAATGTTTTACACATTTATCATAGAATCACTGCAGAATAAGAAAAGATTAACGAAGGAAAAGAGCTGTACATGTCATACCATTTAAAAGTAGTTACTGTTAACATTTTTGTAAAAATCTTTTCAGTCTCTTGAAGATCAGGTTGCAGTATGGTTTTGTAGTCAGGTTTTAAGAATTACTCATTCAACAAGCATTAACTGAATGCTGAAATGTGTTATTATATTACAGAAACATCTTCCCTTTATTGAATATCTTCTATGGTCACAGTTGCTACATTGTGAAATTTTAAGATAAATTTACTTATTGGAGGATACAAACTAATATTTTTGTATTTAATGAGAAACTCCAGATAAATTAAATTATTATTTTATGCTGCAGTCCATGGGGTCACAAAGAGTCAGACACAACTGAGGAACTGAATAATAGTCTGAGTTTTCTACACAACCATCCATCATAACATTTGTAATTTCTCTGCTTTGAGGCCATTTCCTATGGGTTGCTATATGCCAGGGGTTGGCAAACTATGGCCTGAGGGTAAGACCTGACCTACTGTCTGTTTTTGTGATAAACGTTATAGAAACACAGCCACATTCATTTAGTTGTTTGTNGGGCAGGAGGAGAAGGGGACGACCGAGGATGAGATGGCTGGATGGCATCACCGACTCAATGGACATGAGCTTGAGCAAGCTTCGGGAGCTGGTGATGGACAGGGAAGCCTGGTGTGCTGCAGTCCATGGTGTCGCAAAGAGTTGGACGCGACTGAGAAACAACAACAAATATTCCCCTGTATATATGTGCTACGCCTTCTTTACCCATTCCGCTGTTGACGGACATTTAGGCTGCTTCCACGTCTTGGCTATTGTAAACAGAGCTGCGATGAACATTGGGATACACGTATCCTTTCAGGTCATGCTTTTCTCTGACATATGCCCAGGAGTATGGTAGCTCTTTTACACTCCCACCAACAGTGTAGGAGGGTTCCCTTCTCCCCACACCCTCTCCAGCATTTATAATCTGTGGCTTTTTCTATGTTAGCCACTCTCGCTTGTGTAGGGTGATATCTCATTGTAGTTCTGATTTGCATTTCTCTAATAATTAGCGGTGTTAACATTTTTTTCATGTGCCTATTGGTCATCAGTATCTCTTCTTTGGAGAAATATCTGTTTAGGTCTTCTGCCCACTTTCTGAGTGGGTCGTTTGTTTTAATAATGTTAAGCATCATGTGATCATTTGTTTTTATAATTTAAGATTCTGAATCTGTAGAAGGCTCAATGTCCAGGTTAATGGGTCAAATGAAGTACAAACAGTTTTCTATCAACCAGTTAAAACTTTAAAGCCTTTTTAAAAGTGTAAGTGGAAAGCGTTTGAGAAGTAGAAAATTTACGCAAACCCCTTTACTTCTCCTCCCTGCCTGATTACAGGAGGGTACCAGCTGTGCCAGGAACACGCTCTGAGCTGTCACACGGCTCTCCCTCCAACCTCAACAGACCTCAAACACCCTGACAGCCTCAGTCTCCGAGCATCGCCCTCTGTGTGGACCAGTGAGTCACCTAAGTCCATCTCTCTCCACCTTCAGATGCAGAGTAGACACAACTGGCATGTTACACTTTCTGGAATTTCTCTCTACAGAATCACCAACATAAGTGCCTCTTTGGTGCCAGTCACCACAGCCATGCAGCTGAGGAAGTCTCAACTGGCAAAACCAAAGTAGGATGAGAGGCTCAAGGCTTTGAAGGGGTGTGGAGTGGACCACTTCTCTACTAAGCACCTACTATGCATATGGCCCAGGACTAAGCATATCACATGGATTAACTCACTTAATCTTCACACCAACCCTCTAGAGTGGCACTTCCCACCCTCTGCACTGCTGACATTTGGGGCCAGATCACCCTCTGTGATGGGGGCTGTTCTGAGTACTGCAGGATGCCCTGTAGTGCCCCAGCCTCTGCCCACTGGATGTCACTAGCAGTCCTCTCCCAACTGTGACAACCCAAAGCAACTCCAGACTCGGCCAAACATAATCCACCCCCTCCCCTTCCACTGAGAACCACTGCTCTAAGGCAGCTGCCGTCATCGGTCCATTTTACAGTTGGGGAGACGGGGGCCCAGAGGTGCAGGGAGATTCCTGCTCCGGTCAACATCTAGGAGCCCCAAGTGAGTCAGGGTCAAGATGAGGCTTGCACATGTTGATATTTGCTGTAAAAACGATTTTGTTCTTTCCTGAAAGAGCTAAACTCTTGGTTGCTAATTTAGTTTGCCAAGGCAGACGGTTCTGGTAGGGAAGCTAGATGACTTAAGAGTGTGGGTGTGATAAACATTGCAAATGGAAGAAAAAAATCTTGATCTTTTACCAGCAGGAGGAGACTCGGCTGCTCCCCAGTTTGCATGCTTGGTTCACAAGGTGATGTCCCCATAAGCAGGGAGGGGCACACTCATGGAACCCCACCTCTTGGGTGCTGAGTGGAGCTGCTCCCCCATTTTTGAAAAAACTGCACTAAGCGACAAAAACCCATCCTCGCTGTTCCACAGTCCTCCCAAACTCTTCACTGGGGAGGGATCCTCATGCTTCATCAGGCTGATGTGACTTAGCTCTTGGGGGAACCCAAAGCAGTCTATATGTCCCTACTTTCTCTCCTACTTCCTCCCCACGGGTCAGCACTGACACCCCACAAATGTGGTACCCATTCAACTTCTGCAAAACCTCCTCAAACTTCAGTTGGTCCCCTGCATTTGTGGACATGGAGGCTGAGCATACCCCACCATTTAGTATAAGGGGCCTGAGCACCCACAGAGTTTGGGATTGGAAGTGAGCCTGGAACCAACAGTCTGCAAATACCTTTTTCCTTCTCCCTGAGACCTAGAAACTGTTTCAGGTTTTTCTTTAAAACCAGGTAGATCATAATCTTTTCCGGGGCCTTGGTTTCTCCATTTACACAATAAGTGGGGGGTTAAGGTCCCTTTCAGCTTTGAGATGTCTTTGGTTTGAAGACGTTTCATCCATGACTTAAGGATGATGTTTTTTACCCTTTCTTGGCTCATTCTGTGATTCACAGCAGCTGCTCGGACAGAACTTTTCCTCCATGTTTCCCCTTCTAACAGTCATCATGACAATTTAGGTAACAGTATTACAATAATTTAAAATCAGCAATGCTGAATCCTGACTTCTTTTTACTAGGCACTGAGTAAATATCAATACCTTACAGACATTTCTGACTTCACACCACCATCCTGTGAGGGAAGGTGCTATTTATACCCGGTCTTACAGATGGGAATTAGAGGCTCGCAGGGCTTAGGAAACCTCCAAGCATGGGCACAGAGGGGAGTGAAGCTCAAAGCTCATTTCTTCTCCTCCCATCTCAGAAAGAAGAGACGCCTCACCCATTCCTCCCTTCCACGGACCCTGACACAAGATAAACACAAGGTGAGGAGTGAAAATATTCACAACAGGTCCTCAAGCCAGCATGTCAAGGCCAGAGGTGCTAAGAGTCAAAAGGACCCTGAATCCCCTCATGATGGTGCCTGGCTGGAGACCTTCGCACCGCCTCTCTGAGGCCCAGCAGGGCCAGGTTCACCTCCAACATCTGACTGGATGGCTGCGTCTTCAGTGGCCCAGCAGCCAGAGAAGTTGCCTCATGTTTAGGGACTATTGAAAAGTATAATAATAGCAGTTAATGCTTACATAGAGCTTATCATGTGCCAACCCTGTTCTACAGGCTATCGATACACTAAATTATCTTGTCCACACAATTCTGGTTACAAGGAGAGGACTATTATTATCTGCTCGGGTCTAGAGGTCATACACTGGCATCATGGCTTGCCTCCCAGCAGATAGACCTGGTGAAAGCCTTAAGCAGGCTTAGGTCATGTGGGTGAAAAATTCTGGGATGCTAGTACTCTGAATTGATCTAGAAAGGGAGATGTAGACATCAGGTGGGGATATCTCCTGGACTCCCTAGACTCCTTGCCTTCAGACCTGTCACCCCATTTAAAGTACAAGGTCTAGGAGAGAGGCTCCTCTTGCCCAGGTGTGTAGGCGATGTTGGCTTAAAGTGCTGGGTTCCTTTAATGCAGCAGTTCTCAGCTGAGGCCAATTCTGTCCCCCAAATGTGGCACTGTCAAGAGACAACTGGTTGTCACAAGTAGGGGTGAGAGGTAGCCACTGGCATCTAGAGGGTAGAAGCCAGGGATGCTCCTAACCATCCTACAATCCACAGGACAACCCCCCAGCAAAGAATTGTGGCCAGAACCTGGCCCAAAATGTCAACAAGTGCAGGGGTTAAGAAACTCTGCCATAAGTGAAAAGCATGTGTTTGGGGTTTCCTTTCTTTAAGACCGAATCCATCGACACCAAAGGAAAGTCACTGAGACCCAAGAAGCTACATAGATCTGCAGGGAGAGAGCTGGGAGGGGAGATGGAGGGATAGAAGCCACATCACTGAGCTCAGGAGGGTTTGAGAGCTCAGCAGAGAAGAATTTCAGAGAAATTCAGGGAAAGAGGAAACTGGAGTGAAGGGGAAGGTGCTGCTGAGAATGTCACCGTGGCTTATGAATCAGATTGTCCTCCTTTTCCAAGAGAAAGAAGTCAAGGTTGAGATTTGTTTGACAATTCCTTCAGACCACAGCTGGACCACTTCTTCGTGCCTATGTGGAAACTGAGCCACGTGGAGCCCGCATCTACAGGGACAACATATGGGTTGGAGAATCACATTCCAATCTGTGTGTGAATCACACTGTCTAGGAGGAAGCATTTAAAAGTGTGACTATAATGTAATGTGCTTGTTTTTACATGAACAACCAAAACTTACACAACTGAATGAGGATCATCTTTGTACATCTGTCTCAGAGATGCTGGCCCTGCTTTGGGAGAAAATGTTCACAGCAAACTGTTTTCTGAGCTGGTTATGAGACACCTGTTAAAGCTTTAGAAGATGCCCCTCGTCTTCTAAAATAATTGAGGAAATAAAGGAGAAATGCCATTAACATGATAATCACTTGGAAGACTTTTAAAGAGACCAGTGCCTGGGCCTCACCCCAAGAAATTCTGTTGACTGGTTCAGGAGTGGGAGACTGGATGCCAGTGTTCTGGAACTGCTCCCCAGAGGATTCTCACGTGTGGTCAGCTTAGACACTCTGCATTAGAAGCAGATCAAAATATCCATTGGCTTGGTAGCTGAACTGGGAAAAAAAGTCCCACATGTTTGGTGTCAGAAATGTCGTGAGTAGGGAAAGACAGATTTTTGTTTTCACTGTGTTCCAATAAAACTTTATTTATGAAAACAGGAAGTGGGCCAGATTTGACGGAGGGGCTATGATTTGCCCATCCCTGATCTATATGAGGCAGGAATGCTCAAAGTATGGTCCCCAGACCAGCAGCTTCATCATCACCTGAAACCTGTTAAAAATGCAAGTTCCCAGGCCCCATCATGGATCTACTGAATCAGACCCTTATAATTTTTATAATATAATTTTTATATATAATCCTATATAATTTTTCTTATTTCCCAACAGGCACTCTTCCTTAACCTGCAGTGTGGGTCAATGCTGCATATGTCTTGAATCCTAGAGCAAGACAAGGTATCAAATCCTAGTGGAGGTGGAGGCCCAGGTGGGATCCAGCCAGCATGACAGTGGTAGAGCTGGGGGTGAACTCAGGTCCTGATGACCTCCTGGGTCTCTACTCTTAACTTCTCTTGGCACTTACAACATCCCAAATTATGCTTTGAAAGCCATGACACTAATTTGAACGGGCACATTCATTTTTTTGCCATACCCTGGCATATGGAATCTTAAGTTTTCTGACCAGGGATCGAACACACTCCCCCTACATTGGAAGCACAGAGTCTTAATCACTGGACCACCAGGGAAATCCTAAGGGTACATTCTAGTATGTTTAAATATCACTCTACTTTTAGAATAGATACATAAATTGTTGTATAGTTACACAATGAAATACTATATTAAAAACGTACACATAATTATATGAGTAAATTTCATAAGGATAATGCTGAGTGAAGGAAGTGGTATGATTCCATTTCCATAGAGGTCAAAAAAGAAGCAAAATGAATGTGTAGTAAGAGAAGGCATCACAGTGAATCCCCTGGGGGAGGAAGCAGTAACTGAAAGGGGCCCAAGAGAATTTCTGGGAACATTCTCTTTCTTGATCGGAGTGCCAGTCACACGGTTGTGTTCATTTTATAAAAATTCATGAATTGTATGCTTAAGACTGATGCACTTTTTCTATCTGTATGTTACACTGCAACAAAAAGTCAATTTTAAAAAACAAGAATTGGGACAAACATCTATAGGTGACCTTGAAGCGCATGGAAGAAAATGAATCAAGAGACAGAGAGATGGAGATATGTGATGATAAAGCAAGCAGAAATCTAGGTGGTGGGAATATGGATGTTGACTGAAACATTCTTTCAAAATTTTTAAAGTTTCTTATTCAAGTGTTGAGATTAAAAAAAAAAAAAAA
>SJYX01007151.1:124195-182116 GCA_006410675.1 Oreotragus oreotragus
CTCCGCCCGCTCCCCGGCCCCAGGCTAGGCCGTCCGGCCGCCGCCCCTCCTGCTCGGCCGCCGCCTCCACTGCCGCCGCCGTCGCCGCCATGGCCAATGACAGCGGCGGGCCCGGCGGGCCGAGCCCGAGCGAGCGAGACCGGCAGTACTGCGAGCTGTGCGGGAAGATGGAGAACCTGCTGCGCTGTAGCCGCTGCCGCAGCTCCTTCTACTGCAGCAAGGAGCACCAGCGCCAGGACTGGAAGAAGCACAAGCTTGTGTGCCAGGTCGGCGAGCACGTTCCTGCCCCCGGGACGGGCCAGCAGCAGCAGCAGCCGGGCCCCGCGCCGCCGCCCAGGGCCTCCGGAGCCAGGGAGGCCAGGAAGGCGGCGCCGCGCCGGGATCGAGCCGTCGAGGCCGCGGGCCCGCGGGCCGCCGGAGACGCGGCCAAGGCGAAGGCGAAGGCCAAGCCCACGGCCGACCCCGCGGCGGCCGCGTCCCCGCCCCGCGCGGCCCCGGGTGGTCAGGGTCGGGTAGCGGCGGCCGCCGAGGCGGAGCCCGCGAAGGAGGAGCCGCTGGCCGGCCGGTTGCTGTACGATGAGAAGGCGAACCTGTACCCGCCAAGTAACGCGCCGGGCGAGGGGCTGAGCCACGGCGGCGGCCTGCGGCCCAACGGGCAGACGAAGCCGCTGCCGGCACTGAAGCTGGCGCTGGAGTACATCGTGCCCTGCATGAACAAGCACGGCATCTGCGTGGTGGACGACTTCCTGGGCAAGGAGACCGGGCAGCAGATCGGCGACGAGGTGCGCGCGCTGCACGACACCGGCAAGTTCACGGACGGGCAGCTGGTCAGCCAGAAGAGCGACTCGTCCAAGGACATCCGAGGCGATAAGATCACCTGGATCGAGGGCAAGGAGCCCGGCTGCGAAACCATCGGGCTGCTTATGAACAACATGGACGACCTGATCCGTCACTGTAACGGGAAGCTGGGCAACTACAAAATCAATGGCCGGACGAAAGTAAGTGTGTGCTAGGGGTGGGCGCGGCGCGAGGAACGCGGTTTGTGTGTGTAAAAGGGATTTCCTTCTTGTGCGGCAACCCGTGGAGAAAACGGATATCATCCACCTACTACCGGTTCACGCACTTTGTCTAATTGTCTGGTCTTCTGGCTAAATTTAGGCCCCCCGTGAACGCTGCTGTTTTGTCTCGTCCATTACACTGTTTTAGTCGCTTCAAACGTCGCAGGAGTTGGAGCCGCGCGATGGGGATTATCGGAGTGCAACCCAGAGCGAGTGCTGGGTTCTACCTCAGGCTGGTGTTTGCATCGGCTCTTCAAGCCCCCATGCGCTTTGAACCATTCATCAGACTGGCTTACACAGTCCAAGGTTGGGTGTTTAGCTAAGAATCTGCCAGCTGACCACAAAAAGGTACATTTAAAAATAAGCGTGTAGGCCAAAGACTCCTTGCATTCAGGAAGAGCTTGGCTCCTCCCCTCCCGCTCTTAGAGCTCGCATCCATCTCCCTGTCCCTACTGCTTTGAAACCCATTACTAAACAGGAGGAGAAGTATTTCCGTTTTCAGACCTCTCTGTGTAGGTAGGTTACATTTTTAGCATAGGTTTCCGTTATTTGCTTTTGTTAGTATAATCCCTCTGTTGAAAAAGAACTGTTTAGCTTTCTGGAAAAAAATACGAAATTGGATCTTGAGGGAGGGCTCACTCTAACGTCTCAATTTGATGAAATCTCTTTGTTTTCTCTTTACTGTTGTAGATTTTCCCTTAACAGATTCTTTCATTCCTACCTGGTCTAATCCCTCTTCCCTCCTCAGTGCCGTAAATGATAAACTCTCTCCTTCTTTATACTCTCTGTTTGACTTCCCAGATCTTAGTCTTTTCTTTGTATACAGTTCCACTCCAGGCCACTCTACTCCACCTTCTTCCACCATCCATCTCTGTCCGATATTGTGAGTTTGAGGAGATTGTTTAAAGAGGTCATCACACGTGGGTGTTTACATACAGACGCTGAATCTTCCCAGTAGTTCTTTCGTGTGTGTCACATCGTCTGTTTTGGCAGTCGTTACGTGTGACTCAAGGCTGAGCATAGGCAATAAGGAAAGTTCTAAACATGAAAATCCGGTGAGAAAATACGATGTAAAGTCGAATTTATGAACTGCTGCTTCGTTGTTGGATGAAGGCACATGTCTTAGTATCATATAGTCTCAAAAAAAAAAAAGTTGAACGCTTACTTAACTTTAAGCTGGAAGGAAACAAGGGCCTGATTAAACCTCAACTTTGGTCTTTAATGAAATTTTCATTTATATGCATGTATATTTTTCAACTTTATTATGGACCAAATCTGAATATAGTCATGAACTCTAGAGCAGGAAAAGCTTGAAGGCGTATTAATATAACAGTACAACTGACCCAAGTATGTGTGTAGTTGGGGCACAAGCTTAAGGTGAAGTCATGAAAAAGATAGTGTCCTAAATCTTCCTTGATCTGCTTTCCTTAGTTAATTTAGCTTTCCAAATTAAGCTAAATCCTCTTCTCTCCGATCTTCCTGTTTTTAACTGTCCTTCTCAGGGAAGGAATAGCAGTCAGCCCAGCTCTTACAAAAGTGTCTCCTAGTGGGAGGCTGTTAGGAAATAGCCACCCCCTTCCTGTGGGTGCCTGTGGCTGAAGGGCCATTGAGGTTTTAAATCACCTGACTACACAGATCGTGTGAAGGAACGATGGATTTTAAACTCGAGATTTGATCTTAGGCTTGCTTACCTTAATTTTAGGGACAGGGTTTCAGGATCTATGAATAGTCTCAGGGACTCCCTTTCATTGTACTTCTTGGATGAGAGAGTTGTTTGATTGTGTGATTTTAAGCATTCCTAAGAAATTGAGGATGCTTACTTTCAGGAATGGGAAGGCAGTCAAATTGCTAGCCACCATATAATGAGCAAACTCAGTGTTCTGTTACCAGGCATGGTCGCAGTACTTTTAATCCTATGAAGTAGGTAGTATTATTCTTACATGTTTGAGGATGTTTTAGCTCCTAGTTGGTGAAGACCTACCACTTAGAATAGCCTAGCTGGGATTCAAACTTAGGTCATTCAGACGTCAAGCCTGGTGCTTTTTCTACCATACTGAATATGGGGAGGATATTAAATGAGAAGATATAGATTGCCTAGCACACTATTGAAACTAAAATTTGTTGTACATACTTTGTGAGAGCATTAGCCTTGTATGTGAATAATTGTAGTTTATATTAGGACTATATAAACAGTTGTATTAGGTGACTATACAGTATTTGTTTCAGGTAGTGACTGAAAAGCCAGTTAAATTTATCTGCCTCATCATGCTTATTTCAGTATCTCTCTCTCTTTTAAAAAAAAAAAATTATTTTTGGCCGTGCTGAGTCTTCTTTGCTCTGCGGGCTTCTCTGCTTGTGACGAGTGGGGGCTGCTCTCTAGTTTCCATTACTGTGAATTCTCTCGTTGCAGAGTATGGTCTGTGGGGTGCACGGCTTCAGCAGTTGTGGCCCACGGGCTTAGTTGCGCCATAGCGTGTGGAACCTTTCCGGACCAGGGATCACGCCTGCATCCCCTGCATTGGCAGGCACGTTTTTAACCACTGGACCACCAGGGAAGTCAGTGTAACTCTTAAGAGAGGCATAATGTGGGTGCTGTATATTCAGACCGAATAACAACGACAATGTGATTGCAAGAGAGGGTCTTCAGTTAAGTAATTTATTATCCTTTACAACATTATGGTGACTCTGAAAGGTACTTGCCTTGAATATGCAGCATTTTTCTCAGATTTTCACAGCAGCTCTGTAAAATATTTAGGTGGTTGGTGTATTATACCTATTTATAGATTAGAAAAGTTCGGTCACTTGGTAACCCTGCAGCATGTGTGTGTGAGTCTCAGCTGTGTCCGACTCTTTACGACTCCTTGCACTGTAGCCTGCCAGGCTCCTCTGTCCGTGGGATTCTCCAGGCAAGAGTACTGGGGTGGATTGCCATTTCCTTCTAATCCTGCAGCATACCCGGACTTAAATTCAGGTTTTCTGACCAAGATTTGATGTTCTTCATTTACATGATCTGTTCTGTATGGTCTTTGTATATGTCAGGGCCTGCTAATGAGATGATGTATAATTTATAATTGGCTGTGGCTCGTTTGGTATTTTTTTCAATTTCTCCCAAGTTTCTGCTTCCGGTATGCTTATCTGGCCACTGTTTGTGCAGCTACTTTAAGAGAGGAACTAGAAGGGAAGGATGAAAAAAGTACAGGAACGTGAAGGAGAAAAACAGGAACATGATTGTAGTCACTGAGCTCCAGTTTCCATTTTCTCTGGTCCTTTTTTTGGATTTTCCTCCTTTCTGCCCTTAAGCTGCCCTTTAATCCTTTAATTAATGGATTTTAATGCTTTTTCACACCCTTTCTTTGGTCAAGACGACTTGCTGTGGTGTCCAAGAGGAGGGAATCATGGCCTACTGATTGTGAAGAGTAACGTTGTGTGGGCTACAAGAAATCATAGGTGCCTTTCACTTGTGGGGTAGAGGAAGAATAATACAGAGGAGTGCAAGTCCTGGGGAAACGAGGAACTGTTCAGGACGAAGGAAACCATTTGCCTGTTAAAATAAAATTGCTAGGATCGTATGCATATTTTCCTAATTTTGTCTAAAGCTTGCTCTAAGGCCAATAAGCAGCAGATTGTATTCCTGAGATTTTTCACCAGTCCCGCAGTTAATTGGGCAGCTCTAGCTGGTTATGGCTTTTGGAGCAAAGGACCGACCCGATCCTTTATCATCACTACCACAGAGATGTGGTGTCAGTCCTCTTAGATACTACGAAGAAAACCAAACAGAACTGCAGTGTGTGGGCTCACTAGTTGGGGTTCCTTGGCTCCAGAGCATAGACTTAGTAGCTGGATGCATGGGCTCAGTTGCTCTGAGGCATGTGGCTTCCTCCTGGATCAGGGGTCAGTGGCTCCTGCATCAGCAGGCAGAGTCTTCACCACTGAGCCACCAGGGAAGCCCCTGAAAGAATAGTCTTAATGGGCTGAGACAAGTTCAGCTTTGCAGAAAAGACGTTTTGTATGGTGAATTAGTTTACATATGGGGTAGTTTCTTTAGTTCTGCTGCTAAGTCACTTCAGTCCTGTCCGACTCTGTGTGACCCCATAGACGGCAGCCCACCAGGCTCCCCCATCCCTGGGATTCTCCAGGCAAGAATACTGGAGTGGGTTGCCATTTCCTTCTCCAATGCATGAAAGAGAAAAGTGGAAGTGAAGTCGCTCAGTCTGTCCGACTGTCGGCGACCCCATGGACTGCAGCCCACCAGGCTACTCCGTCCATTGGACTTTCCAGGCAAGAGTACTGGGGTGGGGTGCCGTTGCCTTCCCTCTTTAATTCTAAAGGAGTTTTATTTTAAATTAACAGATTGTTGTTTAAATGTGTATAACTCTTCCCTTATCTACTATCTAATAAGCCTCAGAAATGTCCTGAAACACCTTAGTCACACAGGAGGAGGCCATCTGAACTCAGAAGGATAGTGGACTTTGTGCTGCGATGACACCTGGGTTGGATCCTGGATCTGCCAGTGTTTCTGTGTCCTTGAGCCAGTTGCTTAAGCTTTCTGAGCCTCAGTTACTCTATTTGGAAAATGGTGTTAAATGATGCCTGCCTTTTCTGTCTCTCAGGCTTCCTGTGAGGAGTGTGTATAATCATGCATGTAAAATCACTTTTTAACTGTAAAGCACTGTGCAAAACTCATTAACTTTTCTCATTAAAAAAAATTCTCCTTTTCTGATTTTTTTCTTTAAAAGAGTTCTGTGCTTTACTTGTCTTTCTCTCTTTAATAAGCTGGAGGAAAAAAAGACTTAGAATGATCACCCATTTTTTTAAAGAGAGGAAATAAGTCCCAAAGAGGTTAAATGACTTGTTCAAGGTCAGAGGGCTGGTCAGTGACAAAACTGACTGACTTTTGACTTACTTCATTCTTGTATCTGCAACTTGATGCCGCATCTCCTGTAAAAGTTAACTAATCCCACTTAACTAATTTTGGCGTGTTTTGTGCCATTTTTGAGGCTATGCTTGAACATTTATGACTTCCTTCTCCCTTTTATTCGCATCACACTACGGTTTGTTGAGCTAATCTGATAGTCTAGTTAAGATTTTCCTCCTCTCTCCAATTCCTCCCTGACTACCCTGGGTGTTCTTTATTCACCTCTTTTTTTTTGCTCTGCTGTCAAAGCCGTTTTCCCTGAAGCAGGCCTACTGTCTCTTCCTTCCCTAGTTGGAACTGTCTTCCTGCTCAGTTTCTGATTTATGTGTTCATTCTCTGCTTTCCTTTCCCTTTTTTCCTCTATCAGGCATGAAATCTGTCTTTGTTCATCTTCGAGCATGTTTTCTGAAGCCTTAGCTTTCCCAGTATGCCTTTGGATTGATGTTATCAGCTTATTTGTTTTTCTTTAATTTTTCTCTTTAGGCTTTTAAAGCAACACCCACTGTTTCAGTCTGCCTTTCATTTGCACACATTCCTGGACAGTGTTTCATAGATGCATTTTAATGCTGCATTTGTATTCTCCCTCCCTTTCCACTTTGCCCTTGTTTCTACACTTGAAACATTGTGACTACAGGATGGCCTTCAGATCCTGTTGAACCATATTCATAGCTTGTCTTTGACTCTTTCTGCTCCGGCTAAAAACTTTCTATTCGAAAAAACAAAACAAACAATTAAAAAAAAAAAAAACAACTGACAAATGATTAACCGAAGTCTTCCCTTACAATGGTTTGTTTCATACCATATTTCTTCATCCTGACTCTGAATTGTTCTGCCGTCTTTATTGGAATGTTTTGTGTTTCAGTTATTACATTTTTTCAGAACCAAGTCACAGTTTTTATTTCTTTATTAAAAATGTACCCACTTCTTTTTGGCTGTGCTGGGTCTTCGTTCTTGATCCGGGCTTCCTCTAGTTGTGATGAGCAGGAGCTCCTCTTAGTTGCGGAGCATGGGCCTCTCATTGTGGCAGTTCCTCTTGCTGTGGAGCACGGCTCTAGAGAGTGGTCCGCAGCATGTGGGATCTTACCAGATCAGGGATTGGATCCGTGTCCCCTGCGTTGGCAGGTCGGTTCTTAACCACTAGACTCCTAGGGAAGCCCCACAGTTTTATTTCTGAAGAGCTTGGACAGTATCTGTACCCTCTGTCTGTTTGCTCATAGAAATCACTATAAAATTTTATTAAGTTTGGATTTTTCATTTTTTTTATTTAGTGTCCCCAGTCCAGTTTCTTTTGCAAAGCAACATACATGTACTCAGGGCTCCTCCTTGTCATATGCTCTGAGTCCCGTCTTGATAATCTTTTCGTTTGTCTGTTGATTCACCAGATAATATGAAGTCAGTAGTTTCTATGTACACGTGCTATCCTCAGAGCTAGGAGTACCTGAACAACGGGAACAAAAACGCCCCCATTCTCATGGAGCGTAAATTTCCCTTGAGGTGTGGGGCGGTGAGAGGGAGTTAATAAAGAGATGTGTAAGTAAGTACATGATATGTTAGATGGTAAATATTAAGACAAGAAATTGAACCGGGTAAGGACCGAGTGATGATCAAGGTGGGTATTCTTTTACATAGGATTGGTTAGATAATATATTTACAAAAGACTTGAATGAGGTGAAGGGGGCTGGGCTCTAGGGAAATGTGGGAGAAGAACATTCCAAGTNGCGACCCCATGGACTGCAGCCCACCAGGCTACTCCGTCCATTGGACTTTCCAGGCAAGAGTACTGGGGTGGGGTGCCGTTGCCTTCCCTCTTTAATTCTAAAGGAGTTTTATTTTAAATTAACAGATTGTTGTTTAAATGTGTATAACTCTTCCCTTATCTACTATCTAATAAGCCTCAGAAATGTCCTGAAACACCTTAGTCACACAGGAGGAGGCCATCTGAACTCAGAAGGATAGTGGACTTTGTGCTGCGATGACACCTGGGTTGGATCCTGGATCTGCCAGTGTTTCTGTGTCCTTGAGGCAGTTGCTTAAGCTTTCTGAGCCTCAGTTACTCTATTTGGAAAATGGTGTTAAATGATGCCTGCCTTTTCTGTCTCTCAGGCTTCCTGTGAGGAGTGTGTATAATCATGCATGTAAAATCACTTTTTAACTGTAAAGCACTGTGCAAAACTCATTAACTTTTCTCATTAAAAAAAATTCCTCTTTTCTGATTTTTTTCTTTAAAAGAGTTCTGTGCTTTACTTGTCTTTCTCTCTTTAATAAGCTGGAGGAAAAAAAGACTTAGAATGATCACCCATTTTTTTAAAGAGAGGAAATAAGTCCCAAAGAGGTTAAATGACTTGTTCAAGGTCAGAGGGCTGGTCAGTGACAAAACTGACTGACTTTTGACTTACTTCATTCTTGTATCTGCAACTTGATGCCGCATCTCCTATAAAAGTTAACTAATCCCACTTAACTAATTTTGGCGTGTTTTGTGCCATTTTTGAGACTATGCTTGAACATTTATGACTTCCTTCTCCCTTTTATTCGCATCACACTACGGTTTGTTGGGCTAATCTGATAGTCTAGTTAAGATTTTCCTCCTCTCTCCAATTCCTCCCTGACTACCCTGGGTGTTCTTTATTCACCTCTTTTTTTTTGCTCTGCTGTCAAAGCCGTTTTCCCTGAAGCAGGCCTACTGTCTCTTCCTTCCCTAGTTGGAACTGTCTTCCTGCTCAGTTTCTGATTTATGTGTTCATTCTCTGCTTTCCTTTCCCTTTTTTCCTCTATCAGGCATGAAATCTGTCTTTGTTCATCTTCGAGCATGTTTTCTGAAGCCTTAGCTTTCCCAGTATGCCTTTGGATTGATGTTATCAGCTTATTTGTTTTTCTTTAATTTTTCTCTTTAGGCTTTTAAAGCAACACCCACTGTTTCAGTCTGCCTTTCATTTGCACACATTCCTGGACAGTGTTTCATAGATGCATTTTAATGCTGCATTTGTATTCTCCCTCCCTTTCCACTTTGCCCTTGTTTCTACACTTGAAACATTGTGACTACAGGATGGCCTTCAGATCCTGTTGAACCATATTCATAGCTTGTCTTTGACTCTTTCTGCTCCGGCTAAAAACTTTCTATTCGAAAAAACAAAACAAACAATTAAAAAAAAAAAAAACAACTGACAAATGATTAACCGAAGTCTTCCCTTACAATGGTTTGTTTCATACCATATTTCTTCATCCTGACTCTGAATTGTTCTGCCGTCTTTATTGGAATGTTTTGTGTTTCAGTTATTACATTTTTTCAGAACCAAGTCACAGTTTTTATTTCTTTATTAAAAATGTACCCACTTCTTTTTGGCTGTGCTGGGTCTTCGTTCTTGATCCGGGCTTCCTCTAGTTGTGATGAGCAGGAGCTCCTCTTAGTTGCGGAGCATGGGCCTCTCATTGTGGCAGTTCCTCTTGCTGTGGAGCACGGCTCTAGAGAGTGGTCCGCAGCATGTGGGATCTTACCAGATCAGGGATTGGATCCGTGTCCCCTGCGTTGGCAGGTCGGTTCTTAACCACTAGACTCCTAGGGAAGCCCCACAGTTTTATTTCTGAAGAGCTTGGACAGTATCTGTACCCTCTGTCTGTTTGCTCATAGAAATCACTATAAAATTTTATTAAGTTTGGATTTTTCATTTTTTTTATTTAGTGTCCCCAGTCCAGTTTCTTTTGCAAAGCAACATACATGTACTCAGGGCTCCTCCTTGTCATATGCTCTGAGTCCCGTCTTGATAATCTTTTCGTTTGTCTGTTGATTCACCAGATAATATGAAGTCAGTAGTTTCTATGTACACGTGCTATCCTCAGAGCTAGGAGTACCTGAACAACGGGAACAAAAACGCCCCCATTCTCATGGAGCGTAAATTTCCCTTGAGGTGTGGGGCGCTGAGAGGGAGTTAATAAAGAGATGTGTAAGTAAGTACATGATATGTTAGATGGTAAATATTAAGACAAGAAATTGAACCGGGTAAGGACCGAGTGATGATCAAGGTGGGTATTCTTTTACATAGGATTGGTTAGATAATATATTTACAAAAGACTTGAATGAGGTGAAGGGGGCTGGGTTCTAGGGAAATGTGGGAGAAGAACATTCCAAGTAAAAGTATTAAATAGCCAGAACGGTGACCCTGACATGGAACGTGCTTGGTTTGTTCAGAAAACAGTGAGGAGAAGGTCACTGCGGTCACAGTGGAGGGAGAGAGGGAGAGAGCATGATAGACGTGGTCAGGAAGAAGGGGCTGGGAAACAGGGTCATTTCATGGAGTATTTCGACTCTAAGCCATGGCAAGAGCCCTGGGTTCTGTGCTGGGTGCGGCGGGAGGCCCCTGGAGAGTTCTTCCTGGAAGATCTTGATGGCTGCTGTGTGAGAGTACACAGGAGGGAGCGAGAGGGCAAGCAGAAGCGGGAAGGAAGTTCTTCAGCAGCCTTGGCTTCAGGAGGCTTTCGTTAGCACAGTAGCTGCATACCTGCAGATATTTTGAAAGTAGAGCCAGTGAGATTTGTTGATGGATTAGATGGAGGAATGAGAGAAAGGAAGGAGCCGAGAACGCCTCCAGGTTTTGGCTTGAGCAATTGGAAGGAAATAATTACTATTTTATCTTGCTCTGACTCTCCTGCATTTCTCCTCTTGCCCCACTTTTTAACCTTCCATTTATAGCAGAAATTGTTGACACTTATTTCGCAGCCAAAGCCAGAAGAAAAAAGTTGCATGCTCTGCTTCTCCACATTCCTTCAAGCTGGCGGTGCTCACTGCTACCGCTGCTGACCTCCCCGCGCCGTCCTCCCCTTTCCAGAGGCTTTCTGGCGCCTTCGCTCCTGTGCTCCTGTGCTCCACGTGCCCGCCTTGGGGCTGCTGTGGTATCCCTGCAGGACGTCTTGAGGCGCTTCTGGTGCTGTCCATAAGTAGCGCTGTGCTCACTCAAGACGGCTTGTAGATGCAAATCCACGTAAAAAGAATCACACAGATGCTGAAATTTAGGGAAACATTGGAGAAAATTGGATGGTTCAGCGTGGGAGACAAGCATGGATTTAGATTAAACTTCAGAATAAAATTAGGAACAGAACGTCTTCAATTAAACCTGCTGTTGGAAGTAAAGCCATTGTAGAAAATTGAGGGAGAATGACCATAAAATATAAAAAACAATTCCTGATATATTGGTGCAAACAACTATTTTCTGCCTTTTTGCTTCCCTTCTCACTCCTTTCAGTACATCTGTGAGTTCTTTGACTGGTTTATGCTCCCACAATTCAGATCTTCCACATCCCTTTGCATGACTGGTTTATGCTCCCACAATGCAGATCTTCCACATCCCTTTGCATCTAGCTTAAGTTCCATTCCCCATCCCCGTATCTCCCTCAACTCTGAACCTCCATTGATCTCGCGTTTCTCAAAAACTTTATACATACATCTTTTATTCCTGAAGTATTTTCTCCAGAAAGTTCTAAGGACAAGGAACTATTTTATACTCTTCTGTCTTACACAAGACAGAAAACCTTTCATTGTTCTTGTTATTTGTTATTCACATGTTAACATTCAGTGAATTGCCCTCAACCTGTACCTCTCTCCTCTGCTGCCCCTCTTTCCATGTCATCTTACCACAGTAAGACTTTTTGAAAGTCTATGAGCGTTTTCATCCTACTGTGGTCAACTCTCCTTTCTATAGTTACTATGCTATTTCTAGTCCCTATTTTCCAGATAAAAATAACCCAGGCCAACATGGCCTGAACTAAAAATAACTGCAAGTACTGGGAGAAAGTTCTGAAAGTGAAATGAAGTTAACAGCCACTGTGGTAGAACCCTACACATCCATTAATCTCATGGGGAAAGGCATGTACATCTTTCTTCCTTCAACCCCCAGTGAGAATCCCCAGGGAACATGTGTCACTTTAGAACAAAGCTACATAGTAGACTCGATGTTGAAAGTGACCTCTCACACACTTCTCTTGAAGCTTGTGCCTAGCAAGCTGACACAAAACTCATCATGTTTATACCATGGGACTGATGTGCAAAATAAGTTTTTCAAGAGCAAAATCATCATAGTTTTGATTTTGTTTTAGTATTTGGTAATTTATTCAGAATTTCAGATCACATTAAAGGAGGTTTAAGAGTTTTTTTTTAACAAGAGAAGGCATGAGTTAAACAAGATGAGAAATATTTCTTTATGGTCAGACAGTCTTCGGGTTTAGCCACATCCATGCACTTAATCAGCTTCGGGGAGCCGGTTGATCTGCTTGTGTTAAAGGAGGCAGGGCACGTGATGGAGACTGTGTGGTATAAAGGTCATTTGAGTTTGGTCTTGAAGTGCATTCATACATTTTATGCTTAAAAGGAATTTCACTTTCCAATTTTGCTTAACTTTGGTATTTAAAATGTATTTTCATTCTCTGAGAACAATTTTTTAGGTGGAAGAAAGAAGCCTGAAGATGTAATATTTACCACAGAAAACACATGTGCAAAGAATGGACATAGTTTTGGATGATTAGAATCCAGAGTATTTGGAATCAAATCTCTAAAAAACAATTTCGGCTAAAAACCACGTACGGTAATAAAATAGCACCCTCTCCAATAGTTTACAGGGTCCCCCCCCAAGATAATTGCATACACTTGTTCGTAGCTTTGTTTTGTATCTGGACCCTGTTAGGGATCTAATGGTAGCCATGCACCTTCTTACTCTCAGAATGAACATACACGCCTGTTTTGCTTACACTAAAGCCAACCCATAGCTCCTGTAGTAAGAAAGTCCGTTTTAAGATGCGTTCTAAAGAACAAAGCAAAACATTTTTAAGCATTTCATGTCTGGTTATGGTTTATTCAGTTGCTGTTGTTGCTTCATGTCCACAGAACTTATGTTTTGAATCCCCTCCCCCATCCCATGATAATAGTCAATTTAAGTTATGGAGACGCAGATAAAGGATATACATTATAACTTAAATCTAGTGGTGTATTTCAGACATGACTGAAGTGACTTAGCAGCAGCAGCAGTGGTGTGTATGTACAGACTTCTGAAAGATGTTTGCCTTGTACTGTCTGGCTGTAAAATAGAACAGAGTTAACTGGTGTGTACCAGGATGGAAACCATGACCTCAGCGAGATTGCTTTCCCAGAGGACATACCTTCACAAGCACGTCTGCTAGGTTATCCTTGCTTTAGAATTCTGGATGTGCAGTTTTGGCATAAAAGACTGAGGTTATTACCAAAAAATAATACTGGATTATGATTCTTTGTCTTCTTCTTTCCCTTTACACTGTCTTGTTTCCTACTCCCACTGAATATGTTCATGTATACTTCACTTTTTTTTTTTTACTTGTAACTAGCATGTCAGTAAGATTAAATCGGAATTTAAAAAAAAATAGAAATTGTGGTAGTAATAGAGCACTAGGGCTGGGAGTGGGCAGCAGTACCCTCATAACAAAAATGAGACTAGAAGTCATATTGGTTTTATTAAAAATAGTTCCTGTAACTGTTAGGTTTGAAGGATCTCTTGATAGTTTTGGTAGAAAATATTTTAAAGATGTGTGAGAATAATTTGTCTATCTTGTTTTCAGGAACTGTACTTTGGTGTTGCATAATAACTGTGAGCTTGGTCTCTGATATAAAGATTCTTGCAGGTGTTTCTTTGTCTTAGAAGCGTCTGGGGACAGGGGTGATTGCTGATAGAAGCCAGGCGTGGGAGTCGGACCTGCTTGCAAGGCAGTGCGTGTCACTGGGCTCTCTGAGCCCTGAGCAAGTCCCTCAGCACCCCTCCCAGCCTCTTTGTCTCTGAGATGGGAATAATGCTGACCTGATGAACAGGAGAAGTGTTGAATCATTGGTGATTGTAAGAAGGTGACTGACTTTTTCCTTCCCCGCAGTGCCTTTTCGATCACTAAGCCTTGGTCTTGGCTCTCCTCAACTCTACACCTTTGCCCCCATTCATTGTGTTGGTACAGCTTTCTTGTTCATTTGCACAGTCGTGTCTGATTCTTTGCGACCCCATGGACTACAGCACACCAGGCTTCCCTGTCCTTCACCATCTCCCCGATCTTGCTCAGACTCATTTCCATTGAGTCGATGATGCCATCTAACCATCTCGTCCTCTGTTGTCCCCTTCTCCTGCCTTCAGTCTTTCCCACCGTCAGGGTCTTTTCTTACGGGTCGGCTCTTCGAATCAGATGGCCAAAGTATTCGAGCTTCAGTTTCAGCATCAGTCTTTCCAATGAATATTCAGGGTTGATTTCCTTTAGGATTGACTGGTTTGNCCCTTCTCCTGCCTTCAGTCTTTCCCACCGTCAGGGTCTTTTCTTACGGGTCGGCTCTTCGAATCAGATGGCCAAAGTATTCGAGCTTCAGTTTCAGCATCAGTCTTTCCAATGAATATTCAGGGTTGATTTCCTTTAGGATTGACTGGTTTGATCTCTTTGCTGTCCAAGGGATTTAGCATCATCTTAACATCACACATTCAAATTCAGTTTTAGATTAAGAATTCTTAACTTGCTTTTAATGGGATTCATACATGCCTGCTAAGTCTCTCCAGTCTTGTCTGATTCTGTGTGCTGCTGTGGTCTGCAGCCCGCCAGGCCCCTCTGTCCCTGGGATTCTCCAGGCAAGAACACTGGAGAGGGCTGCCATGCCCTCCTCCAGGGGATCTTCCTGACCAGGGACTGAACCTGAGTCTCATGTCTCCTATGTCTTCCTCATTGGCTGGCGGGTTCTTTACCACTGAGACACCTGGGGAGACCTTTTAATGGGATATCAGAACCATATTTTTATTTAAAAGGAATCTGTTGTTACTTAGGCAGTTGGCTCATAGCCTTGGCATTGTGGAAACAGACTGGTCAGTTGATAAGGGCACCTTGAACTGAATTTCAGAAGTTGTGTTACATCATGGGTAAAGAAATAACAGTCTGAGGGACACCTGGATCAGAGGCTCTTTCTCTCCATGTTCTCCCCTTTAGCAGAATGAAGTCCAATGGCAATGGATATTTTATTTATAATCATTAACTGAATCATTTAAGGTGCATTTAAAAAACTGAAACCTTTAGATGTTGATTTTGGAGGTAGTCGTGCATACAAATGAGCAAGTACCTATAAAGTGATTGGATCATATCTCACACAAATAAATTTATACTTATTTTATAGTTATTGATATAAACATAGGTTAGATCATTTTATAATTTGTTGATAGTATTTATCTTATATATTGTCTTATATGTTTATCTTACATATTATCCTATATATTACATATTTATTTTATATAGGCTATGGGGCTTTTAAAACAGTTTGAGAAGGTAATTCTTCCTTCTCTAAAATAATGAGGGGGGTTATTGGAGTAAGCTATTTTTCAGTCATGCTTTATGTCTTTTTTAGCCTTAGTAATATTATTTTTTGGCTATTGTCATTTTGTAAAATTACCTTGGTGTCTGTAGTGTTGAATTTGACTCGTAATAGTTGTGTTTCTAGTGAAAAATGCATTTTAAGAAGCTCGTGTTATCCTCGATTTAAAAAATTGCTTATATTTTTCACATTTTTTCCTAAAATTGATCATTTTTAACAGTTGAAACATGAAACCAATAAGATATGAACTATCTAATAACATATTATAGGAAATAACTGTTTTATGTTGACACTAGACAAAATTATTTGTTTACAAATAAAATAAAGCTTATTTGGAATAGAGAATTGAGAGGACAGTGAAGTTAAATTGCATATGTCCATAGCTGTACTTTTTTTTTTTTAAGAAAAATATGCTATCTAGATATAGAAGAGTAATTTATTTGAATTTTACAGTACTTTTTATAATTTAATATATTTAGATTAAATAGTTGGTAATTTCGTGCTTGCTCTCTTTTCAGTTTGGAAATTGCCCTATATCTTAACTGTAAAGATCTTACATATGAAAGAAAGATTGCTGCTTTATTTGTCACTTTATATGTTGTCTGATAATAAAAATAATGAATTGCTTCAAAAGACGTGAAGGCAAAACTAATAGAATAGAAAGGGTCAGTAGATAAAAATTATAGGTGGAGATTTCAATACTTTGTTCTAGTAATTGTTAGAACCAACCAAATAGATTATCAGCAAGCATGTATAAAATATTTGAACACTGTCAGTCAACTTGACCTAATTGACAACTGTTGAACACTCATCAAAATTACAGAATAAAATACTGGCTTTGTAAACACACATGGGGAATAAACCCTGTGCTGAGCCATAAAACAGCTCTCAGTGGACCTGAAAGGGTTGAAATCATTTAGAGGCTGTTCTTAGACCACAGAGGAATTAAGTTAGATGTGAAGAATAGGAAGAAATATTGCAAATCTCATATATGTGGAAATTGAAAAACATATTCCTAAAATATAAGTCAAAGAAGTAATAGATATAGACATAGAGGTCAATGGGCAGGCATAAGAATCTAGAAATAGATTCACATTGAAAACATCAGTTGATATTTTTTGTTGTTGTTGCTGTTTACAAAAACACTAAGCAGGATAGTATTTTTTTTTTTTAATAAATGGTTTTGGAATAGGTGGATATCTGTATGGAAAAAGTAAACGTGACCTTTACCTCACTTCATACACAAAGAATAAGTCAGAGTGGATCATTGACCTTAATGTAAGACAAACATTTTTAAAAGAAGATAAGAGAAAATCTTTATGACCTTGAGATAGGCAAATTTCTTAAGGCAAAAAAAATGATGAACCATAAAAGAAAAAAACTGACAAATTGAACTTAAAACATTAAAGCAGTTTGCTTATTGAAAAACACCATTAAAAAAAAAAAAAAGACAAGCCCTTTTAGGAGAAAAGGGTTTTATATAATATGTTTTTTATATGTAGAGCATATCTGACATAAAATAATAATATGTGTTATATTTATAAAACATATCTGACAAAAACTTTTATCTGTAATATAGGAAACTTTCATTAAGCTCAATAACAAGGAGGGAAACTGCCGAACAGAAAAATAGGCATAAAATTTGAAGAGATAATCCACAAAAGAAAATATGTGAATGACCTAGTACTTGAAAAGATTCTCAACATCATTGGTTATTAGGGAAATGAAAATTAAAGCACAGTGAAAAAGCACTGTACATACACTATAAAATGGCTAAAATTTAAAATACGGTTCCACCTTTTGGCAAGGATGTGAAACAGCTGGAATCCTTATACACTGATCATTCATTCATCATTTGTAGCGATGCAGAGTGGTATGGCCACTCTGGGCAACAGGTCAGCCACTGCCTCAAAAGTTGAATAAATATAGACTCATCATATGACCGTGACTAAATCTCTAAGGATTTCACTAGTAAGTGTCTCCTAAGAGAAATAAAAACATATCCAAAGACATGAGTATTATTCATTATCATCAAAAATGGAAACAACCCAAAGTGTCCATTATCTGGTGACCGGATAAACAAAACGTGGCACACCATACAGTGGGATACTCTTCAGCCATAAAACGAACTGCTGTTTCATGCAACAACATGGATGAATCTCAGAAGCGTTGTGCTCAGTGAAAGATTGTACCATAAGTTATTTAGCTCCTTGTGATCAAAGCTTGCGTTGTTTCTGATTTTTTGCTATGACAATTAATTCTGCATCAGATATTCTTAAAGGGGAACCTTGTGCATTTTAGTAGCGTTTTTATAAGAAAAATTTCCAGAAGTAGTAATAGAATTGCTGAGTTGAAGATTCTATTTCCTTCCATTGCCAACGTTTACTTAATGTTTATTATGTACCACACACTATTATAAGTACTCCTTCTACCCAGATTTTCTTAATTTTTACAATAACTGTATGAAGTATAGGTATTATTATTTCCTTATATTACAGTTGAGGAAACTGAGGCACAGATTAAAAAAAAAAAAAAAGTTCCAGGTCACACAGCTAGAGACTTACAGAGCCAGGGCACAAAGTGGGATGGTCTGACTCCAGAGCTTGACCTCCTGCATACGACATGTGAAGTAGTTTTCTATTTATGCATGTTTTAGGGGAATTGTATTTACTTTTAGGTTTCCTACTTGAACTTGCACTATGCATTACATAAATTTCTTAATTTTAAAACACTGGGGATCAGGCAAGCCTTTCTTTTTCCTTACTGAAATGATTTCAGAAATGCGCTATTGGAATGTTGTTTAAGATAGACAGAGTCATATTCACAAAAAATAGCAATTGCCTACTTCAAGGAACACTGTTTTGATAGTATACCAACACAGCATACAATTCTTTGGGCAGGTTAGTTTTTTCATGTAGATCATAAAAGATACTGGTCAAGTAGTAAAATTAACCTGTTGTTCAGTCCTGCTGCTGAACAACACACTTCAGTCGTGTCCAGCTCTGTGCGACCCCACAGATGGCAGCCCACCAGGCTCCGCCCTCCCTGGCATTCTCCAGGCAGGAACACTGGAATGGGTTGCCATTTCCTTCTCCAATGCGTGAAAGTGAAGAGAGTCGTGCCGTTGTGTCTAACTCTTTGTGACCCTGTGGACTGGAGCACGCCAGGCCTCCCTGTATCTCACCATGGGGAGGCCTGGCGTGCTCCATTTTCAAATAGGCCATGTATGCAGAAGATGTAGTTCCTTTAAGTGTGTAAGCTTTGCATTGGGATCGTGTTAATGTCAGCAACCCACTATAAATCTTCCGAATCCGAAATTTTGAACCTTAGGTGAAGGCCAGACAACTTCTTAAAACTGAATAGAGTTTCTAATTCATTTTTGGGTCCGAGAAAACTTAGGTAAGGTATATTCTTGATCAGTAGGAGAGATTTAAAAAAATGTGACATGTCATATCTCAGATACCCAAAGGACATTTATTAGCTATTCTAAATACCTCTTAACAACCAATAAGTTAGCAAAGAAAAGAAATCTTTTGTTAATGAAAGCAGCTGGTTTACTTTTTTTTGATTATATTAATCCCATAAATTAATGTCCTCTTATCTTTTTTCTCCCAGGGCTTTTACAAGTAGGTGATACTATCTGCCTTCACTTGGTCATCACTTATGTATTCCTTAACCTACTTGTAACATGACATGTGCTTTCAAGTGATGTTCTGAAAGGAAGGAATGTTTTTAAGTTATTACTCCCCTATTATATGAGGCTCTGTCCTTTGCTCTCTCCTGCCTTTGTTCTCCTTTGTTACTCCGTAGCACCTGACTGGAGGGAATGTGATATAACTGGTGAAGAATGTAGGGTTCAGAGGCAGAATGCCTGGATCCTAAGCCTTCCTCTGCCATTGGCTAGCTGTGTGATGCTACCAAGTTACCCGCCTTGTTTTCCCATTTGTTTCATGGGATAACAGTAGTACTCATGTCGTGATTGTGGCGAGGACTAAATGAGCATGAAAAGCGTTGTAGCTGGCATGTGGGAAGCTATCAGAGTCCTCACCTGTTGTCCACCCACCCCTTTTTCTTTCTCCTTCCTTGGCTGACCTGATACTGCCCTGCCCTGGCTTTCTGTAATTCTCAAGCTATTCCTTCTCTGCTGACTTTCTTCTGAGCGCAGGTACTTCCCTCTCTTTGGCCTCAGCTTTCTTCTCTTTGCATGTAGTATGGAGATTGGGCACTGGCTTTGCGATCAAGTAGACCTGGGTTTCAGTTCTACCCCTGCTGCGTCTTAGCTGTAGGACCTCCAGTTTTAACCCGAATCCTTTCTGAGCTCAGGTTTTTGTTCTGTAAATTAAGGGCAATTCCTTTTTTCAGGATTACTGGGAGGATTAAAGGTAACAAAATCTTCAGTGTAAGGCTGAGCTGATGGATCCGGTGCTTCTGCTGTCGTTTCTGGCTTGTCTCATCTACTTGATCTCTTCCAGTTCTGTATTTTCAGATACCGTCACTGAACTTTTGATTCTTAATTCTGTTTCCTCAGTTAGATTTTCTTCTCCCACTGTGTACTTTCTGTATGTCTTACTGGTATTTTAGTGTTTTCCTGTCTGACATCAAATTACTCCTCTGTCATCCTCCCTCGGAAGCTTGCTCTTCACTGTGTGTCCCGTTTTTCGGTCATCCTCCCGATCGTGGTACCTTACACTGGATTGATTCATACTTTGTTTCAGTCTGTCTCTGCTTCCTCTTCCAGTTTGGATTCCATTCTCACCAACACAGCGCTGGGCTCACACACCCCTCTTCGGCTTTCGGTTCGCACTGTCTTTTTGTGTCTTTTTCCCAATAGCCATATATGTCATCCCCCTGTTTCCAGTATTCCATGTTCTCCCTATTCTATCCTTTACTTTTATCTTTACATTCATCCTCCTAAAGTGGGCGTCAGCGAGTTTTTCCAAAAGGGTTACATGTTTTAGGCTTTGTGGGTCAAACATTCTTTGTTGCAGCTGCTGAACCCTAAACGGGAAAGTAGCCATAGGCACTGTGTAAGTGAAAGAGCATGGCTGTGTTCCAGTAAAACTTTATTTACAAAAATAAGAGGTGAGCTAGCTTTGGCCCATAGGTCAGAGTTTGCTGACTGCTGTCCTAAATGACAACTCAGATTATTGTCAGTGCTTGCTTATATGACTTCAGGCATTCTGTAGCTTGAAAAATAAATCTGAATTCCTTAGCTTAGTGCTTGAGATCTGCCTCAAGTTAGCTCTATTTCTCTTTACTCATTGTCATGCATTGTTTATTTTAGCAAATGGAACGACCTGTTCTTTGGACATGCCATGCTTAATTAGGGCATCTCATGGTTCTTTTGTTGGTTAAGGTCTTAGAGTAAGCACTCTGTGTATTCTTTAAAATTTTTCTCCCTTCCTCCCTTTCTTGAAATAATTTCCTTTAAAAAATACTGCCAGGTAGAACAGTCTTCCTAGCGACCTACTTTCCTAGTCTTATCTAAGGTATTTTTTGGTTTTAACTGTTTTACTTCTCATTGCTTGGAGAAGAAAAATCTGATGCAAGGTTCCAGAAATATTAATTCTCATACCAGTTGTTCTGAATGGTAGTTCCCAATACTTTCTTAGTTATTCTAATGTGCGTGTAAGGGATACAGTGGTACACGGAAGTTCTTTAGGAAAATAGCTTTAGATCTGATGGGCTTAGAGCTCCCCTGGTAGTTCAGCTGGTAAAGAATCTGCCTGCAGTGCAGGAGACTCTGGTTCGATTTCTGGGTCTAGAAGATCTGCTGGAGAAGAGCTAGGCTACCCACTCCAGTATTCTTGAGCTTCCTTGGTGGCTCAGCTGGTAAAGAATCCACCTGCAATGTGTGAGACCTGGGGTCAATCCCTAGGTTGGGAAGGTCCCCTGGAGAGGGGAACAGCTGCCCACTCTGGTATTCTGGCCTGGAGAATCTCATGGACTGTATATATATAGTCCATGGGGTTGCAGAGAGTTGGATACGACTGAGCGACTTTCGCACACAGTGAAGGACTTAAGTGGCGGTTTCTTCAGAACCTGTTTTGACCTCTGTATAATAGTATTCTATTTTGCCTGCCTCAGCCTTTGAGATCTTCATTTTTTTCTCTCTAAATATATCAGTATATTCTGAAATATTTGGAAATAAATTGCAGGCATGATACCTGTTACCTTAGTACATTTTTTATATAAGCACACAACTGTAATCAAATTAGGAAATTGACACTGATATAACTATTATTTAATATGCAGATCTTACTCTGATACAGGAGCTTATTCCAGTAATGTCTGTTGTAACAAATGAAGATCTTGGATCAGGCGTTGCATTCAGTGATCGTGTCTTTTACGTCTCCATTGATCTGAACTAGTCCCTCAGATCTCCTGTTTTATGACTAACATTTTTGAAGTGTACAGGCCTGTTATTTTGTAGAATGTCCTTGAGTTTGGGTTTCTCTGACACTGTCTAACCATTAGATTAGGGTTGTTTGTCTTTGTCAGGAATATTACTCAGGTGTTGCTGTGTTCTCTCAGTGCCTCTTACCGGGAGGCAAGTGATATGGATTTGTGCCTTTATTGAAGAACATCTCTGTTTGATCTTGTGTATCAACTTGGTGAACACATCCCTTATTAGCCCTTGGAGCTCTTCCTAGTAACATTCTAATTCCTTCAGTTAATATTTTTTAGTACTTTCTCTAGACATGTGCTGGGGGCATAAAGACAAGTAAAACACAATCCTCATCTTAACTGTACTCATGGTGTAATGCAGGAGTCAGCGGATTTTTTTTTCCCCCAAAGGACCAGATGGTAATTATTTGAGGCTTTGTGGGCTACATGGTCTCTGTTGCAGCTACTCGAATCTGTCGTAACAAGTGGCTAACCATGGAATAGGTTGCAAAATGGAAATTACTATTTAAGATACAGTGGAACCTGGCAAAAAATGTCTTGTTTATGGTGAGCTGCTTAGATCTGTATCAGCAAATCCTTCTGCTATTTGCTGGAAAACTTTGACAAGCACTGCTAGGCATTTGGAGCCATGGAAGGATTAGAGGCAGGCAGTGACATTAGATTTTGATTTTAGAAAGTTAACTTGGATGGAATATGGAGAATGATACAGAGCGGGTCACGGCAGTCCTGGAAGCAAGGAGAGGAGTCAAGAGGCTGTTAATAGGAATCCAGGGAAAAGATTAAAGACCTCTTTTAAAATACAATTAATAGAGGTGGGGACATCCATACATACGTAGCAAAAGATGTTTGATCTGATTGATGGTATAAGCAAGGGCAGTGGAGGAGGAGAAGTCAAAAATGATTTCTGAGCTTCTCTAGGGAAATTGGTTGACCAAGGACACCACTTGGTAGAGGAAGGATGTATGAAGAACAGCAACTTGAAGGCCAGGGAAGACAGGCAGGTAAGTTGTTTTGGAATTGTTGACTTTAATAAGCCTGTGTAGATACAAGTGGAAATTGTTTTATAGGTCTAAGGCTGCAGAGAGCAATCTGGACTAGGGTGGTGAGCATATATATCTTAGCCGAAGCCACAGGATTGATGGAATGCAGTCCCCTGGGGAAAGCAGTTTTCACAGCAGTGATAGTGCTAGTTACAGAAGCCTTGTGGGAAACAAAACTCTTCATTGGTGGAGAAAGGGCATGAGAGGAAAGTGTATTGAAAGAAAAGGAAGAAAACCAGAAAACAGTGGTGTTTTAGAAACCAAGGAAGAATAGAAAATTGATAGCATTAAGTACTGCAAAGAGGGTTAATTAGGATTAGAACTGGAGGCATGCATTGCTTTTATTAAAAAGGTTGGGGGGCATAGTTTGGGACTTTGCTTGTGGTGATTTCAGTGAGTTGAATGGTAAGTGAGAAGATATAGGCAAGGACCAGTCTTCTTGAACTTGAATCAGGGAGTCATTTGAATATTTTGTTAAAGTAGAAATTCTGAAATCAGTGAGTCTGGGTGAATCCCAAGATTCTGCATTTCCAACAACTTCCCAAGCAGTGGAAATGCTGCCATTCTGAGAACTACACAGACCTACAGTTAACAGACTGTGCATTGACGGCATCCAGGGCACTGTAGCTAACTCACAGGGGTGCCATGACTATTTTCAAATTTCAAGGGAAGTACAGTAGCATCTCTTGGACACCACACTGTATTCCTTTTGGTGCTGTCATACCTTTGTGAAGCTGGGTTTTCAGTGTTTACTCTTATTTTAAAAAAAAAAAGAAAAGTAAGTACTGCCTAAAAATCAGTGTGAAACAGGAAGTGAGGCTGATTCCACAATTTGAAAAATTATGCCGTGCCCGACAGATGCTAAATTATTAGGATTTAAGTACTTGCTAAGTAGTTTGCCCCGTATTCCTTAATAAGGTGAACCATCAGATATTTCTTTCGGCCTATGAGTGCTATGAAAAAATTACTGTGACACTAATTACTCTTGAACCAAAAAAATTTGGGAATTGTTGGTGTAACTGTTCTTCATAGAAACTTAATGTGGAGCAAAGCAACTGGAGATTGGATGGTAGCTGAGAAGGGGCTTATTTTAAAGTATTGAGAGAAAAGACAGGTATGTTACCTGCTCAGGGAGGGAGCAGCTGAGAGAGAAACAGATCTGAAGATCTGGCAGATAAAGAAAGGTGTTAATGTGGAGTGAAAGGTCTCTGAGGAAATGAGACGGGATGGAATCTGGACCCTGCTTTCCCAAACCTTGGAGAAGGAAATAGCAACCCACTCCAGTATTCTTGCCTGGGAAGTCCCATGGACAGAGGAGAGTGGCAGGCTTATTAAGTCCATGGAGTCACAGAGTCAGACACAACTGAGTGACTTCACTTCCACTTTCCCAAACCTTGCTCCAAACGTGCAGCATTGGTTTGCTGGAAGAAGTGCAGAATCTCACATCCCATTCCAGACCTCCTAAATCAGAAAGTGGATTTTCAGTAAGATTCCTAGGTGATTAAATGCATGTTAAAATTTCAGAAGCACTATATAGGCAGGATTATCCCTCCATAGGAGAAAGAATGACCCTTTTTAAAACTCCATCACCATATGTGTGTCTTGTACACACCAGCAATTCTGACTGAGGAAAGTGAGTTAATGAGGCCTATAGATTTAGATACATTCTAAGAAGCCTGAGAGTAAGAAGCTGAAGTTTCTACCTGATTACCTTAATTATCTCAGGTAAGTAGGAAACATCTCTGCATCTATTGAATTGAAAAGTTGGAGCTGAAATAATGGCTGGAAGAGGTGAGTTATAGAATATCCATTTTGAGGAGTGCAAACAAATCGACCAGGAGTCTAGAAATTGGCAAGCAGTTCTGAAGCTCTGGCTGAGGTCAGAGACTACTTTTAGTTGTATAGGTGTTAGTCTGCATGGTTATAACCTTTCCCAGTGGTGCTGAATAGCTTGAGGTATAAATCTGTTAGTTTGCAAGGTGAGGTTAAGGGAAAAATAAAAGGGCTAACCGAAACTCTATCCTGGATAAAAAAAAGAAAGAAATCACAAGGAGAAATACGAGAAGGGGGGTAGAAGGATTGGAGGCCTTGAAAGCCAATGAAAAGGTCACACATCCTGGCTTTGGGGGAGTTTTGCCCTCTTCCTGTCTACCAGGAGGAGGTCAATTCTTTTTTGTCAGGCTGTAGAGACTTATCAGGACTTGGTGACTGACTGGCTAACGGGGAAGAATGACTAGAATGACTCCTACAGTTCTGGTTTCAGAGGCTGCTTTACAGCGCACGTTTATTTATGAGGAATTGCTCTCCAGTGAAGCAGGCTGTTTTGGATGGGGAGGTGTGGAGTCTGCCAGTGCGCTTTCTGACTCTGTGAGTTTGACTCTTCTGGGCATCTCGTGTAAGTGGAATCGTCATACAGTGTTTGCACTTCGTATAGATAGGAATGTATTTTTTCAATTAATTTTTTATTGAAGGGTAATTGCTTTACAGAATTTTGTTGTTTTCTGTTAAACCTCAACGTGAATCAGCCATAGGTATACCTATATCCCCTCCATCTTGAATCTCCATCCCATCTCCTGCCCCATCCCACCCCTCTAAATTGATACAGAGCCCCTGCTTGAGTTTCCTGGGCCTTATAGCAAATTCCCATTGGCTATCTGTTTTACATATGGTGATGCAAGTTTCCATGTTATTGTCTCCATATATCTCACCCTTGCCTCTCCTCTCCCCATGTCCATAAGTTTATTCTCTTTCTGTTTCTCCATTGCTGCCCTGTAAATAAATTCTTCAGTACCATTTTTCTAGATTCCGTATATATGTGTTAGAATATATTTATCTTTCTCTTTCTGACTCCCTTCACTCTGTATAATAGGTTCTAGGTTTATCCACGTCATCAGAACTGACTCAAATGCATTCTTTTTATGGCTGAGTAATACTCCATTGTGTGTATGTATCACAACTTCTTTATCCATTCATCTGTCAGTGGACGTCTGGGTTGCTTCCATGTTCCAGCTATAATAGTGCTGGGAAGAGCATTGGGATACATGTGTCTTTTTCAGTTTTGATTTCCTCAGGGTATATGCCTAGGCAGGGCAGCCTGGTGGGCTGCCGTCTATGGGGTCGCACAGAGTCGGACACGACTGAAGTGACTTAGCAGCAGCAGCAGCAAGATTGCTGAGTCATAGGGTGATTTTATTCTGAGTTTTTTAAGGAGTCTCCATACTGTCTTCCATAGTGGCTGTATCAATTTAGATTCCCACCAACAGTGCAAGGGTGTTCCCTTTGCTCCACACTCTCTCTGGCATTTATTGTTTGTAGACTTTTTGATGATGGCCATTCTGACCGGTGTGAGGTGATATCTCATTGTGGCTTTGATTTGCATTTCTCTAATAATGAGTGATGTTGAGCTTCTTTTCATGTGTTTGTTAGCCATCTGTATATCTTATTTGGGGAAATGTCTGTTTAGGTCTTTTCCCCACTTTTTGATGGGGTTGGTATTGAATTATATGAGCTTCTTATATATTTTGGAAATTAATCCTTTGTCAGTTGTTTCATTTGCTATTATTTTCTCCCATTCTGAGGGTTCTTTTTTCACCTTGCTTGTAGCTTCCTTTGCTGTTCAAAAGCTTTTAAATTTAATCAGGTCTCACTTGTTTGTTTTTATTTCCGTTACTCTAGGAGGTGAGTCATAGAGGATCTTGCTTTATGTTATTGAGTGTTCTGCCTATGTTTTCCTCTAACAGTTTTATAGTTTCTGGTCTTGTCTTTAATCCATTTTGAGTTTATCTTTGTGTATGGTGTTAGGAAGTGTTCTAATTTCATTCTATTACATGTAGCTGTCAGTTTTCCCAGCACCATTTATTGAAGAGGCTGTCTTTACACCATTGTATATTCTTGCCTCCTTTTGCAGAAATACCCATAGGTGGATAGGTTTATTTCTGGGCTTTTTTTATCTTGTTCCATTGGCCTATATTTCTGTTTTTGTGCCAGTACCATACTGTCTTGATGACTGTAGCTTTGTAGTATAATCTGAAGTCAGGAAGGTTGATTCCTCCAGCTCCATTCTTCTTTCTCAAAACTGCTTTGGCTGTTTGGGGTCTTTTGTGTTTCCACATGAATTGTGAAATTTTTTGTTCTAGTTCTGTGAAAAATGCCATTGGTAATTTGATAGGATTGCATTTGGTAGTATAGTCATTTTCACAATATTCATTCTTCCTACCCAGGAACATGTAATGTCTCTCTATCTGTTGCTTTTGCTTTCTTTCATCAGTGTCTTACAATTTTCTGTGTACAGTTCATTTGTCTCCTTAGGTCAGTTTAGTTATTTCTGCAGTGGTGAATGGGATTGATTCCTTAACTTCTTTTTCTGATCTTTCATTGTTAGCACATACAAATGCAAGTGATTTCTGTGTATTGATTTTGTATCCTGCAACTTTGCTAAATTCACTGATTAGCGCTATTAATTTCTGACACTGTCTTTAGGGTTTTCTATGTACAGAATCATGTCATCTGCAAAGAGTGAGAGCTTCTTTTCTGATGTGGATTCTTTTTATTTCTTTTTCTTCTATGATTGCTGTAGCTAGGTTTTCCAGAATGATGTTGAATAATAGTGGTGAAAGTGAACACCCTTGTCTTGTTCCTGATCTTAGCAGGAGTGCATTGTTTTTCACCATTGGGGATAATGTTTGCTGCTGGCTTGTCATATATGGCCTTTACTATGTTGAGGTAGGTTCCTTCTATGCCAGTTTAATCATAAGTGGGTGCTGAATTTTGTCAAAGGCTTTTTTTGCATCTATTGAGATGATCATATGGCTTTTATCTTTCAGTTGGTTAATATGGTGTATCACATTGATTTGCATATATTGAAGAATCCTTGCATCCCTGGAATAAACCCAACTTGATCGTGGTGTATGAGCTTTTTGATGTGTTGCTGAATCTCTTTGCTAAAATTTTGTTGAGGATTTTTGCATCTATGTTCATCAGTGATATTGGCCTGTAGTTTTCTTTTTTTATGTTCTTTGTCTGGTTTTGCTGTCGGGGTGATGGTGGCCTCGTAGAATGAGTTTGGAAGTGTTCCTTCCTCTGCAATTTTTTGAAAGTTTTAGAAGCATAGGCATTAGCTCTTCTATGTTTGATAGAATTCTCCTGTGAAGCCATCTGGCCCTGGGCTTTTGTTTTTTGGGAGACTTTTTGATCACAGCTTCAATTTCAGTGCTTGTAATTGGGTTGTTCATAATTTCTATTTCTATCTGGTTCAGTCTTCTAAGATTGAACTTTTCTAAGAATCCATTTTATTGCCATATAGTTGTTCATAATAGTCTCTTACAGTACTTTGTATTTCTACATTGTCCATTGTAACCTCTCCTTTTTCATTTCTAATTTTGTTGATTTGATTCTTCTGTCTTTTTTTCTTAATGAGTCTGGATAAAGGTTTGTCAATTTTGTATATCTTCTCAAACAACCAGCTTTTAGTTTTATTAATCTTTACTATTGTTTCTTTCATTTCTTTTTCATTTATTTCTGCTCGAATCTTTATGATTTCTTTCTTTCTACTAATTTTGTTTTTTTGTTTGTTTGTTTGTTTTGTTTTTCCAGTTGTTTTAGGTGTAAAATTAGGTTGTCTATTTGGTGTTTTTCTCGTTTCTTGGGGTAGGATTGTATTGCTGTAAACTTCCCTCTTAGAGCTGCTTTTGCTGCATCCCATAGGTTTTGAGTTGTCGTGCTTTCATTGTCATTTTTCTACTAATTTTGTTTTTTTGTTTGTTTGTTTGTTTTGTTTTTCCAGTTGTTTTAGGTGTAAAATTAGGTTGTCTATTTGGTGTTTTTCTCGTTTCTTGGGGTAGGATTGTATTGCTGTAAACTTCCCTCTTAGAGCTGCTTTTGCTGCATCCCATAGGTTTTGAGTTGTCGTGCTTTCATTGTCATTGGTTTCTAGAGACTTTTTTGTTTCCCTTTTGATTTCTTCGGTAACCTCTTGGTTATTTAGAAACGTATTGTTTAATCTCCATGTGTTTGTGTTTCTTACAGTTTTTCTTCTTGTAATTGAAATCTAGTCTCATAGTGTTGTGGTCAGAGAAGATGCTTGATATGATTTCAGTTTTATTAAATTTACTGAGGCTTGATTTGTGACCCAAGAGGTGGTCTGTCCTGGAGAATGTTCCATGTGCAGTTGAGAAGGAGGTGTATTCTTCTGCATTTGGATGGAATGTCCTGAAGACATCAATGAGATCCATTTCATGTAATGTATCATATAAGACTTGTGTTTCCTTATTACTGTTCTGTTTTGATGATCTGTCCATTTGTGAGAGTGGGGTATTTAAGTCTCCTACTATTATTGTGTTACTGTCAGTTTCTCCTTTTATGTCTGTTAGTGTTTTTCTTCCGTATTGAGGTGCTTCTATGTTGGGTGCATAGATACTTAAAATTGTTATGTCTTCCTCTTGGATTGATCACTTGACCATTATGTAGTGTCCTTCCTCATCTCTTGTAATCTTTATTTTAAGGTCTATTTTATCTGATATGAGAATTGCTACTCCAGCTTTCTTTTGCTTCCCATTTGCATAAAACATATTTTTCCATCCTTTCACTTTCACTCTATATGTGTCTTAAGGTCTGAAGTGGGTTTCTTGTAGATAGCATGTCTACCTATGGATCTTGTTTTTGTATCCATTCAGCAAGTCTGTGTCTTTTGGTTGGAGCATTTAATCCATTTACACTTAAGGTAATTATTGATATATATGTTCCTGTTGCCATTTTCTTAATTGTTTGGGGTTGATTTTGTAGATGTTTTTTCTTCTCTTGTATTTCTTGACTATGTAAGTCCCTTTAACATTTGTTGTAAAGCTGGTTTGGTGATACTGAATTGTCTTTAACTTTTGCTTGTTTGAAAAGCTTTTGCTTTCTCCATCAATTTTGAATGAGAGCCTTGCCAGGTATAGTAATCTTGGTTGTAGATTTTTCCCTTTAAGTACTTTAAATGTATACCCTTCTGGCCTGCAGAGTTTCTTCTGAAAGATCAGTTGTTAAGCGTATGAGGTTTCCCTTGTATGTTACTTGTTGCTTCTCCCTTGCTGCTTTTAATATTCTTTCTTTGTGTTNATCTTGGTTGTAGATTTTTCCCTTTAAGTACTTTAAATGTATACCCTTCTGGCCTGCAGAGTTTCTTCTGAAAGATCAGTTGTTAAGCGTATGAGGTTTCCCTTGTATGTTACTTGTTGCTTCTCCCTTGCTGCTTTTAATATTCTTTCTTTGTGTTTAGACTTTGTTAGTTTGATTAGTATGTGTCTTGTCATGGTTCTTCCTGTATGGGACTCTTTGTGTCTCTTGGCCTTGATTGACTATTTCCTTTTCCACATTAGGGAAATTTTCAAGTATAATATCTTCAAAATTTTTCTCATGCCATTTCTTTTTCTCTTCTGGGACCCCTATGATTCAAATGTTGGTGCGTTTGATATTGTCCCAGAGGACTCTGAGACTATCCTCAGTTCTTTTCATTCTTTTTACTTCATTCTGCTCTTCAGAAGTTATTGCTGCCATTTTATCTTCCAGCTCACTGATTTTTTTCTTCTGCTTCAGATATTCTGCTATTGATTCCTTCTATAGTATTTTTAATTTCACTAATTGTGTTGTTTGTCTCTATGTTTATTCTTTAATTCTTCCAGGTCTTTGTTGATCGATTCTTGCATTTTCTCCATTCTGTTCTCAAGGTTTTTGATCATCTTTACTATCATTATTCTGATTCTGTTTCAGGTAGTTTGTCTGTTTCCTCTTCATTTATTTGGACTTCTGTGTTTCTAGTTTGTTCCTTCATCTGTGTATTTCTCTGCCTTTTCATTATTTTTAACTTACTGTGTTTGAGGTGTCCTTTTCCCAGGCTTCAGGGTTGAATTCTTTCTTCCTCTGGGTTTCTGCCCTCCTAAGGTTGGTCCCGTGGTTTGTGTGAGCTTTGTGTAGGGTGAGATTTGTGCTCAGTGTTTGTTTTTCCTCTGATGGGCAGGGCTGAGTGAGGGGGTGATCCTGTCTGCTGATGACTGGGTTTGTATTTTTGTTTCGTCTGTTGTTTAGATGAGGCATCCAGCACGTCTGGTGGCTAGGTGATGGGAGTCTTGCATTCAGGTGGTTTCCTTGTGTGAGTTCTCACTATCTGATGCTCCCTCTGGTGGTGGGGTGATGCGAGTCTCGCGTTTGGGTGGCTTGCTTGTGTGAGTTCTCACTATCTGGTGCTCCCTGGGGTTAGTTCTCTAGTAGTCTAGGGTCTGGAGTCAGTGCACCCACTGCAAAGACTCACGGCTTGAACCCTGGTCAGGAACGAAGATTCCACAAGTGGTTTGTTTGGGATTTAGTTGAGATTAAAACAAATATCCAAAAACGAGAAAAGGCACTTACAAAATCAGGCAAATAATAATTAAAACAATGAAATATACACATACATATATTTACCCTTTTACATATACGCTGTTTTGATCAAAGTCAAAACAGTCCAGCAAAAATAAAGTACAGTAGATCGACCCAGTGAACAAAAGAGATCAAAAATTATATTTACCAGTTACGAACAAAACTAAAGCACAAACTGGAAAACAAAACTAAAGCAGGGTGCCAAGTGGGGAATGAAGCAATGGAATCAAAACTAACAGATATGTTGAGAGGAGAGGAAGGAAAGGAAGGGTATGCAAAGTTAAACAGAGGTGAATGAAGACTTATAGACATTAAAGATTAACTGCCGGAGAAAAGGACACTAAGAAAGGCAGACAGAGGGATGAATTTAGAAAAAACATAATAGGTTCAAAATATTGAAACTTAAAATTACAAAAAGGAGAAAGAAAAAAATGGAAGAAGAAAAAAGGAAAAAAAAGGAACTTCACAGATCTGCAAAAGGCGAACATAGAGGCAGAGGTTTATAACAACGATAAAAAACTGTGACTGAATATACACATATACATATACACCCATATGCAAAATTAAAACAGTCGAACAAAAATAAAGTGCGATAGATTGACCTAGCGAACGGAGGAAACCAAAAATGACATCTACCAGAACAAAACTAATAAAAGCACAAACTGGAAAACAAAACTGAAGCAAGGTGCCAACTGGGGAGTAAAGCAGTGAAAATGAAGCTAACAAATATGTTGAGAGGAAAGGAAAGAAAGAAGGAAAAGATGTGTAGAGTTAAATGCGGATAGGTAAAGAAGATTTATCTGCACTGAAGATTAACTGCAATGGGAAGAGAACAGGAAAAGCCAACAAAGGAATAGCTACAGAAAAAATAATAGTAGGTTCAAAAAATTAAAATTAAAAAAGAGGAAAAAGGAAAACTCCACAGAACTGCAAAAGCCAAACGTAGAGGCAGAGGTTTATAACAACAATAAAAAATGTGACTGAGGCGGGGGAAAAAAGCTCAAAAGCTTAATTGGATTTCATAGTGCCAATAAAATTGACAACTACAACAGAGGCGGGAAAAAAGGGAAAAAAATCCAGAAGAATCTACAGAACAAGTCAGAACATAAGAATAATAAATGTTTTTCTTGAGTCACTGCTGTCAGAGTCCTTTCCCTCGCTGGGAGTCACAGTCCACCTCACCTCCCTAGGATGCCCTCCAACACTGTTGCTCTCTGGACCTGCTATGGGGGCAGCTCAGATTCTAATCTGGTCCTCCCTCTGTGTGTTCTTGCCTCCAGTGTCTGCAGCTATCAGAACTAGTGCATTTTCTTTTCTGGAAGGTCTCAATGGCCTTTTATATATTTCATAGACATAGTCTGCCTAGTTGATCGTGTGGATTTAATCTGCAGCTTGTATAGCTGGCTGGAAGGTTTTGGGTCTTCTTCCTTAGCCACACTGCCCCTGGGTTTCAACTGTGGTTTTATTTCCACCTCTGGATGTGGGTCGTCCACCGGGGTTTGCTCCTGAGGCTGCCCTGGAGGGCTCAGGTTTGCCCCTGTGAGGGCCAGGTGTGGAGGGGTGCAGCTGCTTGGGCTACAGGGGTTCTGGCACCATCAGATGTTCGGGGGAATTTAAGGCTAGGGCAGCAGGAAATACAGCGCTCTAGAAGGGCGTGGCAACCAGTATTGGCCCATACGCTCCAGTATTCTTGCCTGGAGAACCCCCTCCCTCAGAGAGAGGCCGGGCAGGCCACAGTCTACAGGGTCGCAAAGAGTTGGGCATGACCAAAGTGACCCTGTGCGCATAGACCACAAGTCTTTTTCTGCCTGTGGCAGCTCTACCCCAGTGAGATTTGAGCATGAAGGTGGCACAGCTGCCAGGCTTGTGGGGACCCGGGTGGCACCAAGTGTGCAGGGACATGGACTGCCTCCACCGCAGGAGTTATGACCCTATCAGAGTCTTTTTTTCAAGCCTCTGGTAGCTGGCGATCAGAAGGCCTCTTTGGCCTGTTCAGGCACTTAGAGGGCTCCATTGCCTGGGGTCCTTCTCTGTTGTTTGGTGCGTCAGGCACATAGAGGGGCCCCCCTGACTGGGGTCCTACTCTGCAGATCGGTGCATCAGGCACTTAAAGGGGCACTCTGGGTGGGGTCCTACTCTGTAGTTCAGTGCATTAGGTGTTTGATGGGGCCAGCCTCTGCTGTTGTTCCCATGCCAGTGCTGCCTTGTGGGGAGAGAGGCTGTGGTGGTAGCTCCACCCGCTATGCGTGTCTCAGCAGTATCGCCTTGCCTCTGTGGCTGCCCAGCTTTCCTCCACAGGCATTTCCCACCACAGTCTCCTCCCTCACATCCCCTTGATCCATCTCTCCGAAGTCAATAGCAGCCCTTGCCCTGGGATTGCGCCACAATCCCCAAACTTCAGCTCCCAGCCACTGCTCTTTATAGAGGACCTGTGTCTCCGTCTGGGGTATGTATGGCTGCAGCAAGAACTGCCTGATTCTCTTTCCATTTAGGCTGCCACAGATAAGCTGTTTCAGTCTCAGCCTTGAATGTTTCTCCTCTGACTCAGACAATTGTCCTGATGTTGGGATTGGACCCCTGCTTCACTTCCGCCATCCGCCGAGGGCAGGTCCTGTCCTAGGAACACTCCTGTTTTCTCCCTAGTTCCTTCTTCCTACCAAGTTTTACATGGTTCTGTACATTCTTTCCGCTGGTCAGGTACTACTGCCCTCTCTCAGCTGGTGTTCTGAATGCACTTCCGTGTCTGAAGGTATATTCCTGGTATATCCGTGGAGAGGGATGCACTCCACGGCCACCTCCTACTCCGCCATCTTGTTCTCTCTGGAATGCATTTTAAGGGTAACTTAATATATGTTGCACAAACAGACTGTACTTTCTTTCACTCTGGGCTGTACAGTAGGCTCCCATCAGCCATCTGTCTTATGTATAGCACTGTGTATGTGTCAGTCCCGTTCTCCCAGTTTATCTCGCCCTCCCTTTCCCCGCCTTGGTATTCATATGTTTGTTCTCTGCATCTGTCTCTACTTCTGCTTTAGGCTTATCTGTGTATGCATTCTCTTTTTAATTCACACAGTAGCCTTTTGAGATTATATACAATCACCCCTCCTTATCTGCAAGTTCCCCATTCATGGATTCAACCAACTGTGGATCAAAAATACTGGGAGAAAAATCCAGAAAGTTCCAAAAGCAAAACCTGAGTTTGCTGCAATGCTGGTAACTTAAAGTTGACCATCAAACCACACAGGTTTAAACAACACAGGTCCATTTAAATGCCCATTTTTTTCATTAATAGTAGTGTACCATTGGCAGGCTTCCCAGGTGGCTTAGTGGTAAAGAATCCACCTGCCAGGCAGAAGCGGCAAGTTCAGTCCCTGGGTTGGGAAGATCCGCTGGAGAATGAAATGGCAACCCCCTCCAGTATTCTTGCCTGGAAAATGCCACGGGCTGAGGAGCTGGCGGGCTACAGTCCATGGGGCTTCAAAGAGTCAGACATGACTGAGAGACTAAACACCACCACCACCGTTGTCAGTAGCTGGCTGCGTCTGTGGATGTGGAGCCTCGGACATGGAGTGCTGACTGTAGGGTATGCTTGGCGTTTGGCTGTGTGAAGGGCTGGTGCCCCTAATCCCCGTTCAAGGGTCAGCCATGTTTCCATGGCATTTACATTGTGTTAGACAGTAGAAGTATTCTAGGGAGTGAGTGCAGTCGCTCAGTCGTGTCCGACTCTGCGACCCCATGGACTGCAGCCCACCAGGCTCCTCCGTTCATGCATTTTCCAGGCAAGAGTTCTGGAGTGGGTTGCCATTTCCTCCTCCAGGGGATCTTCCAGCCCAGGGATCAAACCCGGGTCTCCCGCATTTCAGGCAGACGCTTTACCATCTGAGCCACCAGGGAAACAAGTAATCTAGAGATGATATTAAATATATGGAGGATGTGTAGATTATTTGTAGATACTATGCCATTTTATATAACGGGCTTGAGCATCTATGATTTTTCTATCAGAGAAACAAATCACCATTGATATTGAGGGACAGTTATACTGTTGGTGTCTCCACGTGTAGCTCCTAAGTAGTGGAGCTGAAACTTGAATACAGGTTGGCCAGCTGCAAATCTTAATACACTTAGTCATTATACTATAAGTTTCTTATCTCCTCTATGCTACCGTAATATTTTATTTGTGTTTTATTTTTCATTGTATTTTTTACATTTTGTCTATTATAGTTGGGGAATTACAGCAGTTTACAGTATAGTGAATCAGACCTAGGTTACCCCATTCTATATATTAATAACATGCTTAACAAACATTTGTCAATGTGACTTAACATTTACCGTAAATGTTTTAGTGGGGATTGCTTGTTTTTTAAAAAATTAAATTCTTATTTTTAAAATGCTTCCGCGATGTGTGTGTGTGTGTTTATTTTGGCTGTGCTGCGTGGCTTGTGGAATCTTAGTTCCCCAGCCGGGGACTGAACCAGGCTGCTTGGCAGTGGAAGAACAGAGTCCTAGCCACTTGGCTGCCTTGGGATTCTCTGTGCTTTATATTTTAACCTCACAAGTGGCTTTTTATAATTATCAACAGAACACTTTTTTTAAAGACTTCTTAAACCATTCTCGACTATGTTAAATTCTAGTTGAATTGTTGCATTTTAGTGTATCTCTAGAGATAATGAAATTTTTTCTGTTAATCTTGGATGAGCCTTTCTAACAGTAGCTTCAGCATCTTATCAAGTATTTCTATAAATACTTTTCAAAAAACCAAAGCAAAATAAAACTAATAGTGCTTCTCCAGGGCTTTTGTTATCGAAGCAATTTATTTGAGGTCACTCTGTTTCTTATTACAATTGGGTATTCACAAAACTGAGACAGTATCCTAAGGTGTCCTCGTGTGAGCTGTGTATGTTAAGCAGTGAGTATTCTGTACTAACAAAGATCGCATTTTTAGAGTAATAAAAGTTACCAAGTACTGTTTAATTTTGGCATCCGTTGTTACATGCTTTGTTAGGCCAGTTACGTTTCTTTTAATCCCATCTATTTAAATGTTTGCTTTATGTCTTTGTAAGAGGTGCCGTGTAGGGCTGGGAATTGGGAGACCCAGATTTTTTCCTTTGGCTCACTGGTTAGATGAGTCTAACTGAAGAGTTTGGGCCAGATCTTTATGGTCTCTTCATTTTTAAATTCTGGAGTTTATTTATTTTAAGTCTCTGCTGTATCAGAAGTAGTGCCAGATGGAACACACGGTCCCCAAACTAGATTGGAAGCTTATGGCAGTCCAGGTTCCTAGTTCCAGAGACAGAGTAGCGCTGGCACGGTGATGTGGTCCACGAGCTCCACAGCTAAGTGGGAGGTGTGGCAGGGACAGGGCTTTCCCATCTCTGCTGCTCCACACTTCCCTCCGAATAGTTGTACCTAGTGTTTATTTGATTGAAGAAACACTGATTATCTTATACAACTTCCCTGGTGGCTCAAACGGTAGAGCGTCTGCCTGCAATGCGGGAGACCTGGGTCCATTCCCTGGGTTGGGAAGATCTCCTGGAGAAGGAAATGGCAACCCACTGCAGTATTCTTGCCTGGATTATTTTATACATATGAGGCATTTTTATTAGGAATGTTGCTAGCTGCCAAGATGCATAAGTGAGGGGATGTGGAGCCTTAAAACGGGGCTGTGGAGCCCAGCCAATCTGGGTCCACAGTCTCGCTGCCCGCATAGTTCTGTGTCCTCAGGTAAGTAGTTGTAAGGATTAAATGAGCTACTAAAGATTATACTTCACATGGTGCCTGATATATAGGAGGCCCTTGTAGAGATTATGATGCAGGTAGAAAGGGATTAAGATTTACAGAACTCTTTCCTCCATTATCTTGCTAGGCTCACATCCTGTGAGAGGGATAATTCTGTGTTCTCCAGTGAGGCAGCGGCTCTGAAGGTGTGGGGCTTCTCCTGCGCTCTGCAGCTGTTGGTTTTAGCCAACACTGTTGACGCTTTCTGTTTCCCAGGCAGTGTTTAAGTAATTTTTGTGTCCTAGCTGATTTGCCATGTAAGTCAGGTGTATCGTTGTTATTTTTACTTTACAGACAAGAGAAATCAGGCACACAAAGGTTTGGTAACGTTCCAGTGACCCAGCCTGTAGAGTTGGGATTTGAGTGCAGGCAGTCTCTGTGTCCTTCCTTTATTTTGTGTGGCCTTTTGGGACGGTAAAGAGCCATGTTGCAAACTGGAAAGCTCTGTGTAAGATGGGGTGCTGTTTTACCTGATGTGGAGATTATAGTCCACTGGGGATTTGTCTTCTATACGCTAAAGCTACTCACTTCTCCCATCTGCTAGACGTTGCCCTTAGCATTTCGGCCATTTTTTCCCCTTGATAATACTGCAGCTTGTCAGTAGTCTTCATCTAATGTATCCCCAGAAATGGATACAGTAGATCCCTTATACTACTCAGATATGGCCTGAGTAGTACAGAATCTAGGAACTGTTTAGTGTTGCGGTGGCTTTTTAGCAACATAGTAACTGGTTTAAGTTTATGGTTAACCTAAACTCCTGGATTTGGGGAGGTTTTTTTTTTTTTTTTTAATCTATCTTCTGGAAATTGTCTTATCCCCATTTTATAGTCTTTCTCCGCCTTCCAGGAGTTGTGAGAATTAAATGAAAGAATGAGTATAAAGTTCTTGGCACAGTGACCGACAGGTGGTGATACCTCAGTAAATGGTGGTGGTTTTCCTGTTATATATATTTATCTAAATTTTTCCTATTCAGAAGTTATATGGATAGATTCTTCTGTTTTTGTGATTCAGGATCATCGGTAATGTTAAAACTTGTGACCAAGTTGCGGAGCAGCTCTGTTTGAGCAGAAATGAATGTAAGTGAAGTTAAGCTTAAGGAAGGGCTGCAGAGGAGCGGGAAGTAGCATTTGAGAGCCGTATATTCTCGTGCGCCTGCTGTTCGTTTTAAATTCTCTCAGGTGATTTTAGTCCCTGTGGTTGGGCTTTACGTGTTACATGTGGGAGAAGAAAAGTTTGTATTGCAGTACTATCCTCTGCAAAGCCTTTTGAAACATATAATGTCTGGGACTTCCCTCGTGGTCCATTGGTTAAGAAGGTGGACTTCCACTGCAGGGGGTACAAGTTCGATCCTTGTTCAGGGAACTAAGATCCTGCTTGCCATGTGCTGCGACCAAAAAATAATGTGATGTCTATACCCCCAAAAAAGTCATTGATAAAAATATAGATTAGCTAGAGGCTGAGACATAACAGAATCTCCCTCCAGGCAGACGGAAACCTAGATGTGGGATTTTATCTCATCTAGAGGTGTGGGAGAAGAAGTCTCTTAGGTTTGTATAGCTCATATCTCGACATCATATCAAATACAGAAGAGTGTGTGTGTGTAATTTTTGTCATCCCTTGCAAGTGGAAAGCTATTGAACTTCAAAGTTATTTCTTATAACCTAACAATATTTCTGTCAACCTTTAGCATAGATGGTAAAACTCAACTTCTATGTAAATATGTTTAAGTTATTTACATTAATCCCACTGCCCCCTTAGTCATTAACTAATTTATTCAACAGATAGTTGAACACTTGTATTTGGCACAGATTAATAAGGCCTGATTCATACCCTGTAGGAATCCAGAATCTGATTGGGAAAATCCAGAAAGTAAGTATTATAATGGTGTCTAGATATGGTAGTTCATAAACAATTAAGCAGCTATCTTTAGAATGATGTGAAAAGCTAAGAACATTAAAGAACATGACTCACTCAAGGTGATGAAAGTAGAATAGAGATGAAGATTATTTGAATTGGGCCATGATTATTTTCTAAGACCAGATCTGGCTCTTACATTGGTTACACTCTTGTGCAGTGGTTTGGAGAGGCAGAAGTTAAAACAAGGCCCAGATAGACTGACTTGTAAAATGTAGACAGTCACTGCGTGACTCACAGAGCTGCGGCAGGACTGACATGAGATGTGCTGTATGTAGGTGCTATGGATGGGCGTTCTCTCCCGGCAACACTCGTCCTCTTTAGAGCTGTGGCAGGACTGGCATGAGATGTGCTGTATGCAGGTGCTATGGACGGGTGTTCTCTCCTGCTAACACTCATCCTCTTTGGAGCTGTGGCAGGACTGGCATGAGATGTGCTGTGTGCAGGTGCTATGGACGGGTGTTGTCTCTCGGCAACGCTCGTCCTCTCACAAAGGCTGAGGCCCGAGTCTCTGTCAGTCACACCACAAAAGCTTTTCAGAAGTGCTTGATTGTCTGCCTACAAAGAGAGTTGTGCTGTTATTAAAAAAATCAGCTCGTTATTGGAGTTATTGATCTCTTAAGCTTTAAAATGAATAAAACATTTAGTGACTACTAAATACCTCTCTAAGCATTAAGGCTCAGGCTAAGTTTAAACGTTTAAGTACTGCATTTGAGCGCATTCATTTTGGGAATTTTCTTTAAAAAAATCAGATTTTTGTTGTTACTGTTGCATTGATTCTACATCAAGAAAATTATATATAAAAACAAAACATTTTGATAAACCATAATGAAAAAGAATATGAAAAAAGAATGTATGTACGTATGTAACTGAGTCACTTTGCTATACAGCAGAGATTGGTACAACATGGTAATTAACTGTACTTAAAAAAAAAAAAAACTACAGGATTTGTAATTAAAAAATTAAAACGAATGGTTTTTTCCCTTTGTCGGATAACCGCAAAGAGGACACGGCCAGCCATTGGCCAGCGCCGGCGAGAGAAGCAGGCTCCTGCGCTGCAGCTGCACTTTGGTGCTGCTCAAGTGAATGAGGACCCCCTGATTGTGTCACTGCGTCACTCGAAACTCCTCGGTGGCTCCGTTAGCCATGAGATAGAACCAAGTTAATTTAAGGAATGCTGACCTTCCAGGAAGCAGCTTCGGATGTGTCCAGCCTTGTCTGTCACACCCCTTGCTCACACTTTGGGCTCCCCTCCCCCCCAGTTGCAATGTATACAAAGCACACACCTGAGCACATTCACCGTGCTCTTCCTTGTCTTCATTTGTGACTTTTTCTTTTCCTGGGATATTCTTACTCTCCTCTCTTCCTTGTCAATTTGTATTCTTCTTTCAAGACCCATTTAGCAAGAAGCTTTCCCTGATCCCAGCTTTCCCTAATGGATTGAAATGATTAGTTTTCCTTTCTGTCCACTGGACTATACGTTCTTCACAGACTGTCTTCCTGCCTCCGAGCAAGTGAACTCTTTAAATCTCAACATTTTCAAAACTGGACTCCTCACAAGGCCCCTGCACTGAGGCTGTGCCACCTGTTGTCTTGGTCCATTTAGGGAAATTTCAGTTTTCCAGCTTCTCAAGCCAAAAACCTTAGAGTCATACTCTCTGTCTTACTCCGCACCAGCCCTTCTGGAAATCCTGCTTATGACTCCTTCAGAACAGACTGAGGATCCAATCACCTCTTAAGACTGTGATCCAAGCAGTCAGCATACTTGATCTGATTTATTGCAGGGAAAGCTTTCTCACTCATCTTCTGCCTTCCACTCTCACCTCCTCCTCCTCTTTGCCCTCCATCTTTCCCAGCATCAGGATCTTTGCCAGCCTTGGTCTGTTTTCCACATCAGGGGTTGCAGACTTTCTGCAAAAGGCCAGGTGGTAAAAAAAATTTGAGGCTTTGTGGACCAAACCCTCTATCACAGCTACTTAGTTCTGTTATGGCCTGAAAATAGCCATAGATAATAATACACAAACAAATGAGTGTTCCAATGAAACTTGACTTACAAAACCGGGCAGTGGGTAGTAGTTTTCCAGCCACTTTCCACGTGGCAGCCAGACTTTCTCAAAGCCCTCCAGCAGCCTCTCTCTCAGTCCTTTCAGTGGTGTCTAAAGCCCCAGCTCTTCCCCTCTCTGACCTCATCTTGCACTGTCCACGGCTTTGCTCTCTCATCTCCAGGGACACTGACCCTCCTTTTCCTCACACAGGCCAGGCCCACTGCCGGGAACATTCACTCCTCATCTCCTTCAGATCTGCTCAGATGGGTCTGCTGAACCCGCCCCATTAACACCCCAGCATTGTGTTCCCCGTTGCTGCCTTGTGTTTTCAAGATACTAATCTTCTCACATACTATTTATTATGCTCTATGTTGACTTAATCATTTTGTTTGTCCTTTCTCCTCCTACCAGAATATGTTCCCTGAAAGCAGTCACTTTTTTCTCTCTTCATTATTGTACCCCTAAGATCTAGAACCGTATCTGACATACAGTCAATGCTCAGAAAAGATTTGTTGAATGAATGAACAAATAGTGGATGTTTTTGAGGTTGTTGTTTTTTAATGCACTCTTCCTTTGTCACTGCTACCGAATCCTGACTGTTTCCCATTCTTCATCTTGCCCTGATTCCCCTGTCCTTCAGTCCTGCGCCCCTCATCCGGGCTAGCATCTCTTGTCTGTGTCAGTAACCTCTAATTCCAGGCCGTCCACCCCATCCCCCAGGAGCAGCCTAAGTGGTGTTTGGAGAGCTGAAACAGTACTTTGCTGCTGTTATTTGAGATTTGTTACTGTTGTCCAGTCACTCGGTCATGTCCACCTCCAGGCGACCCCATGGGCTGCAGCACACCAGGCTTCCCTGTTCTTCACTGTCCGCCTGAGTTTGCTCAGACTCATGTCCATTGAGTTGGTGATGCCATCCAACCATCTCGTTCTCTCTCACCCCCTTCTCCTCTTTGCCCTCTGTCTTTCCCAGCATCAGGATCTTTTCCAATGAGTCATTTCTTTGCATCAGGTATCCAAAGTATTGAAGCTTCATTCAACACCAGTCCTTCCAATGAATATGCAGGGTCGATTTCCTTTAGGATTGAGTGGAAATTTGGGCCTTTGTTAATCAGAATCCTATGGAGTGCTTGTTTAAAATTCTGAGATCGCAGGCCTCATCCCATACTTACTTAATCAGGATTTCAAGTATGGGGTTTGGGATCATAGTTTAAGAAGGCCAGGTGATTCATTTGGCTTCACTGACTTGTAAAAAAAAAACTCGTGAACATCTGGCGAGAGCCTTTCTGCCGGCCCCTGCCCATCTGTGCTTCCCTATCTCCCACAGCCCCGATGGGGACTTCATCTTCCAGTGGTGCTTACCTGGTTGTGGGCCTCTCCGGGTGCCGTATTTGTTCATTGTTTTCGAAAATATTCTTTACTCGGAAACTCCCTCTACTCTGGAAAAGTTCTGTTATTATCCTTCAGAATTCTGCTCATTTGTCGCTTTCCCTATAAAATGTTTTCTGATGCCCCATTCCCATTAAAGCACTAATTATCCTTGCTGTCTGGGCGCCCTGTGCAAGACCCTGCTTTGTTTACTATACTGTCCTGGATGCCTTTGCTTGACTGTCTCCCTGTTAGGACCTACCTGAGCCAGTTCAGTTGTTTAGGTGTTAGGTTCTGTTTGAGAGATACTGCTCAAGTTTGCAGCTTCAGATAAATGAGCGGTGTTGACCTAGTCCCCCAAAACTGAGCTTCTGGATGACGTTACTAAGAAAACAAAACTCAGAGCTCCGCCACACCCACAAAAGTAGTCTTAGAGACTCCTTTCTAGACTGGATGAAATCTCTACTCTCCATTTTAGAAACTCTTTTATGAAAGGTTTATTCTACGCAGAAGTGCTAATGCGGTTTTAGTATTCATTTTAACATAGGTAGGATCAGACAACAGAATTCCCTTGTAGGGGACTTAACACAGAACCTGTAGGAATCTTAAGCCCTAGGGAACCATCCCAAAGAGAATAGGCTCCTGGGTTCGTTAGACTCCTATGTATGTGCTCATGTAAGAGCAGTGGTCCCTGTGTGATATCTAACCAAACCATGTAGCTTATTCACCGCTCTTCTATACTGTCGTCATTTCTAACACCTGTTATGCTAATTACCAACATCTGTCCATTTGAAAAGAGATAAGGATCGAGGGCTTACCTGAGGTTTTTGATCAGAAGCTTTCATCATTAACCAGTGACTCTATCCTGGAGTGGTTTTGCAAATGTTCACTAATGATCCAGGATGAATAATAGGACCCTCTAATTCAAGTCCTCCAGTCCATCAAAGCAAATCAGCACTCTCTATGCTGAAATAACTTATAAATCACACCTCTCTTCCAGACTCTGGAATTTCAGGAAGCAGGTGTTGAACTTTCATCTCTGTATCCCCAGGCTTAGTGCACTGCCTGCTCTCTGGGCCTTGAGAGCTGCTGAAATTATTGTTGGTAATGTTTAGCAGCTGGGGGTTTTGTTTGTTTTCTTTGTTTGAAGGCTAAATTGCAAGCTTGCTGGAGAATTATTTTATTAATAAAACGAGTTTGCCATAGCTGTCAGAGAGCGTGTCTTAGCAGTGCACCTCCCTGCAGGGGCTGGAATGCGGTAGTGTCTCCTGGAGATCAAGCTGAGGCCTGCCTGGACCCCTGCTTCCGTGTGGGGAGGGTTGCTGTCTCCTCCTCCTCAGGTGCTGTGGGTGAGTGGCACAAATGCAGCGCCTGGCCTGGGAACCTGAGGAAAGGCTGTGCAGAGCTGGTGAGCTTGCAGCCGAGGCTAACAAATCACAGCTCTCCTCTGACAGCAGAGCCAGGCAGCCCAAATATAAACTGCTTCACAGACCGGTTCCTGACATGTAAAGTAGAATTTTGTCAATTCCTTGCTAAAAGGGAAAAGAGTGAAGTAAGGCATCATTAAAGATGAATACACTGCCTGTTGAAACATTGCTCTTAAGCGAGTTGATTTTTAAATGTATACTGGAGTTGTTTTCTCTCAGGCTAGAATTAGGGCTCAAGAAGGAAAATAGTGTGTCTGGTGTTGAATTAAACAGCCCATCATTCTTGGGCTATTTAAGGAGTAATTTGTAGCAATACTATTATATTATCTTTCCTTTTTTCCCCTGCATTTCATTCCTATGAGTATGGTCAGAGGAGTCTCTTGGACTTTTTAAAACTTTAATTTATAATTAATATGATTATACTCTGCCTTTGTATACAATTTATAACTAGCTCGTATTAAAATAGTCTATAGGAACATAACAAAAATGTTGAAATTGTTTTATCATATGATAGAAGATTTATAGTTAAAGATCTCTCAAAAATCAACAGAGAAGTGATGAATAACCCATTAGGAAAGTGAATAAAAGATGTGAGTAAACAGTTGACAAAAGAATTAAACAGCAAGTAAAAATATGAAAAATCTCATAAATTGAGATTTCCTGGGTGGCTCAGATGGTAAAGAATTTGAGAATCCACCTGCAATGCAGGAGACCTAGGTTCAATCCCTGGGTAGGGAAGATCCCCTGGAGAAGGAAATGGCAACCCACTGCAGTATTCTTGCCTAGAAAATTCCATGGATAGAGGAGCCTGGCCAGCTACAATCCATAGAGTTGCAAAGAGTTGGACATAACTGAGCAACTAACACTGTATGCTATTTATAAGATTAAAGTTTAGCAAATAAGTCAAGAGATGGAAATTTTTAAATGCCTGTGGATTGTCCTTCCTCATCACCCCTGTTTAACAGGCTAATTAATACAGTGAGCAAAATTCATAATTTTATAAAGTTTTTAGTTGTATCTTTTAGGAAATGAGATTACCTAAACAAGTATAATTGAAATCTGCAGTTTAAGGAATAAGGTTATAGTAGATACCAACTTGTTTGTAGTCTAGTTCTTTTGATGATATGCGTCCCCCCATATTTGAGCTAGAGTTGCGTAAACCCGAATGATAGTGCTTGTGGTGGGTACCTGTGCTGTGGGAATGGAGGAGGGAGAGACTGCAGAGCGGTAATGCAGAGTTGGAGGAGACCTTCCAAAGCACATGGGAGAACTGAACCTCGCGCGCGCGCATGTGTATGTCTGTCTGTCTGTTGTCGTGGCAGGTGGGGAGTTCAGGTGAACCAGGAGCCAGCTACTGGTTCACCTGAACTCTTCAGTCAGACTGAACACAGCCTTACTGGAAACAGGAACTGAGGAGGATGTAAAGGAGGTGGTTTTCTCCTCCAGACTCCTTAGCATCTCTGTGACGTTTGGCAAGTTTTTCATTCTCATTATAGCTCTGTTTTCTAATCTCCAAAATGAAGAGATTAATTGGACCTACCTCATAAGTTTGTTGTGAGGAGTGAACAAGATAATCCTTGCCTGGCTTATGGTGAGTGCTTGCTACATGTTAACTGTCCGTATCTGCAAAGGGCAGAGGGCTATAGACCTGGGGCAATATATTTTAATAGAATAAATCTTAAAATAGTAAAGCTTTTCCCCACATTCCAGGTAAAAAAATAGTACTTTGTTAGCCGTAAAACTTGACTTTTCTTAGCTTTGAATCAGTGTTTTAAAATAATTCAGTTCAAGAAGGAAAAAAAGTAAGTTTCCTGGTTCAACCTCATATTGAATAGAAGCCTTCCAATGCCAGAAATAAATGTCTTCAGATTCCAAAGAGGTACCACAAACCTCTTCCTTCCTTTTATTCTTAAGAGTAAAAAACAAATATATGTTTTTTCTTATCCTAAGAACATCTTCATTTTGACATTTTCAAGTCAAAAAAGGAAAAAATAGCATTTAATTGTTTTGCTTATGTTTAAATAGGCTTTTCCCAACGAGAAACTGAAATGTTTAAAACTGGTGTCTCAAAGACATGTCAGATTAGGAATGTACCTCAGAATGATAGAGCAGGCAATCGCATTGTTTTTCAGGCGAGTCTTTTCCACTGTCTTCCAACCCAGCCCTCACGGGAGTGTGAGGTCGTGTCTGCTACTCCTCAGAAAAGATGGTATCACTCCAGTCCTCATCAAATCTCTAGAGATAGTTCAGTTTTACTTGATAGACTTCAGTGACTTTCCTTATCCTTAGGACCACTATATACAGTGTAAATCTCTTGAAACAATTTTATCCTTTATAGGTATGCCTTCTTCCTCTGCTGAATTTTCTGCTGTCTTTATAGGTATAGGTGTCTTAATCCTTTTGGGCTACTATAGCAAAATACCGCAGACTGAGTAGCTTATAAACACGGAAGTGTATTGCTTACAGTTCTGGAAGCTGGCAGGCTTAAGAGCAAGGTGACCATGCTCGCCACTGTCTGGTGAAGCCCCTTTCCTGGTTCATAGCCACTTCTGGCTGTGTCCTCGCAAGGAGGAAGGGTCAGGGTTGCCCGCAGAGCCCCTTTGTAAGAGCACTTATCCATTCATGAGGGCTCCCTGCTTGTGACTCCAGTGGCTCTCAGAGGTTCCACCTCTTAAATCTTCGGGGCTTAAGAGTTTCAGCCTATGAATCTGTGCAGGCATGGAAACATTCAGATCATAGCAATGTCCTTTACCTTACATAATCTTTCATATAAATCCTAGACTAGGGAAGCTGCCTTCTTCAAAGCTTTCATTGTAGCCATCCCTACACAGGACCACTGTGGCTTACCTTTCATGTCCTTCTTCCTCTGCTGAATTTTCAAGATTTCATCTTATTTCTGCCCAATTAACTTTGCCTGCTTAATTAGCTATTAGGTGACAAAGCAGACCATCATAAAAGCACCCCACTGTCACTCAGTTGTTTCCCGTGTTTGCCAGGCCCGTACTGTTTGTGTTTTTAATCCCTTTACCTTTCCAGATCACACCTGGCCTTTAAAGGTGAGCCACAGTCATGTGTAGTTCAGAGCCTTGTCCTTTTATTTTATCCCACATGAATAATTTCTTTCTTCCGAATTCCTTTTCTGTTTATTATCTGCACTGCTCAGTTTATCAGTTGATTTGCAGGTGCCTGGTGTTTTCTTTCTTTCCAGCTAAGCCCTTTCAGACATACCATACTGACCCTTTTTGTAGTGGGATATTTTAAGTATTTCATAATACTTTTTAATACTGCTAATGACTTCTAGACTAATAATGGTCTCAAGCAGGTAAAATCAGGTTGTTTTTTGTTGAGTTGTTATTGTTTTACCAAGAGATTAAGAGAAAATAAATTGAATTTATTAAAAGTATTGTGAACAAGAACCTGTATATTTTAAAAAATCAAGAATAGCAATAGTCTTTTTTGTACAAATATATATATATAATATACCTGGAAAACAAAATTACCAATTAAGACATAAAGCATAAATGTTATTTAAAACCTGTAAGCACTGTGTAACATTTAAAGAACTTTAAACTTTGATAGTCCAAATTGTAGTTAAGGATAACTTTGTTTAAATGTGAATACTTATTTTAAACATAACAGCTTCTAGATTTCATGAGATTTTATAGAAACATCTTTTTATGTTTTTTAGAATCCAAGTGGGGAGGAGTTTCAGGACATGCATGCCTTGCTCAGTGCAGCTTCACTGTGTCATGTTTAGGTCATGCAGATACTTGAATGAATTCATGACCCTCCCAAATGTTTGCATGTTTCCTGCAATATTTATCTTTCCCCGGAACCTCTCGGAGTTTGACTCCTTCAGGTCTCAGGTTTTCCAAGGTGATCTGCTTTTTCTGGCTGTACTTGGTTTTCCCTTCTCCTCTTAGAGTCTCTAGTTGTAGGCACAGAAGGGGTTGTCTGTCTTCTGGGAGTAGGATCCTCTTGCTTCTTTCTCTTTTATGCATTACTCATTTTATAGCCACCTGCATTTAGCTCTGATTATCAGTAGGCCTTCTAGTTTACTGGCTTATGGTGGGGTTTCTCATCTTATCCTTTTTGTAGTTATAATAATGTCCTGCTGCCTTTGCTATGGCTGCTATAGACAGGTTGAGTCAGGAGACAACAGGCAGGCCCTGTGTAGCACTGACTCCCTTCCCCTTCCTTCCTTTCTCTTCACTCCGTGGTGTCCCTGTCACCAGAGCAGAGCTACAGGGCTCTAGGGAACACCAGACAAGGCTCTGGTGATAATGGCCCCTCAGATAATACATTTAGGTGGAGGTAACTGAGCTACTTCAGGAATTATAAGATTTAACTAATACAGTTGTTTAAAACTTTGATTACGTCTTTTATTTTTTTCCAAAAGTCTCGCTTGGAATTCAGTGGAAACAGATAAATGGTACCCCAGTTGAAGGTTGGGGCAAGACCTGTTTGTTTGGCCTGTTGTCATTTTATGGGTCTGTGGGGTTGCAAAGAGTCGGACATGACTTAGCGACTGAACAGCAACATTCCTCTGGACTGCCCATCAGTCACCCCCAGGCACCACCATGGAACCCTAAAGGAGAACAGTGTAGAAGTGACTAAGGCAGGCTTTTCATTCTGAAGCCTAACCATAGTGTCTTCAGTTTTGTTCTACTCTGGAATATCTTTCTCATTAGGACCGCTGCTGGGAAGCGCCTTTATTACCCTGTGCGTGGTGTTGACCTTTCACCTAGTTAGTATTTCTGGTTGTTTTTTTTTTTGGTAAATACTCCATTCATTCAGTTACATAGGCTGGAAACAGCAGAATCATCCTTCACTCTCCTTTTTCTCCACTTCCAGTCCATGAGCAAACCTTGTTGGTTTTCTACCTTCAGAATACATCCTACCTTGCCACCTTAGTCAACCTGATTTTTGTTTTTCTCCTGGAAACAAACTGCAGTAGCCAACCAGCAGTCTTCTTTTTCACTGTCCACCCCCTGACCCCCAAGACGCACACGAGTATAGCGGTATGTTACATGGATAATATAGTATAGTGTCAGTGACTTGGGTTCTGAAGCCAGATTGCCCACGTTCATACTTGATCTCCTGTCATGTGTCATTAAGAACATTAACCTTCCTGGGCCTCAGTTTCCTTAACAGAGGGGCTTGTTACATGCTAATTTGTCATTTAGTCTCATTGATATTAAATGAGGTAATGTTCAGCGTTGATCTTCTAAATTGTGCCTTTCCAAATTGGTTCCACTCAGAGACGGTGTTGGAGGCGGTTTGTGACTGTGGAATGGTAACACAGGTGTTCTGTGGTGAGCTCAGGGAGAATGGCCAGCTTCCATGGAGCAGGACAAAGCCCACTTGATCTTGATAATCAGCATGAATAAAGGTCACAAAAGAGAGGCCTTTCTGCAGTCTCTCTGATCCTTCTGTGTTGTGAGACAGAGTTCTCCAGACCTTGCAGTGTCTACCAGCCTACCCTGTGCTTTTTATACACATCAGTGTAGAAGGTCTTTACTTCTTCTTATCTACAAACATGATTTTTTACTAGAGAAAGAATTTAAATGTAAGTCAGAATAGCCAAAAATCAGAGATCTTTGTTATAAGCTGTTTTCCCTTTTTATTTATAGTTGGACTATTAAATTTATTATTATTGTTACAGGCCATGGTTGCTTGTTATCCTGGCAATGGAACAGGTTACGTACGTCATGTCGATAATCCAAATGGAGATGGAAGATGTGTGACATGTATATATTATCTTAATAAAGACTGGGATGCCAAGGTATGCCACCTAACTGAGCATTTATTTTTTTATCTTACAGGTGTTTTTTTTCTCACAAATACTCCTCATAGGTAAAACTGACTTTAAAATTTGGAACAATTAAACATTTCTCCTTAGATATGCTTTACTCTAAGGTATTAGGGGTAGATCTTTATTAAAATGAAACAAACTAATATAGCTCAAAAAGTAGATTCCCTTATTTTGGATATTGAAGCATTCATCCAAAATTTAACTTTTACAAAAGTATCTTTTATTAAAATAATACCCAAAACACTTATGAGAATTTTTTGCTCTATCACGACTTTTGAGGGAGATTATGTATAAATGATTATTAAGAATTATTTGCTATTTAACTCCTACATTTTATTTTTTGCATTGTTGCAGAGATGTTATTTGGCATTGAGTTGTTGGACTGTTGGAGGCAGGACTTCTTTCTCTGATTATGAAGTTTATCAATACTGACCGATTCAGTGGTACAGTCAGAATGTACAATACAGCTAATCTCTGTTGTTTCAAAAATATATTCCCTGAATATCAGCCTTAGTTTCACTTAAGTTTAAAAGATTTAAACTTTATAAATGTGTCATGTATGATTGCATTGGAGATTGTATAAACTAATTTTGGTTGATTTCTTTAAAATCTTTTTTATTTACACATATTGAAGCAAAATAGAAAAGTGAACATAATATATAGCCCAGTGGATTTTCACAGAGTGAACACACTTGTGTAGCCATGGTAGTTTTTAAAAATCAAATAACCTTTAAAACCTTCCTTCGCCACACACACATACACACAAATGAAAATCACCAGGTCCTAAATGTGCAAAAACTTAGTCCTGTTCTAAAAGCATATCCTAGAACTTAGTGATCCAGTAATCTTTCTGTACCATACTGATTTAAAGAATATCCTCTGTCCTTGATATTCTTATAGAAAACCTTAAAAACTCCACACAAAAACTATTAGAACTGATAAATGAATTCAGCAAGGTAGCAGGGTACAAGATTGATAAATAAAAGTCTGTTGCATTTCTTTATGCCAACAGTGAAAAGAGAAGGTAGAAAAAATCCTGTTGAAGGTCACGTCAAAAAATATGTATCTAGAAATATACCTAACCTATATGCTGAGGCTTATAAAACTCTGATAAAGGAAATCAGTGCTGATGCAAAGAAAAGGGAAGATATCCCATGCTCTTGGATTGGAAGAATGAATATAGTTAAAATGGCCATACTACCTAAAGCTATCTACAGATTTAATGCAATCCCTATCAAATTACCCATGACATTTTTCACAGAACTAGAACTGGCACCCCACCCCAGTACTCTTGCCTGGAGAATCCAGTGGACAGAGTAGCCTGGTGGGCTGCAGTCCATGGGGTCGCTAACAGTCGGACAGACTGAGCGACTTCACTTTCACTTTTCTCTTTCATGCATTGGAGAAGGAAATGGCAACCCACTCCAGTATTCTTGCCTGGAGAATCCCAGGGATGGGGGAGCCTGGTGGGCTGCCATCTATGGGGTCACACAGAGTCGGACACGACTGAAGTGACTTAGCAGCAGCAGCAGCAGAACACGTAATCCTAAAATTTATATAGAATTGCCAAAGCAATCTAGAGGAAAAAGAACAAAGTTGGAGGCATAGCCCTTCCAGACTTCAGACAGTGCTATAAATCTATAGTAGTCAAAGCAGCATGGTATTAGCACAGACATGTGGATCCATGGAATAGAATAGAGAGCTCAGAAATAAATCCACACATCTACAGTCAATTAATCTTTGACAAAGGAGGCAAGAATTTGCAATGGAGAAAAAACAGTCTCTTCAGCAGATGGTATTAAGAAAGCTGGACAGATGCATGAAATCAGTGAAGTTGTTATATTTTTAATATATACACACACACACATATATAATGGAACACTCCTTCACACCATACACAAAAATAAACTCAAAGTGGCTTAAAAACTAACATGACACCATAAAACTTTTAGAAGAGAACATAGGCAGGATATACTCTGACATAAATTGTACCAGTGTTTTCTTAGGTCAGTCTCCCAAAGCAATAGAAACAAAAGCAAAAATAAATACGACCTAATCAAACTTAAACAAAACAAAAATACAACCTATGGACTGGGAGAAAATATTTGCAAACAGTGTGACCGACAAAGGCTTAATTTCCAGATACACAAACAGCTCATACAATTCAGTAACAACAAAAACCCAGTCAGAAAACGGCAGAAAACCTAAATAGGCATTTCTCTAGAGAAGACATTCAGATGGGCCAACAGACAAGTGAAAAAGTGCTCAACATTACTAGTTATTAGAGAACTGCAAATCAAAAGTACAGTGAGGTAACACCTCACAAAATGGTCAGAATGGCCATCATCAAAAAGTCTACAAATAAATGCTGGAGATGGTGTGGAGAAAAGGGAGCGCTCCTACACTGTTGGTGGGAATGTAAATTGGTGGAGCCACTCTGGAAAACAATATGGAGGATCCTTAAAAAACTAAAAGAGTTACCATATGATCCAGCAATCCCAATGCTGGGCGTATGTCCAAGAAAGATGAAAGCTCTAATTCAAAGAGATCCATGCACCCCCAGTGTCCTAGCAACACTGTTCGCAGTAGCCAGGACATGGAAGCAGCCTAAGCATCTACCAGCAGATGAACGGACAGAAGTCCTTACAAGGTAATGCTGTTCAGCCGTGAGAACGAAACTGCCATCTGCAGCATCGTGGATGGTCCTAGAGAGTATCATGCTGAGCAGAGTAAGTCAGGAGAGGATGACAGATGTTACTATGTGTGACTTTCTTGTACAGTCTAAAATACTACATATTAACTTGTTTACAGAATATGTAGAGACAGATTCAGACTTAAAAAACAAACTTGTGGCTAACAAAGGGGAAGGTGGGGAGGGATAAATTGGGAGGATGAGATTAAGAGGTATACACTACCGTATATAAGATAAACAAGGATTTACTATTAGTAGAGGAAGCTGTATCCAATATCTTATAATAAACTATAGTGGAAAAGAATTTTCAGAAAAGAATATAGGAAAATACATATATATGTGTAACCAAATCACTGTGCTGTACCTCTGAAACTGTCACAGTGTTGTCAATCAACTATACCTCAATAAAATGACTAAATAAAGAACAAGTAACAAGGCTTTCCAGGTGGCTCAGCGGTAAGGAATCCACCTGCCAATGCAGGAGACACAGATTCAATCCCTGGTCTAGAAAGATCTCACGTGCTGTGGAGCAACTGAGCCCGTGTGTCGCAACTACTGAGCCTGTCCCCTGGAGCTGGGGGACACAGCTACTGAGCCCATGGGCCCTAGAGCCTGTACTCTGCAAGGAAAGCCGCTGTAATGAGAAGCCCACTCTCCACAGCTGGAGAGAGCCCTCACTCTCCACAGCTGGAGAGAGCCTGTGCCCAGCAGCCAAGACCCAGCACAGCCAGATAAAATGAATGGATTTAAAAAAAAGAGCAAGTAACAAATGCAAGAATATTGTTATAGAAGCATGACAAGTAGTTAAAAAAATGTTGTTTTTTGAAAAGAAAGAATTTCCTCTGTCCTACTCCAAGTTCAAAAGGAGGTAAGTTTTATTGCTAGTATATTTTGAGGCAATATGTCAACAAACATGGTTTTTTGGTTAAAACTTTCAAAGTTTGAAATCAAGAAATTGTTAATTCACCTTGAGCTCAACACACAAAACAACTGGTGTAAATTTAGTTAAAACTTAACATTTTTTTTTTCCACATTTTGTGAATCTCTAGAAAATTAGAAATATGTTCGATCAACTCTTCCACATCTTGTTGGAGTCTAGGTTCTTTCTAGGCTGATTCTTTAATTTTTATATAACCTATCTAAGGTCATCAATATATAGTTTTTAAATTAGTACATAAGCAGAAAAAAGTCTTCAGTACTTTTATATGTAAAACTGAAAACTTTCCTTGCAATATTTTGCTCTGAATAAGTACCCTGTACCAGAGGGTGTTCTGGGCACTAGAAACCGAGCAAAAATGGAGCTCTCCCTCACAGAGCTTGGCTCCAGTGGAGGGTGCAGACCAAGTGGACTGACGGCAGTTGACTATACCAAGTGCGGGACAGGTTGCTGTTGGAACACGTGGGAAGGCCACCTGGTGCGGGGGTCAGGGAACGCTTCCCAGAGGAAGGTAGGAAGCTTTAAAACCTATCTCTATTCCCATTGACTCCAGGGGAAGGACAGAGAGAAGCGGGAAGAGAAAAGAAGGTACGCTGTCTGTCACAGTCTAGACCCCCTTTAGATATCCACAAGTGCCCTGGGAGCCTCTCAGGGCAACGCTTGAACCTGCAGAAGGCGGCCGAGGGCACCAAGTAGCTTGAATCTAACTCACTTGACTATGAGCCTGGTGATCAGCTTCTCTGACTGTCGTGGAACTGAGGAATAGGCTCAGCCTCCACAGTGTCTTGATCAAGTTCCTTTCAATTCAGGAGTCTGCTTGTTAGGAGTTTAGTTTTTCAAGGGTAAAGAGTTACTCAGTTGGGTGGGGGTTACCTTGCTTTACTCCTGCCCAGATAATAATCACCACAATGACATCTGTCTGAGTTGTTCCCTACTTGGGAAATAGATGGGGAAACAGTGTCAGACTTTATATTGGGGGGCTCCAAAATCACTGCAGATGGTGACTGCAGCCATGAAATTAAAAGGCGCTTACTCTTTGGAAGGAAAGTTATGACCATCCTAGACAGCATATTAAAGAGCAGAGACATTACTTTGCCAACAAAGGTCTGTCTAGTCAAGGCTGTGGTTTTTCCAGTGGTCATGTATGGATGTGAGAGTTGGACTGTGAAGAAAGCTGAGCGCCGAAGAATTGATGCTTTTGAACTGTGGTGTTGGAGAAGACTCTTGTGAGTCCCTTGGACTGCAAGGAGATCCAACCAGTCCATCCTAAGGGAGATCAGTCCTGGGTGTTCATTGGAAGGACTGATGCTGAAGCTGAAACTCCAATACTTTGGCCACCTCATGCGAAGTGTTGACTAATTGGAGAAGACCCTAATGCTGGGAGGGATTGGGGGCAGGAGGAGAAGGGGACGACAGAGGATGAAATGGCTGGATGGTGTCACGACTCAATGGACATGAGTTTGAGTGAACTCCGGGAGTTGGTGATGGACAGGGAGGCCTGGCGTGCTGCGATTCATAGGGTTGCCAAGAGTTAGACACAACTGAGCGACTGAACTGAACTGCACCCAGGGCCAGCAACAGGTCCTGGAAGAGTCAGTATCAGAATGCATGGGGAGTCCCTCTGGTCTCCAGTAGAGACAGATACCTACTGGGGTAAATGGTAGTGGCCCTCTGTGGACACGTTCAGTTATATAGGCCCAGTGCTGATGATAAATAACACTTTCTCCTGATAGATTGAGTTCCTTAAATAAGACTGCTCTGTTAATATTATCTGTTGAACTTTTAAAATATGATGAACTATTTCTTTGATCCAGTTAATCATTTGTAGTAATTTTCATCAGAATGATTTGAAATTGATACATTTTTAAGAGTAGGTGAAGCAAGTCATCACCATACATAAATAAGGAATGCTTACTAGTTTTTCAGACTTTCAAGTGTCATTTTAAGACTTTTGAGTTCAGAGAATATTCATCTGTTTCATCAAATATTTAAAAAATTCCCTAAAACAAGGAATGAATTTTTCCTTGTATCTCTGCATGTACTTGAAATCTCAGTTCCAGACATTATTAATCGAGATGTTATGTGAACAATTCAGTTAAGACTTGATTTACTGAAGTGGTCTTTTACCCCTAAATTTAATTTTGTCGCATTCTTGCTTGCTCATATTTACATATTTGGCTCCTTTCCTAGGTAAGTGGAGGTATACTTCGAATTTTTCCAGAAGGCAAAGCCCAGTTTGCTGACATTGAACCCAAATTTGATAGACTGCTGTTTTTCTGGTCTGACCGTCGCAACCCTCATGAAGTACAACCAGCATATGCTACAAGGTAGTATTCCTTTAAAGAAAAAAAAATTAGGTAAAGAGCATAGTAAGATAGGAGGGGCTCGATAGCATAAACGTGAACATTTTCTAATGAGTATTTTCCTATCCTTCAGTTACCTTTATCATAAGGCTTTAGTCGTGACTATTTTAATCTGAATGATTTTATAAGGGTGTTCACAGTTAGTCCCAAACATCTGTGATTCTCTGCAGCCCCTCCTTGTCTCGGATGAGACAGGGAAGCTCAGGGTTCTTGTCTTCCCAGGCCTGTCTCCTCGGTTTGTGCATCTCTAAACTAGTATCCGTTCTCAGACCTGGTGAGAGTGTTCACGTGGGGAATAAGGACTAGCTAGAGAAGAGAAAGGGCAGCTTTGTTAAAGGGGGTCCAGCAGGAGTCGGGGGCAGAGGGATGGTATGGAAAAAGGATACAAGGTAGAAAAATACATAATCAGAGTGGAAGTGTAGAGAAAAAAGAATAGAGCAAAGAGAAGTAGAGAAAAGATGTGTTAAAAAAATTACCCTCTGCTTTATAGACAGCGTGTGTTGGGCTTATACTGTTTTTTACATTTTCTGCGTTATACTCTTTTTCTACAAGGCTTCATTTTCTAAGTCTATTTTTTTTACTCTTAAAAGTTTTTTTTTTACCATTTACCATGACCTAATTAAAATGTGTAGACTATTAAAATGGAAGATGTTACAGACATTGTTAGCAAAATAAATATTTGTTTTAAAAAAAAAACTACTTTTTAAATACCTGTTTTCATTATAAAAGGGATTTGGGACATTATGATAGTGAATTACTGGCACACAGTGGCTTAGATCTGGCGAGATCCCTTAGAAACACAAGAAGAGCTGGCCCTTGACGGTGATGTTGTATCATTTCATGAGGTTCAGACTGTGAAGGTTTTGTCACCTGTCCCTTCTTCCTTCTTTCTGAGCCATGTTGCCTCAGCCTTTATGCATCTTAGTGAGTAGCAGGCTAAGCAGTGTGACTTGAGGCCATTTACTGGCACACAGTGGCTTAGATCTGGCGAGATCCCTTAGAAACACAAGAAGAGCTGGCCCTTGACGGTGATGTTGTATCATTTCATGAGGTTCAGACTGTGAAGGTTTTGTCACCTGTCCCTTCTTCCTTCTTTCTGAGCCATGTTGCCTCAGCCTTTATGCATCTTAGTGAGTAGCAGGCTAAGCAGTGTGACTTGAGGCCATAAGAACTCCTGGGTGGAACCTGGGGATTCCATCACATCACAGACTCTGTCCTGAATCCTGTCTTTCCTCCCATCACCCCAGTGCCCATCTCAGCCCCAACTGCTTCTTAATAATCGTTTCTGAACTTGAAACTGCTTCATTGATCTTCCTTTGTATTGAATCTTGAATGTGATGTGGTGTATCCTCTCCATGGAGATAGAATGAACATTTTAGGTAATGAATAGATGCCATGCAATTATGGGTTGCTCCAGGAGTTTGGAGGAGGGAGAAAGTGGTCTTACATTGGAATTGATTGGTCCAGTGTAGCCGCTGGGCCTGGAGTGAGGAGAAGCAAGGAGCAGACAGTGTTGGCAAGGCTGGGAGGAAAGGGCGAGGGTGTGGAGTCAGAGCAGAGGCAGATACATGGAAGAGGAATCTAAACAGATAGGGGATGAGGCAGGAGAAACAGAGTGATGTGTGGTGGTCTACAACTGTCTTTTGGGAAGGCCTTGGACAGTGCTCGCTGATTGCTAGAATGTCAACGTTCACCCTTGCCATCTCTTGTTTGACCACTTCCAATTTGCCTTGATTCATGGACCTGACATTCCAGGTTCCTATGCAATATTGTTCTTTACAGCATCGGACCTTGCTTCTATCACCAGTCACATGCACAACTGGGTATTGTTTTTGCTTTGGCTCTATCCCTTCATTCTTTCTAGAGTTATTTCTCCACTGATCTCCAGTAGCATATTGGGCACCTAATGACCTGGGGAGATTCTCTTTTGAAATCCTATCATTTTGCCTTTTCATACTGTTCATGGGGTTCTCAAGGCAAGAATTCTGAAGTGGCTTGCCATTCCCTTCTCCAGTGGACCACGTTCTGTCATTATATCTACTACTGCGGGCAGGAATCCCTCAGAAGAAATGGAGTAGCCATCATGGTCAACAAAAGAGTCTGAAATGCAGTACTTGGATGCAATCTCAAAAACGACAGAATGATCTCTGTTCGTTTCCAAGGCAAACCATTCAATATCACAGTTATCCAAATCGATGCCCCAACCAGTAATGCTGAAGAAGCTGAAGTTGAATGGTTTTATGAAGACCTACTGGAGAAGGAAGTGGCAACCCACTCCAGTATTCTTGCCTAGAGAATCCCAGGGATGGGGGAGCCTGGTGGGCTGCCGTCTATGGGGTCACACAGAGTCGGACACGACTGAAGTGACTTAGCAGCAGCAGACAAGACCTTTTAGAACTAACACCCAAAAAAGATGTCCTTTTCATTATAGGGGAC
>SJYX01007151.1:182520-192672 GCA_006410675.1 Oreotragus oreotragus
TTAGAAGACACTTACTCCTTGGAAGAAAAGTTATGACCAACCTGGATAGTATATTCAAAAGCAGAGACATTACTTTGCCGACTAAGGTCCACCTACTCAAGGCTATGGTTTTTCCTGTGGTCATGTATGGATGTGAGAGTTGGACTGTGAAGAAAGCTGAGTGCCGAAGAATTGATGCTTTAGAACTGTGGTGTTGGAGAAGACTCTTGAGAGTCCCTTGGACTGCAAGGAGATCAAACAAGTCCATTCTGAAGGAGATCAACCCTGGGATTTCTTTGGAAGGAATGATGCTGAAGCTGAAACTGCAGTACTTTGGCCACCTCATGCGAAGAGTTGACTCATTGGAAAAGACTCTGATGCTGGGAGGGATTGGAGGAGGGAGGAGAAGGGGACGACCGAGGATGAGATGGCTGGATGGCATCATGGACTCGATGGACGTGAGTCTGAGTGAACTCTGGGAGATGGTGATGGATAGGGAGGCCTGGCGTGCTGCGATTCATGGGGTCGCAAAGAGTCGGACACGACTGAGTGACTGAACTGAACTGATGAAGATATCTTTAATATAATTTCAGTTTTGAGTAGTTGCCAATTTCCTCTCTGACAGGATTGCTTATATTTTATTTACTTAAAAATCTGTGTTCCATTTTGGTCTTCTAGTATAATAAGAGAGACTGGTCATGAGTCTTGAGATCACAAAGCTGGTCTTTACCCTCCTGGGTCAGAAGAAGGTACCCAGTGCCCACCAAAATGTTAAAGCCATCTCTCCTCGTGTGATACTTAGAAATTGCACTATGGACCAGAATGATCTTCCTGTCCTGAGTTCCTTGGTTCCAATTAGCCTTCTCATTAATCAGTGCAGTGCTCTGACTGCTGATGAGAGAGTAAATTAAATAATAATTCCTCTTTCTAATTTACCAGCTTAAACTATTACTTCTAAGAGTATGGCTTTTGAAGGTCTATATATAACTTATTTATGGAATTAAAGAAAAAGAAACCTACAAATCTTTGCAAGCAGAAAAACATTGTAATCAGATAATACAGGCCATATGTAGCAATGACAAAGTAGAAATAAGAGTTATCCTAAAAAACAACATCAAACATCTGAAACTTGGCTTTAGATTGTGTTTCAGTCTCATGTTCTGGGCAATGAATAATTAAACTCTGCCTTTATTTTTGATGGTCAGTAGTTCTTTTGGGTGTGTCCCTAATGAGATCAACACACGATTTTTCAGTACTTTCAAAAACATTTGTTCAAAAGCCAACATACACATATTTTTCAAGTTTAAATCCTCTTTGGGTGTTTGATTAAATCTCGAGAGGTATATTCTTCACCCCTTCCACACTGTGGACACAACCATGGCAGACGAGAAAAGGCACTAATTCTGAAGTGGACCTAATTTCAAGTTTCCTATCAAACAGTTACAAAGTGATATGAAAAAAGGTGAATAATGTTTTTGTGTTTGAAATCTTCTTTATAGAATGTGAAAATTCCTTGTCTCACAAGATAATGGAATGATGTGAGACATTGTGATCTGTAATTAATATGTATTAATCAAATACAAATTTTGCTATAGTAGAATTCAATTTTATTTATAAATTGAAATTTTATTTATAAATTTTATTTCTAAAGTTCAGTTTTATTTATAAATTGATTTTTTATAAATCTCATTGTAGTAGAGTCCTAGCTACCTATTCTTGTAACCGTGAGGAGTGACTATATTATTATTAACAATAATATATATTATGATTATAAATTTATCTTTCTAAGAAAAGAAACATAACCCTTCTTTAATAGTTAAATGTCTTTGTGCTTTGTTTGCTTGTTAGGTTTTGCTCTTTTTGGTATGTAGTGATAATCAGGATAGTAAAAGCTCCCAGAATTTCAGGCACTTCCAAAAGCCTCATCCCCAGGTTTGCATCCCCATAGTAAACCATCCTCTCTGGGAACAGCATTGACAGTAATTTAAGGTGGTGTCACAACTCTAGTGCCTCTTTTTGGAAAATTAAAAGATGTTATGCTCCATTCATGTCAAATTTGGTGTTAAGAGATGGCAGAAATGCTAGTGTTACTACCAGAAAACAATGTTTCTTCTATGACAATGAGAAAACAAGCCCTGTTCCTCAGAGGCATAAGTGTGGTGACAACAATCTGTCAATCTGAGAAGTTCAGAAAGCACCAGAATACTGAAATGGCATGTTTTCCCTCATTCTGATTTAAATTTCTGAATACTTTTCCTTTGCTTAACTGCTGGTGTTGTTTATTCGAGTTACAGTAGATGCAATAAACATAAATTTACTATAAGCATTTCTAATTACATAGTTCATAATGACTAAAACATTCACACAAAACAATCATTTTAAAAGCCTTCACAAGAAGCAAAAGTAAGATGCCTATATTTTAGGTAATTATATAGCTCCTTCTTCATCTTTCTCGAGATATTTTTGCAAGAGATAATAACTTCAGAATATGATATTAATTCATCTGATGTCACAGCTATTACCAATCCTAATTTGCACATTTTGTGCTACTTTGAATATTTTATTCATGTTGAAATGTCAACTATGCAACTGAAAATGGCCCCAAAGGAATATTAGCCATTCATCTCTTTAGATAGAATTGCCTAATATAATCCATGACAATATGAAATAGTCTAAGACAAAGGTTTTCATACTTTCTGTATTTATAGATGATTGCAAAGGATTGAAAATCCCATAGATAAATTGCACCTATTTTCAGGAATCTCCCACACAGAGGTATACTTGTATGTGGTTGCAAGTTGATACTGGTTGAGATCCATGATTTTGGAGACTGTGGTGGCTAACTCAAATAATGCAGTGATACAAGTGCAGATATCAAATTTCCTAAGTGATCCAGAGTCAGAAGAATACCTGAATCTTCATATAAAATTCTTATGTTCCCTGGTATAGGACTCTTTAGGAAGAGGTGGCAAGAATACACAGAACTATACAAAAACCATCTTCACGACCCAGATAATCACGATGGTGTGATCATTCACCTAGAGTTAGATATCCTGGATGTGAAATCAAGTGGGCCTTAGGAAGCATCACTACGAACAAAGCTAGTGGAAGTGATGGAATTTCAGTTGAGCTATTCAAATCCTAAAAGATGATGCTGTGAAAGTGCTACACTCAATATGTCAGCAAATTTGGAAAACTGAGCAGCGGCCATAAGACTAGAAAAGTCAGTTTTCATTCCAATCCCAAAGAAAGGCAATGCCAAAGAATACTCAAACTGCCACATAATTGCACTCATTTCACATGTTAATAAAGTAATGCTCAAAATTCTTCAAGCCAGGCTTCAGCAATACGTGAAGCATGAACTTCCAGATATCCTGGCGTGCTGCGATTCATGGGGTCGCAAAGAGTCGGACACGACTGAGCGACTGAACTTAACTGAACTTGGACAGTGCAGGGACCTGATCCAGATGGCTGAACTCTGGTTACTAAGGAACTAAGAGTTTAGGGCAGGTGCAAAAGACAGAGGAAAATATTTGTGCACCTTCCCCGTTGCCATGGCCACCTGTGTGACAGGATAGGGAGGCCACACCTGACCTCGGCTCTGTCCCTTTCCAGCCTCCCTGACTGTCCAGACCCCTGGGCTCTGCCTCTGCTCTGCCTTTGACTCCTGGCTGCAGTTTGCTGGTTCATTTGATCAGTGTTGCTTTCCCCCAGTGAATACAGGCCAGAATCTGCAGGACATTTTACTGATTGCTGCATTCTTCTAGGGAAGTGATCCTTTCTAACATGCTTTTACTCCCTGTGGTGTTTGCAAATTTTCTGCATTTTTAGTACCAAAAGGTGTAACTAAGTGTTGTGGTCTTTAATAAACAAGAGAGTCTTCATTCATTTGTGAAATGTGGTGTTCCAAATGATTGAAATTTTTGGAAAAATGAAACAAGACATAGTATAATTGTTTTGATTAAAATCCTAAAAAACTTCGCATGATCGAACTTTCTTGATGACTCCAGGTTGTAAAATTATAAACGCCTGTCATGATTCTTTGTTGTTACGAGTGTAGTGACATCCTCAAATGTGGCTGAGAGTGCCCACTCTCCCCTGCTCTGCAGGCCCCTGGTCTGGCATCCTGTTTTCTCTTCTTTTCTTTTGGAACGCTATTGATAACATACTTTTTCTCTAACAGCCACTCTTCCCTTCTTGGTGTCTGTTTCTAATCTGCTATAGGCTGGCAAAACGGATAATAAACAGGTTATTTCTTAGTAGGTACTAAGAAAATCGTAAAAAGTCACAAACTCTGCAGTGTTACTTTGAGCTACTCCTGGCTCTGTGTTATGCTCTTGACCGTTGGGGTTCTTGGATAAGTGGGGTGTTCCTGTGCCCACGTATCACCTGATGTCATTCCGAGTTGGGTGTTGTTTTGCCGTGATGAGTTTTACTGGATCTTTGCAACAGCATTCCCTTTGTTTCTCCCAGTGTGGTCATTCTTACCCTGTTCTAAATTTTCTTTTAGGTACGCAATAACTGTTTGGTATTTTGATGCAGATGAGAGAGCTCGAGCTAAAGTAAAATATCTAACAGGTAAACATTTGGGGCCTGGGGACACTAGAAGGAAGAGACCCCACAGCCAGGCGGTGCTTTCCATGAGCCAGAAGGCTTGCTCCTTGTTTTTGTCAGATTCTTAACTCCCCTTTTTAGAAGAGGGCTGCTCTTAAGTCACCTTCACTGTTACCTTTAACCATCAAAATTGCCTAAAGGTGAGGCAAGTTTGAGACAAAGCAATCTGGGGAAATGGTTCAAACAAGCTGAGTTTTCTGTGATTATCCTTCTCAGTCATAGGCTGTCTTCATCTCATTCTCCCCATGGAAGAAAGGTAATATCCTTTCCTCTTCAGATGTACATGCTCTGGAGAATAATCCAGGTCTCCGACGTTAAATGTGGATATGAAGAAAATTGACACAAAGGAGATGAATTGAGATGCTAAAATCAATCTGACAGGCATGCAGAGTCCGTATCTGCAAGTAGCGTCCAGTCACCCCCACTTGTGGACGCCCTCCTGGAGCACTTTGGGCCTGAGGTTTCCAGCAAACAGACTGCTGACCTGTCTTTTCTTTAACCCCACTTTGTATCTCACAAGTCTGCTCCAGTTCACATTTCTGATTTGACTACCTGTACTGTCACCAGCCATGGATAATCCCCCATCAGCCTTCTATAAAACTATAAAAATTGAATATTCACCAGTTTCTGTTTATTTTCAAAGTCACTGTTTGTGACAGAAGCCTAGTAGTGTGCTTTCAGTGAGGCTGAACACACTGCTATTAATATTTTAAAGCAATTCAGTTTGTTTTTCAAAAAAAAAAAGAGACAAAAATCATTATCCCTGTGTTGAGAGTGGTTTTTCCCTTTGAAGGTTTACTGGTCCAGAGTCCCTGCATTTACCGTAATCAACCCTGAGGGTAACTTTTGGGAATCTGAGTGCAATCATTCTCAGATGACGTGTGTTTGCCAAGTTGAAATGCTGTGCACACTGTTAGGAGCTCAGTGGGATGCAGGAACAGAAGCTCTCTGGTACTTAATGAATGAATGAAATTTTTTTTTTTTTACTTTGCAGGTGAAAAAGGTGTGAGGGTCGAACTCAATAAACCTTCTGATTCGATCAGTAAAGACGCCTTATAGAGCCTCACCCAGCAATACCCAGCTCGCCTACAGTGATTACTGCCGCTGTTCATGAATTGTGAATACACATAAATGGGAGAAAGAAAAATAAACAGCCAGCTGGCAGTTTAAGGAAACGGAAACAACTTTCTTGTGTTGCATCAAAACAAAGATTTTGACTGTGTGGCTTTGTACTGCATGATTGACTCCAAACCTGTGATGGGAGGAATATGAGTTATCAACTGAAAGTGGTGTTCACATCTGGACATGAAATAAGTGCCCTAGGTAGAATTTTTTTCATTCTTATATTTTGCCAGATCTGTCATCTAGCTGAGTTCATTTCATCTCTCCCTTTTTTTATATAGTCAAGTTTGAATTTGAAATAATTTTTGTATAATCAGGTACAATTTATCAAAACTGAATTGAGAAAAAATTACAGTATTATTTCCCAAAATAGCATCAATCTATTTTTGTAAACCTCTTCGTACTATTAAATTTTGCCCTGAAGAGCCTCTTATAATGATTGTTGCCAGTGACTAATGATTAATTTTGTTTTTACTTAAAATAAGAAAAGGAGCACTTTAATCACCAACTGAAAAGTCAGATTGTTTTGTAACCCTTACACTAATCTGAACTCTTACAAGACTGCTGCTGGTGTTTTTTTGACATTGTCAATAGTGAAACGTAACAGTAAAACCATCACTGTTTACATTACCATTTACTACCAGTAACTTGTAGTTCATGTTTTATAAGAAAATACACAGTAAAAAGGTTTTATCTTTTAAGTTACATTAAAAAAAAAAAAACAACTACAGTGACTGGCACTAAATGAACTTGAGGTCATCCTCCTCAGCATCAAGTTCCCAAGATAAAGGGCTTTCTTCTGCTTTCAGGTACATCCTATAGATGTAGAACATACTGTCCCCTTTCCTAGACCTTTCCTTTTGCTTCCCGTCAGGTTGATTGTACTTTGAGTTTTGCTGTTTCCTTCCTACTTCTCTGCCCACCTGGCCAGCAGATCAGAACCTCACTCCTGCTGGGTGGCGTCAGGGGGAGACTGTGCCTCCAGACCGAGCGGTGTTGTTACAGACTTAACATCAGTGACTCCTCAGGCCACTGCCGGTGCACTCCCCAGAGGCGGGGCTCTCCATCAGTACTGAAAGTTGGATGTTCAGCTTAAAAATCAAAGCTCGAAGCAAAAGACCAGATAACTTCTATGAGTCTTCTTTTTTATTTTTCAGAAAAAAGAGGGAATCCTACAAAATCACGTAAGTCCTCCCAGACTTGAGTTATGTAACACCTGAATTAGGATGGATGTCTTAGACTTCAGTTTCCTAGGCTGTTTAGCAAAGCCCAAAAGGTAGTAGTATCTGTATTTTGCATGAGTTATGGGTGTAAGACCTTGCCCACTTCAGTTTTCTATCTCTGTCCTTGATCTTCTTTGCCAAAATAATGTGAGTGTACAGAAATATTTCTGTATATTTCAACCTATGACAGTTTTAGCATCTGTATAGTTTGTATTCAATTAGAGACCTTTTCTATGGAAAGCTCAGTAATTTTTATTAAAAGATTGCTACTGTTCATGTAAAACATGAAAAAAAAGTTGTTTGGTGAACCGGCAGCATGGATTTAGGGTGGGATTGAATATTCAGTATTGGGATCTCACTTCGGAGAACTTGCAGGAGACAGTGGTAGTGACTGTGGGTTCTCCTCACCCACTGCAGTTTTGCCCCACTTCCTTTCCTAGTCCCAGGTAATATCAGTGCAGTGCAACGCCCCAGCAGTAAGTGCCTCTGCCTCTGCTCTCCCCGCCACCCCAGCCGTTCGCAGTGCAGTGCACTGCCTTAGGCCACAGCTCAAAAGCGCTGCTATTCTTAGGTTGAGTAGAAATTGTGTGATGGTGGTGGGAGGTTTGTTTGTCAAGGTGTACAATAACAGCCTTTTAATCTGGGAGCCCCTGTGTCATTCAGATACGTATTTCTGCAGCTGTGCAAAGTGTCAGATTCTACTGTCTGTGGGTTGTGCTTGCCTGACAGGTTTTAAATTTTGTTGTGGGTTTTTTTGTTTGTTTGTTTTTAGAAAAGTTTATAATTTCTTCGAGATTGTTGTGAAAGGATGGAGAAATCAGGATAGCCATTTCTTTTAATATCCATTTAAAGTCTGTTCTTTTCATGTTAGTGGGACTGTTAACTTGTCACCAAGCAGGACTCTATATAAAACAAAATTGAAAACTATTTGTGGCCTATATGTGTTTAATCCTGGTAAAAGATAAAGCTTTTAATGCTGTTTTTATTCAACATATTAACCAGCTGTAAAACACAGACCTTTATCAACAGCAGGCAAAGAATTTCAGGATTTACATACAGATAGACTATAAAGTCATGTAATTTGAAAAGCAGTGTTTCATTACGAAAAAGCTCTCAAAATGCTTGTAAAGCTAATCTAATTAAACAGATGTATAAATGTTCTAATGCTGTTTTTATTCAACATATTAACCAGCTGTAAAACACAGACCTTTATCAACAGCAGGCAAAGAATTTCAGGATTTACATACAGATAGACTATAAAGTCATGTAATTTGAAAAGCAGTGTTTCATTACGAAAAAGCTCTCAAAATGCTTGTAAAGCTAATCTAATTAAACAGATGTATAAATGTTCTTGAAAAAATTATGCTTATTTCCACCTGTCTCTTGTTGTTTTTTGATCCTTTATCTTACACTGACTTTCGTAATGGGCTCCTCCATCAGATAATGTGCTTTTCTCTCACTCATCTCTGGCTTAGTCCAGAGCATTTGGTACTTTTTATAAATGATAACAAGGGAAAGAGAACAGCAAACATGGAGTCTGACAAGTTTAGCAATCCTGGGAGTAGCTGGACTGTCCATGGGATCCATGAGCTCTGTACTTGTATTCTCAACATTTAGGTTCTTGCCCTTTTNCTCACTCATCTCTGGCTTAGTCCAGAGCTGTTATCATTTTTATAAATGATAACAAGGGAAAGAGAACAGCAAACATGGAGTCTGACAAGTTTAGCAATCCGGGGAGTAGCTGGACTGTCCATGGGATCCATGAGCTCTGTACTTGTATTCTCAACATTTAGGTTCTTGCCCTTTTAATAGGGTTTTTTTTAATGACTCTAATACTCACACTGTTGAGCCTATCTGTGTTGCCCCTCTGCTGCAGAAACGAAGGGCCATGAGGTTTATCTCTAACTGTCACAGGTATCGATACCTGTGTGTATATATGAAGAAAAGTATAATTGGTGTGATCATGAACTAAAGAGCTCTCTACAACATGAGGTCATTTACCTCTTATTTAAAATATTTTTTGGTGTGGTATTTTTGTTATATTTCAACCTGTCTCAGGGCTTCCCTCAATAGCTCAGTTGGTAAAGAATCCACCTGCAGTGCAAGAGACCCTGGTTCGATTCCTGGATCAAGAAGATCCGCTGGAGAAGGGAAAGGCTGCCCACTCCAGTATTCTGGCCTGAAGAAGTCCATGGGGTCACAAAGAGTCAGACACAACTGAGCGACTTTCCCTTAGGGCATTTGTAAAATTCTACTGAAATATAGCTGAATGGATTAAAGGGGAGGGCCAGTGTGAGTTAGGGATGAAAACTGATTATTTTTGGTGTTGTGGCAAAAAGAGCACAGACAGGATTGACAGTTCTGTTTAGTTCTGATGCAACCACTGAATTGTGTGACCTTCAGAGCCTTTTGCATCTGAAAATAAGCACACTGGCTCCAGTCTTACAGAAAGACTTGTGCGCAACCCAAGTGAAACTCAGAGTATTCTCAAGAGGCAGAGGGTCTGAGAACATGAGCTCTGTCTTGGTTGTGGATGGCAATTATATGTATTTACGCCATATATTTAATAATTGTACCTGGGTTTTTAAGTACCCAGTCTCCATTGCTTCAGGAATAGGCTCTTGGGCCTCTTACTGTCAAGAATGCAGCCCCCAGATTCTGCTGTTGATTTTAAAGCAGAGTCTTTTCATGATCAGTTTGGTTCAGTCACTCAGTCGTGTCCTACTCTTTGTGACCCTATGAACCGCAGCAGGCCAGGCCTCCCTGTCCGTCACCAACTCCCAGAGTTTACCCAAACTCATGTCCATTGAGACAGTGATGCCATCTAACCATCTCATCCTCTGTCGTCCCCTTCTTCTCCTGCCTTCAATCTTTTCCAACATCAGGGTCTTTTCAAATGAGTCAGCTCTTCGCATTAGGTGGCCAGAAAGTATTGGAGTTTCAGCTTCAACATCAGTCCTTCCAATGAACACCCAGGACTGATTTCCTTTAGGATGGACTAGTTGGATCTCCTTGCAGTCCAAGGGACTCTCAAGAGTCTTCAACACTACATTTCAAAAGCATCAATTCTTCGGAGCTCAGCTTTCTTTATAGTCCAACTCTCACATTGATACATGCCTACTGGAGACACCATATCCTTAACTTAGACGGACCTTTGTTGACAAAGTAATGTCTCTGCTTTTTAATATGCTGTCTAGGTTGGTCAGAACTTTCC
>SJYX01007151.1:194892-225932 GCA_006410675.1 Oreotragus oreotragus
CAAGGAGTAAGCGTCTTTTAATTTCATGGCTGCAATCACCATCTGCAGTGATTTTGGAGCCCCCAGAATCAGCCACTGTTTCCCCATCTATTTGCCATGAAGTGATGAGACTGGATGCCATGATCTTCGTTTTCTGAATATTGAGCTTTAAGCCAACTTTTTCACTCTTCTCTTTCACTTTGATCAAGAGGCTCTTTAGTTCTTCACTTTCTGCCATAAGTGTGGTGTCATCTGCATATCTGAGGTTATTGATATTTCTCCTGGCAATCTTGATTCCAGCTTGTGCTTCCTCCAGCCCAGCATTTCTCATGATGTACTCTGCATAGAAGTTAAATAAGCAGGGTGACAATATACAGCCTTGATGTACTCATTTTCCTATTAGGAACCAGTCTGTTGTTCCATGTCCATTTCTGACTGTTGCTTCCTGACTTGCATACAGATCTCTCAAGAGGCAGGTCAGGTGGTCTGGTATTCCCATCTCTTTCAGAATTTTCCACAGTTTATTGTGATCCACACAGTCAAAGGCTTTGGCATAGTCAATAAAACAGAAATAGATGTCTCTCTGGAACTCTTGCTTTTTCATGATCACCAGAAAGTAAATTTCACCTGGATCGTGGCAGTGCTCAAGGACACACCATTGGACCAATGATATGTATAAAGGGCCTGGCCTCATGAGCTGGGAAGAGTTTTACAAGTAGAAAACACTTAAATATAAACCAGGTCATAAGACACGGAGGGCCTGAACAGCTGCAGGCAGCTTCTTATCAAATGGATCATTTCTGAACAGGTGTTATAGACATTATTGGATAAGGAGTTACTGGATGAGGTCTATATTTATTGATAGGCCTTTTTCTGCCAAAATTGTCTTATTTCTATGGTCTTCTATAGAACAGTGTTACAGTTTTTTTTAAGTCAAAGTTACAAAGGCACTTGTAGGTTAAGTCAGCTTGTTTTATGTGAGGTTTGGTAAGAAAAATAGCCCCTTGTGTTCTTCCCCTGAGAGAAAATGTTAACTCTTTTAAGTGGTTTTTGGGGTATGTGCCCAATTGCTGTGCTTAGTCACTCAGTGGTGTCTCTTGTGACCACATGGACTGTAGCCTGCCAGGCTCCTCTGTCCATGGGATTTTTCAGGCAAGAAAACTGGAGTGGGTTGCCATTTCCTTCTCCATTTGTGCTCAGTTCTGAATAATACAGTTGCATTGCCACGTTCTGGATTCTTCATTATCTCCAAACTTCCGTACGTGGGAGGTAAGAATACAGGTGTCTCTCCAGCCCTCCTCCTCTGCCTCTACCATACCTCCCTGACCTCCTTACATAACTATCTTGTAACTTTAGATCACATGAATAGTTAAAGACTATTTGGGACATCCCTGGTGATCCAGTGATTAAGACTCTGTGCTTCCACTGCAGGGGGAAAGAGTTCCATTCCTGGTTTAGCAGCTAGATCCCACATGCCATGTGACACAGCCAAAGCAAAAGAAAAAAAGAGTATTTGTGTTATTCAAAGGTGAGATGTAGAATAAATCATGATGACTTCCATAGTTCACTTTTTTCTTAATGTCTTGCTTGATCTTGTGTTTCAAACCCCCAAGGCCTCCAACCTGCAGGAACCTAGTGGGGTTGTGCTGTCTGCCTGGAGCACAGCTGTCTCCCCTGACCTCCTTCCACGTTGCTTTGGAGGTCCTGTCGCTCCTTTCTGTGGGGTCTTCACTTTCTGGGTCCTGCGTCTTCCACTCTCTTGGCTTACTTCCTCAATCTGGTGTAGCATGTCCTTCAGTACTTTCTGTGAAAGAGTACCTGGGAGGTAAGTTTTCTTTAACTCGCACATTTAATTGGTAATTTGCCTGAGTTTAGAACTCTAGCTTGGAAATAATTATCCTTCAGAATTTTTAAGGCATTGCCTAGGTTCTAAGTTGCAGTGTGGATGCTGAGAAATCTGAGCCATTCCTATTTCTGACTCTTTACACGTAATCTGCTTTTCGTATGTGGACACTCACAAAATCATTTCATGTCCCCAGGGCTGTGACAGCGTGCCTATTCTCAGCCACTATGAGAGGCATGCAAACTGTAAACTCAAGCCCTACATTTGAGGACATTTCCTTAAATTATTTCTCCCCTCCATCTTCTCTGCTCCTTCTGAACTCCTATTGTCCAGACAGGGACAGGGAAGCCTGGTGTGCTGCGGTTTATGGGGTCGTGAAGAGTTGGACATGAATGAGAGACTGAACTGAACGGTTGTTCAAACAGTCCACCTCAGGTGTGAGCCTGTCACTGTCAGCTAACACTGCGTGCCTTTGTCCTTTGCTTTGAAGATATCTCATTGCCAGTTCTCCAAGGGTTTCACATGTGCTGTCAACACTTTTAATTTTCAAGAGCTCTCTTCTTTGTTCTCGAAATTTTTAAAATATATGAAAACCTGTTTCATTTAGTAGATACAGTATTTAACATTTTTTTAATTTTTGTTTTAATTTTTTGTCAGGTTAGAAGTTTTCCTCCCAGATCTGACCATTCTTGCTTGTGTGTTCACATTTAAGGGGAAGTACTTGAGCTTCTGGCTTTCCAAGGAATCTTAGTTGCTGCCTAATCTGAATCTCTTTCATTATCTTCCCTTATCTTCCCAACAAAGTCACCCATAACCTGTAGCTATAGCATAACTGTGAGACACAGAAAAAACTTCAACTTATGTGCAGAGAAATAAGCATCTGAAACTAGAGCCAGCACCAGAAGTCCTGTGAAGGCCAAGAGTCAGGTGGAAACTATATGTTAAAGAGACAGGGCAGTGGGGGCCTAGTGGTAGCATTGTCCAGGGGAAAAGCAGGGACCCCACCACAAGTGTTGGAAATACTGATACATCACACCAGTGCATCACCAGTGCTGGCCACTGTGGCATCAAGGGGAGGCTTGAAAGTTCATGAGATTGAAGGAGGCTGCTTGAGGAAGGCACCATGTCAGAGAGAGAAAGATGTCTCCTGGAGGCTTGAAGGTAAAATGGAAGGAGGAGGGAAGCAAGGGTCTTAGAAAAATAAAATTGTAGAATCAAATGAGATTGCAAATCCCTCCCATCTCACAAATATGTCCTCTCTGAGAAATACTGTTTTTCACTGTTCCAACAGAAGAAATCTCTCGATTCAGAAGCCTTTCATCTTTGCCTATATCAAACCAACTGTTTTTGCAAGTCAAGGAAAATAATACCTTTCAAAATGAGCAGAATAGGGAAGAAAAATAGCTACAAACAGTACTATCTATAAGGAAAAAAATGAGAATTATAGCTGATGAAAAGTCTTTCCTCAGCCATAAGGCAACTGCAGAATGTTCAGTGTGAATGAAATATCTTTAAAAACAGGACTTTGCAGGAATAAAAATTAAAACCTGAAATTCAAAATTCAAAATCTCAGAACAAAAATGGACCAAAAGAAAAAAATCCCTCAGGAAGCTGTGAAACAAGAATTGATGTAACTCCAGCAAAGAAACTGAAGATGATGACAGAATTATCTGAAATTAAGATTAAATTGTTAGATACCCCAGGAAAAGTAAATTCAACTGAAGATATAATCACGGTCATTGGTGGAAAAAAAAAAGTAGGAAAGCAGACCACAGTGCAATAGTCACAAAGGGTTAGAAAGCAGAAGGGGACACACGATGAGCATACGTGTTAATGGTTAAGTCATGTCCAACTGTTTTGTGACCCCATGGACTGTAACCCCCCAGTCCCCCTGTCCATGGGATTCTTCAAGCCAGAATACTGGAGTAGGTTGCCATTTCCTTCTCCAGGGGATCTTCCCAACCCAGTGATCAAACCCCTATCTCCTGCTTGGCAGGCTGATTTTTGACCAATGAGCCACCTGGGAAGCCCCTGTGTTCGAGTATACTTACATGAAATAGCAACTAGAATGAACAGTTTACAAATAACAACATGGGTAACTCACAGACATGATAAGCTAGACTCCATCCTACCATCAGGGATCCTGTGAAAGTGAAAGTCACTCAGTTGTGTCCAACTCTTTGTGACCTCAGTCCATGGAATTCTCCAGGCCAGAATACTGGAGTGGGTAGCCTTTCCCTTCTCCAGGGGATCTTCCCNAACAACATGGGTAACTCACAGACATGATAAGCTAGACTCCATCCTACCATCAGGGATCCTGTGAAAGTGAAAGTCACTCAGTTGTGTCCAACTCTTTGTGACCTCAGTCCATGGAATTCTCCAGGCCAGAATACTGGAGTGGGTAGCCTTTCCCTTCTCCAGGGGATCTTCCCAACCCAAGGGTTGAACCCAGGTCTTCTGCACTGCAGGCAGATTCTTTACTAGATGAGCCCAGAGGAAGTATTTGAGTATCTTGATATTAATGCAACTGAACAAGTGTCTGGGTGTATCTTACTGAATTATTTTAAATGTATACAAACACGTGAGGAATCTTATTAAAAAGGAAATCCAGTTTTCTTTCATGTTTAGTTTGCAAGAAATGCTTATAACCTGGAATGATTTGGGTCTCAAGAATATCTATCTTGAAAATACACACATTTTTATTCTTTGGAGAAGCATGGAGAAGAATCAGTGTTACATTAAGATGTTTTTGCAAAAGCAGGTAACAGTGAAAGTTGAGAAGTGCCTAGCCATTTGATGCACTTAACACAGAATTTAACAGGCTCCTCTTTGTTTTACTAGACCTCTGGTACAGGGGCATAGGGACATTACATCCTAGGAAGCTTTCAGACTAATCAAGATGATAAGAGAGCAGAATAATAAGTACTAGACATTCAAAGGAAGAGTACTATGATTTTGAAAACAGTAGAAAATATAGGTCCCACCTTGTCTGGAAGACTTCCTGTTGGTTACCATGTTTTGCCATATTGAGTACGGGTTTCTTGCAGAAGACTGGACATTAGTGTTCAGAGTAAAAGGTGAAATAAAAACAAGTTTAGGAAGCTCTACCTTAGGTAGACCTGTAGATCAGTCCTAGTTTGTTTGAACAAGCACATAATCTTGACCATGCTGTGTCCCCTCTCCCAGGACTTGAGATCATAACCTGTCTTTTCCCTTTTTGTGTCAGAACCAGTCATTATTAGTCCCATTGCTAAAGTTTCTCTTGCTCTCTTTGGCTTTGCTTTGCCTTCAGTTTTTCAGAGAAATTTAATTTACTAAGGTGGTTCAGATGGTAAAGAATCTGCCTGTGGTGCGAGAGACCTGGGTTCAATCCCTGGGTCAGGAAGATCCCCTGGAGGAGGGCATGGCAACCCACTCTTGCCTGGAGAACCCCCATGGGCAGAGGAGCCTGGCCGGCTACCGCCATGGGGTGAGAGTCAGACATCAGTGAACAACTAAGCACTCAAGAGCGCCATCTGGTGTTCAGTAAGCAAGAGGGTAAATCCTTTGGTAGGTTTAGCACCAGAACCGAAGAAAAACTGCAGCTTGTTTCTGTATTACAGTCTACAGCATTGTAAACTTTGATAATGAGATGATCCTGCATCACTAAAGATCAAGTTTTTAACTTTTTATATCAAAAGATGTGAGATGATGTGTAATTATATAACAGTGGAATGTTAGAAATAAAAAGCCAGACCACATGGCATCCTTTACCATTTCAGTTCCCTAGAGAATTTAATCTCTCTGGTGTCTCATGGTAAAGTGTCTGCCTACTTTGCGGGAGACCTGGGTTCGTTCCCTGGGTCAGGAAGATCCCCTGGAGAAGGAAATGGCAACCCACTCCAGTACTCTTGCCTGGAGAACCCCATGGATGGAGGAGCCTGGTAGGTTATAGTCCATGGAGTCGGAGTCTGGACACAACTGAGTGACTTCACTTTCAGAGAATTTAATCTGTAATAATAATTGTCTGATAGAGTGTTACTTCATCTGGTGGATATGCTACTAGTCAACAAATACAACAAATTTCCAAAAAGGCAACAATAACCTCAAGGATTAAAAAAACAAAACAACAGGAACCCACTGCCCCTCAGTAAGGATTAACTGCAAAGAGCTCAGCTTCTTTTCAAGGCAGCCCAGTGAGGAGATCCTGAAGGTATCCCAGGTATAGGATCCCAGCTGGGTACTAAGTCTGAGGAAAGTTACAGCTCCTGCCTGTTTCACTGTGACATTCTTACTTAAAAATCCCATAAGCTTCAGAAAGAAAAGAAAATCTCAGAGCTTTTGGACCATGGGATAAAGTCTGCTTCCCTTCTCTCCTTCCCCATCTCTTCAAATGAAGGGCAATAACATTTAAAAGTTGACCCCTAATGATCTCTTCAAATGAAGGGCAGTAACATTTAAAAGTTGACCCTTAATGATTTTTAAAAGTGAAAAACCAACAGAACGTAAAACTGTTTTTCCTAATATAAAACAACAGATTTGGGAGTATCAGAATTCTTAGATATTGACATGAAGTCTTGTTTAATTCCAAATTTTAAATTAACTTCAACTTTCTTGCCAGTTAACATATTCCCATCATCCCTTAAAACTGACCAATTCTTATTTTACAACCTAAATATTTCTGGAAGCCATCTTCTCTCCATCCCAGCCATTGCCCTTCCTCCTCTTGCCACCCCCCACCCCACCACCATGAACCCCTCAAAACACTTCTCAGATGTTCTTGGCTGGTGTATAAGCTTTCCCAATCCCCACAGCCCCACCCCGACGTGAATCAATAGATGTGTATTAACAGGGACTATACAAACGACAAGTGGAGAATGCGATAGATCGGTTTTTCAGCCTCAAAGGTTTACTTTAATCTGTCCTGTCAGCAGCCTTTCTCCTTCTACCACTTCACCCTTCACATTTTACTCTGTTCATTTGGAACAGCTGTTTTCCCAGTAGAATGTGCTGGACTGCTGCCAGACCTTAGTGTTCCTTCTCTCTGCAAGGCCCTTTCTCTCCATCCTGCTCTGGACTAACTTGACTTGCTCTAGAACACTCAACTTGGGTGTAGAATTTGTCTCCTCCATCTCCTGAAGCCCTGGGCTGGGCTGATTGTCCTTTCCAGTTCCCACAGCACTTAACTATTTTGAAATTAATCTGCTTTTGTTTCACTCCCTGATAGGTTGTACTACTCCTTGAGCCCATGGGTGGGCTATCATATACTTCATAGCACCAGAGCTTTGTATGGTTTTGGTACACTTTTTGTTTCCTAAACATAATTTGTTAAATGATCTTGTATGAGAGTATAAATGTATATATTCAACATAATACACATTTTAAGTCATTTATAAATATTTATTAAATACTATGGTTTAACTTCATGCTTCAGAAGAATCAAAACTCATGAACACTGAGATAGGCTAAAATGAAAAGGGCGGAACAATAATGTCTCATACATTGCTGGTAGGAGTGTAAACTGGCAGGATTTACTGAAGCTAAACAGAAGGTACCTGATGACCCTGCATTTCCAGTCTGGGGATATGGTCAACAGAAACGAATAAGAACGTTCTTAGCAGCACTGTTCGCAATGGCCAGCCCCAAACAGGAGATGATGCCAATGTTCATTAATATTAGAATGATAAACTGGCATATTCATACAAGTACTACAGAGCAATGAAAAGTATGAACTTCTGCTACCCATAGCAACAAAGATATGACTTCATGAAGTTCAAAAACAAGTAAACTAACTTGAGGTGACATGAAAACAGTGGTTACTTGGGGGCTGTGGGTGTTGACTAGAAGAGATGCCCATGAGGACACCTTCTAGCGTAACTGAAATGCTAACTTCTAGTGATCACACAGGGGGGAACCCAGCTGCACCTATGTATGTAAAGTCATGTTGCAACGAAGTTAGGAAAAAGAAAAAACTTATGAACTAAGGCCTTGAAAATACGCCAACAGGCTGGCTTTATAGCCATGAGACAACAAAGTAAATTTCATCAAACTATCTTTGTCCCTTTGTTGTAACATAAAAAAGAATGTTTTTTAAAAGAAATACTTTGCATAGGCAAAATGGTATTCCTGAGTGGTTTCAACTTTGGCTTAAGGTTCATAATATTGTTTCTAGATGATATTTCACTTGTACATAAACTAGGCAACTTTGTTATGTTACTTAGCATCTAAAATTTTGAGAAAACAGCTAAGCTCTGGCCTACAGAATTACAGTAGCTATTTGTTACTAGCGATATTCCAAAAGAAATTTATTTTATTATACTTATCTATAAGTAGATACTATAAGTATCAATATATAGAATACATATAATATCTATATAATATTTACTATAAATATCTATTTACTATAAAATCTGCCACCTTTTAGTGAAACAGAAAAATAAAAATCTTTATAATATAAGAAATGTTAAAATTTGGAAGAAAAAAACCCAAAAACCTTGAGTACCCTAAAACAACTAGTTCATAATTTTGGTCAATATGTCTGACACTATGGATATTACCAGTTCTGGGAATGAATTTTAATATTAATAATGAAATATTCAATTTAACTAAATACCTGACAGACTTCCTCACTGAATCTTTTAAGGAAAATAAATAAAAAGATTAACAGATTTAAATACTTTTAAAAGCCAGAAAGAAGTATCTAAATATTATACATGAATGCATCCAGAAGAAATTCTGGGCTCCAGTGTACATAAGATAAGAGTATAGCACCTCTCAGTTCAGTTGCTCAGTCATGTAGGCAAAATATTTTTTAATTACAATCTCATATATATTTATATAAAGTAGAACATTTAATATTGATGAACTAGATTATAACCTGCAAATTTTATTAATCAGAAATTCCTGAGTGTAGTAGTAAAGCAATAAAGGCGGACACTGGAGGCCCATTCATTTTTCAGAGATTTGTTTCAGCTTTTGACTTGGGTGCTATCACGTTCAAGGCACCAGTCCAAGTGCTCATTAATCTGTGTCTCTGAAACCTCATCCTGACACACAGGACAGTGAACCACTCTGCTCTGACTAGATGAACTGCTGGGATTCTGAGCTGCAGCTGGAGGATGTGAACTACTCTTCATATCATTACCACCACTCTGGGTTTGCTCTTTCTTTATAAAAAAGTTGTCAAAAAAAGTCTTGTCTTCTAGCCTGGGTCGTTTACTTGGGAGTTTACCTTCAGGCCCACCTGCATCCTGGGGCGCAGTGACAGATGTCGACTCCATGGCTTTTAAGGAATTTCTTAGCGATATCTTAGAAGATGTAACCCTCCTTTGAGAACCGGAAGAAACTGACTTTGTAGTGCTGTCGCCCACTGTGAGGCTCTTCGCTGGAGACCCACTCACACTTCTGAAAGCCTTGGTGCTGGCAACAGACACTTTAGAGAAGTAGTTGCTTAAGACATTTTGATGACTGGTACTGAGAGCAGGGGATGCTACGAAAGTCTTTTTACTTGGACCATTCTGTTCAAATTTCACCTCAGTTTTAGAATGAGGTCTCAAGGCATTTGCTGAATTGTCTTGACTTAAAGGCTCTTGGGTTTCATTAATAGCATGTGAAGTGATACATTTCCCAGATGAAAAATTGCTGCTTTCCCCTAGGACATAACCTTTCCCAGTAAATGGGATTAACAGCTGTTTCTCCCCTCTGTTCAGTTTGTCTGCAAAAGAAGCAAGATTTTTCCTTGATTCAAAATTTATACCATAACAAGTATTAAGCTAATGGATAGTTTTTCCAAATGAAGGCATACTGTTTTGTTCTAACTTAGAACTACACTGTAATTCTCTATTAACAGGAGGACAACCTTCAGCAGTCAGAAAGCTCTGATACTGAAAACACATAAAGGACAAAAGCACCCTCTCTTCAAAACAAAACACAAAATCCCATCTCATACTTAGATAAGCAGTTCAATCATGCAAATACCAAGAGCAGAGTAACTTTTATCAAGAAAACTGCCTTTAGTACTCTTAACTGTGTCTCAGATGGGGAAAATCTGCTACTGCATTATCTTCCCAGCTCACAAAACAAGATATAATCTTTCGACATAAATTCTTCTATAGCTTCTCAACTTAGTATACGTTTCAGATTTGAGAAAGCTCATGTCCATGAATCCTTATCACATCCAATCAACAACTTCCCAAGGGAAGAAACATTAACTTTAGTAACCTGGTTACCCCTTCAAAGGGCAGTAACTCTGAACTGCAGAAGAAAGGGGTAAATCTTGAAGTATTAGCATATACATGCCATATCCTTTTCCCATTCTTTTAATGAAAATACATACATCAACAGAGGTTGCCTGGATAGACTCCAACTGATAGGAAGGGGTGTAGCTAGGACTTGCATTCCGGGCATTGTTATTTGAATTACTGTTTTTACCTTGACAATCTTTTTTTTGCCTTCTGTTTCCTAATGACTCAGTGAGTCAGGAGAGGGAAAGGGACTTTACCCTTAAATTTTAGCAGTGGAAACTATTCCCACTTTTTTCTCACATGTATATAGAGCAAAATGTATTTTTCGACCACTGTTTTATCGACAATGGGATTTTTTTCCGCTCTAAGTCCATACTTGAAAACATCTACACAAGAAACACTCTTTAAGCTTTATCTTTTTTTCTTCAAAAAAAGTTGCTAAGGGTTTTATCTCTAACAAGAGAAAAATAATAAAATTTAAAAAAATTAAGATGGGCTTCGGTTGAAACCAAGTTTCTTATTTTGCCTTTTTTTCTTTTGAACAAATTAAAGCTTTATCTTAATGCCAGTTCTCTGAAGCGTCCTTCAGAGACTGTAGGAAGGCTATAAGCAGACTTACCTTTATTCTCTGCTTCTGATACTGGCTGCTTTCTCAGTTTTGTCTTTCCTTTGCCCTTTTTAGAGTAGTTCTCTGGTTCCTTGATTTTGATGTAAGTGCCTCCACAGGTTTTCTGGTGTTCAGCCCACCAGTAGTCATGGGCGGAGGGGGCCCTGTTGGTGGCGCGCTTCACATAGCCGTAATATGGCTTACTGTTCTGACATGGCCCATTGCAGCGCCACCAGTGTCGACGGTACTCGTCCACCTCTTCGTGGAAAGTATGGTACACCTGGGGCGAGACAAAGTTCTTAGCATTATGTAGGCAACTTAACAATTTTAAGAAAATATATGTAATAAATAAGCAGCCTCCCACAACTTCCTTTTTTTTAAACTTTCCAACCTCTCAAGGGTTTTCTGAAGTTATGTTTTGGGAAAGATAGTAACTATATTTAGCTTCTCTTCAAAAGTTCATTCTAATGGGAATTAGCAGATTCCCATAATTTAGTGCTACATAAACTATGTAAAGATAGAAAAATGTGAAACTAGAAGACAAATTAAAAAAACCAAAAAGCTTCTGCTGCTACTGCTGCTAAGTCACTTCAGTCGTGCCCGACTCTGTGTGACCCCATAGACGGCAGCCTACCAGGCTCCCCCATCCCTGGGATTCTCCAGGCAAGAATACTGGAGTGGGTTGCCATTTCCTTCTCCAATGCATGAAAGAGAAAAGTGAAAGTGAAGTCGCTCAGTCTGTCCGACTGTTAGCGACCCCATGGACTGCAGCCCACCAGGCTCCTGGATTTTCCAGGCAAGAGTACTGGGGTGGGGTGCCATTGCCTTCCCCGAAAAAGCTTCTATACATGCTAAAAGTCTTAGAAAATCCACTTTCTAAATGATGAAAAATTAGGATAAAGATTTTATATAATGTCATAATCAGTAAGAACTGTTCCCACTGCTTAGGTTGAAATTTCCCCTATAGGTAACCATACCCAAGGATTCTGAAGAACTCTTCCCTATCAACGCTGGGCCCACACACAAGCACCTGGTCTCAGGCTGCCTCTGCCAAATCCATTCTCCACATTCACCCAGCTCTGCTCATTTCCTCACAACAAGCTTTCTGGGGTACCATTTTATCTGTTTATAGGTGAAAAGCTCCCCAGGGTTTGAATGTTTTCATCCTTGTATCCCTAGTGGTTATTACCAGCTTGGCATAAGGAAGGTGCTCAGTAAGTGTTTGCTGATTGAGTGAATGAGAAACTTCACTGAGACAAATTCTCTTTAAATGTGTTTTTCAGTCCTTGAACAGGATCCATTTCACACTCTAGATGAAATCTTATTACTTATAACCTAAGCAGCAGACAGATAGAGAAGAGTTTAGGCTGAAAGGAAGGTGAGCCCTTCCACATGGTGGCAACTGAGGCTGGCATGGCATCATTTTACAGATGATACTTCCAAATGACTGAGGAACTTTTCCTTCTGTCCTCTCAGTGGAACGTTATTAGTTATATAAGGGGCAACAGTAGAATATAAGTTGTTTTTTTTAAGCTCTTAATAAATTTCCCTTGTGGGAAACAATACTAAGCTTTCTGTAACTCTACAGATAGTTTTATATTCACTGTCTCTCTACTATAAGAAAACAAATTCTATTATTTGGCAAGCATGCAAGCAATGCAAATTACAAAAGTGCAGAAGAGACTGGAGGACAGAGGTTTGGGAGCAAGGCGGCTTGTAAGACCCTGCCTTCTCTCATGTTGAGAACACCTCACTTAGTAATTCAGTGGTAAAAAAGACAGGGAACTGGATCTATTCTGATTCCAACTTCTATAATCCCTACAGCCTGGGGCTGTAACTTTAACAATGTAGTTAACTAAAAACTGTCCTCAATGTGGATGCCCCATGGAGTCTGCTATAACAGAATGTAACCTGGGAAAGCAAGGGCTGTCTACCTGATAAAACCTCCTAAATTCTCTTCCAACTGAACAAGAAGTACACTGGAATTTTGCTTAAAGTGTAAAAGTCTTTTATACTAGCAACTACGTAACTCCTTTGCTAATCTGGATTTTATGTGACTGTGTTAAAGCAAGCCACTTATTTGATGTTAAAGGAACTCAGTCCAGTAATGAAATGAGCTCTCTAGAAAATTAAACTGACAGCTAGAAAATAATACATGGAGGGTAAGTACTCTCCCCTTCTATCACACTGGCTTGTACTGCTTTTTTAAATAAGGAAATTTCTAAACACTAAACACACCAAAGCATCTAATCTCTGTAGGAATTAATATTTGTTTTGGTTCAGTTAAATTCAGTACTTGCTAAGTGATCTAACCAGTCCATTCTAAAGGAAATCAGTCCTGGGTGTTCATTGGAAGGACTGATGCTAAAGCTGAAACTCTAATACTTTGGCCACCTCATGTGAAGAGTTGACTCACTGGAAAAGACTGATGCTGGGAGGGACTGGGGGCAGGAGAAGGGGACGACAGAGGATGAGATGGCTGGATGGCATCACCGACTTGATGGACATGAGTTTGGGTGAACTCTGGGACCTGGTGATGGACAGGGAGGCCTGGCCACTCCAGTACTCTTGTCTGGAAAATCCCATGGATGGAGGAGCCAGGTAGGCTACAGTCCATGGGGTCGCTAAGAGTCGGATACGACTGAGTGACTTCACTTTCACTTTCCACTTTCATATATTGGAGAAGGAAATGGCAGCCCACTCCAGTGTTCTTGCCTGGAGAATCCGAGGGGCAGGGGAGCCTGGTGGGCTGCCGTCTATGGGGTCACACAGAGTCAGACATGACTGAAGCGACTTAGCAGCAGCAGGGAGGCCTGGCCTGCTATGATTCACGGGGTCACAAAGAGTTGGACACAACTGAGCGACTGAACTGAACTGAAGTGCTTGTAGAGGCACTATGTCATACATCTTGTGCAGGTGCATATAAAGATACACAAGTGTGTATAAAGATAGGTAAGAGCCACCCTATTGGAGTATGAAAGTAGAATATAACATTGTAAAAGGTTACATATCTGCTGAGGAGGTTAAAAGGAGGGAGAAGTTATGTCCCACTGTAAAGATGAAGATCATTTTGACAGAAAATAGAAGAGGCACATTTTAGGGAGAGAATATATGAGGAAAGGCATAAATGAAAAGTTCCGTCAGAAACAAGCAGGGGAGTTGTAGAAAGTAAAAAAAAGGAACAGTAAGGTTACTGGATAAAATGAATGTATAATAACAAAGACAATTAATATTTAATTAGTACCCAAACTGTACTAAAATGTTTTTGCTTGCATTTTCTCTAACCCTCACAAGGATCCAATAGCCTAAGTATTGTTATCATCCTTTTACATGTGAGTAAACCAAAGCATCGGGGAAGGCAATGGCACCCCACCCCAGTACTCTTGCCTGGAAAATCCAATGGACGGAGTAGCCTGGTGGGCTGCAGTCCATGGGGTCGCTAACAGTCGGACAGACTGAGTGACTTCACTTTCACTTTTCTCTTTCATGCATTGGAGAAGGAAATGGCAACCCACTCCAGTATTCTTGCCTGGAGAATCCCAGGGATGGGGGAGCCTGGTGGGATGCCGTCTATGGGGTCACACGGAGTCGGACACGACTGAAGTGACTTAGCAGTAGCAGCAAACCAAAGCATGAAAGAGTTTAAGTAGGTCCCACAATCAGTAGCGCCAGCATCAGGGTGTAGGCAACCTGACTCTTCCTGCTTTCTGACCCCAGGCTCTGCCACCTCCCACATTATGCAGAAATGAAAGTCAAAGACTTCTGATGAAGGGAGTAACATACAATAGCAGCAGAATATAGGACAGATTGAAGGAAGAGACAATGAGGAAACGTAATTAGGAGATGTTAGTAATAGTCCAGAAGAGAGGTACTCAGGCCTGCAATAACTCTGCACAAGCTGCTCCCAGAGGTCAGAGGTCTCAGGGATGTCACTAGGACTGCTGTCTTCTACTACGGGGTCTCAGATAAGCCCGTCTGCTTCTCTGGGCCCCTCACTTGCCCTGGGAAATCCTCAAACACAGTATTTGTTTCTACCCAGTTCTCCATTTTTAATTAAATCCCAGGAAATACTGAATAACTACTAAATATCATAAATAACTACTAAATATGTGTGGTTTATATACCGTTATATTGGCTCCTGTCAGACGATTGATGCGATGCATATGCTTACAAAACTCTGGACCATGCCCTTCCCGATCTTTATCATTATTAGTGACAAATAAATAGGCATGTATCATTTCATGCAAGAGGGTCTGAAACAAAAAACAATCACATTAATTTTTTATGGTGCTTCTGAAAATAAAAATGCATTTTCTGACTCTACCTGGAGTCTTAACCTTCTTTGGATCACAGGCTCCTTTCAGATACTGACAGAAGTCATGAACCATCTTTCTAGAAAAATTATATAAGCACACATTCACAAAACTCTGCATATAATATCCACAGTCCTGTAGATCCCAGGTTAATTCCCTGTTCCAAGGAAGCCTTTTAAATTATTAACCAAAATCCAGTAGAAAAGACTGATAAATTCAGCTACATGAAAATTTTAAAATTCTGTATGGGGAACAAAATGTTATCAGTAAAGTGAAAAAAACAAACTCAGGAAAATATATGTGCAACTATCTCACAGGCTATTAACTCCTAAATTATAAAGCACTCCTAAAAATCAACAGGAAAATGATCAACAATCTGATTTTAAAATAGGCAAATATCATGGACAGGTCACAGAAAATGAAATATAAATGATCCATAAACATATGAAAAAATGCTCGGTTTCATTTTTAAAAACAGATATGCGAGTTATTACATAAGTATACAACTTCTTGCTTATTGAGACTGGTAAAACTAAAGTTTGACACTATTAGTAAAGCTAAGGGAAAATAAGCATTCCCATATATCACTGATTGCTTCTGTTGCTGTTTAGTCACTAAGTCATGTCTGACTCTTTGCTACCCCATGGACTGCAGCCCGCCACGCTCCACTGTCTATGGGATTTCCCAGGCAAGAATACTAGAGTGGGTTGCCATTTCCTCCTCCAGGGGATCTTCCCAACCCCAGTTGAACCGCAGTTTTTTGCACTGACAAGCAGATTCTATACCAGAAACTGGTAGATTTAGCCAGAATCTGGCTCAGTAACCACCAGGGATCACTGGTAGGAATGCAAAATAGTACAACCCTTGTGGAAAAGTTGGTAACATCTAACATATTTACAAACACATTTATTGCTGGACTCAGCAACACCTAGACTAAAATGAAAGGCCTTGTGTATGAGGTATTTCATTGTGGCATTGCTTACAATAGTGAAAGAGTGAAGCCGATCTTTAGCAATAGGGGCCTCATTGAAAGAACTACGGTACAGCCACATAATGGAATTCTATGTAGCCATAAAAAAGGAATGAAAAGTATCTCTATGAAATGATATGGAGGAAACTATAGAATGTATTGTTTTAACAAAAAAGGCAAGGTACAAAAGAGTATACTCAGATTTTATATAAGAAATATGCTATGTGGTGGGGAGTAGATAAGAGTGGATATAAATACTGGCAAAGAGAATGATAGGAAAAAAACTAGTAACAATAGTATCCTTTATAGGTGAAAAGGTCAGAATAGAGGCATGGGGGAGACCAAGATTTCTCTGTGTATAGTCTTCTGTAGTTTGAGGATTTTAAACCATGTAAATTTTTAAAACAAACAAGAAAACTTACTGCTCATTCCATACCAAGGATGGAATAGTTTAGGTATAAAGTTTACAAAAGCATTTATGGCTGATATTTCATAATCTATTCTAAAAAATGTGAATACAAAAGTGAAAATCATAAAGGTCCTCAAAAGCATAGCTTTTTTCATAATCCTCCATAATTTTTTAAAAAATTTTCATCAGAAGAACTAGATTGGCATTAATTTTAGTTGTACAGAATTATATGAATAGAGAAATGCAAGAATCAAACATTTACCAACTCTCATCTTTTCAAGACAATGCCACTCTATTGAGACTCAAATTCAAAGGTCATTCTACATTTCAGATGTTTTTCAACATTCTAAAATAATGGTAACTATTCTCATTAAAGAGAAACAACTTAGGTTCCTGATTTTTGGTTCAATTCAAACACATCTTGAAAATGGTACATGGCATTATACTGAACATTTCCATTTTTATTTAGCTACCATTTCCTACATTTAGGCTCTATTATCCCCAAAACACCTCAATTTCCCACCACTGTTCTATATCTGGTCAAAAACAACTACTTCTAGACCTAAATATGCCATAAGCCTAGTGGCCTCACTTTTGTCCAAAGCATACCCATTCCTTCTGCCAAAAGTAGTCTCCTCTACCATTTCTACATGTCAGAATTCAATTCTGTCCTGTTAGGCTCACCTCCTAGAGAAGGAAATGGCAACCCACTCCAGTGTTCTTGTCTGGGAAATCCCATGGACAGAGGAGCCTGGAGGGCTGCAGTCACAAAAAGTTGGACATGACTTAGCAACTGAACAACAAAAACAAACTTCAAAAGCAAATCCTAGAATAACTAGATTAGTCTGGCACACAGTAGGTACACAATACAGTGAGTGGTAGGTGCTGCTGATGTTAGCAATAATGAAATCCACATCTGTTAAAACTTTTCTTGACCCCTTAACCAGTTTAAGTTTCTTCCTTTACTGAATCCTATTCATTATAATTTAGGCAGCTACTTCAAATACAGGCCAGTCCCTCTATTCTTCCTCCATCCATCTTACTCCTGATTTCACATTGTAACTTTCTGCCAACAGCAAATGCTCATCACATAGTTATGTGGAAGCATGACCACATAGTTCCCATTTTCTTCTTGCCTATTACCTTAAGAAAAAAATCATTCATAGGTTATTTAAACCAACACTGTTTATGCAACAAATTCAATTTTAAATTAGGGCTGTTCCAATTAGCGCTCCTTATAAGGTTGATTTGGTTAATCATATTGTTTAATTTTTAAAAATGCTTCACTGTTATTTTCCTGCTTCTTCACTGAATTACTAACAGAATTGTGTTTTTACCTACAAGTATGACTGTAGATTGCTTATTTCTCTAATTCATTTCTCTTATTGATGCTTCATGTTTAAAGCTTAAAGCTATGCTATTACTTTTAGGGTCAGTATGTGTCTGTATTTAATAGGTTATTTTATCATTTTAAAATGTCTCCCTTTTTTCTATTAAAACTTCTTCCCTTAAAATCTTTATACTAATACTAGATAGCCATAACAATTTTCTGTTGTCTAATATTTGGAAGATATTCTTTTTCTCATCCTTTTATATTTAACATATGTGTGTCTGTTTTAATCACATCTTGGTCAATGTCATATGTCATTCCATGTCTTTAACTGGAATGTTTAGTCCATTTACATTTAATATAATAACTGATATTGTTTTTATGTCCACCTTTCTATTTCATCTGGGCTTTGTCCCTTTATTAGTTTCTTTTTTATTATTTCTGTTGTCCTACTTTAACATTTAGTAACTATTTTTTAAAAAATTGTGATTTAAAAAAAGTAACAAAATTTACCATCTTAACTATTTAAAGTGTACAGTTCAGTAGTGCTAAGTACATTCACATTATTGTGAAACCCACTACTTTTTGTTATCCTTACACAACATATTTCCAGGCATGTTTTATTTCCCATCCAACCTCTACCACCTATGCTCTCTTGTGCATACATTTCAAATGATTCAACTGAGGCAAGATAACTCACACCAGGTATATCTTGAGGATTTTCAGGCAACTACTGGACTCAACTAAACACAGTTGTGGGCTCCTACTGCTTCATTCAGCTATTAGAAGTGATCACCATCTCCAGATATGAAGTGTGCCCTCACACTGGTTTGTTCTGCCAGCTTAGCTATATGTCATGGGAGGACACCATGGTGGCTGAACAGAAGAGAATCAAAATTTGCGTGTGTCAATAAAAAGATCTGGATCTTAGCTTTCTGGCTGCTTCTAAACCAACTACTTTGTCTATCTGAACCTTATTTATAAAAATAAGGATAACACATACTGAACATAAACAGGACTGTTGTAAAAATCAAAGTAGCTAACATACCTGAAAGCCTCCAAACTTTGAAACACTGTAAGAATATAAGGTAATCATTATTTGCCCCATAATAAAAGTTTGCAGTGCGGGAAAACTGATTCTTTTCCCCCACATGTACAGGTTAATTTACAGCAGTCTAATAATAACTGTTTCTAAATTACTGAGCTAAGAATCAGGTTTATGCAAAGAATACCTCCACAAGATCTTTTCTTGGTCTCAACTTTAAAAGGGGTTCACTGAGACGGATGGAACACATTCCACCCCTCCCTTCATAGCTGCATATCCCAGCACACCTGGAAAACAACCACCACAACAAGTGTTAATCAGCAAATATACACAAAAGGAAAACAGAAATGAAAGAGCAAAATCCTTCAGTGTTCTTGGACAGTTCAGACTGAGAGAACTCTATGAAGGATGGCTTTCTTGAGAGTATACCCACTTTGTTGGGAGATATTTGTATCTCATCCAAGTAGTGGCTTCCCTTACCCTTACCAGGCTATTACAGCTTGAAGAAGATAATCCTATTTTGCTGCTCCCTGTCTCCTCCCTACAAGCTATGCTCAATCAGTTATAGTGCTAACGGCCAGATATCCAACATATGTCCAAAATTATAATGGAATCCTATATGAAAGAGATCGATACTTTAAACACACAACTTTGTATCATATCTTCTCTTATTTTAAATGCTTTGATATCAATTCAAAAACAAGTACAGTGGTACACAACGACTTCTTAGACTTGTTAATTCCGTTCATATACCGGGGTACATTATCTCAAATCAGAATTTCTCAGATCTGGAGGGTCAGAAAGGAATCCTTTTAGAGGCATCCCTTTAGATCCTGTGGATCCAGAAATATGGGAACATGAGCCCCTTCCCTACTCTGACTCCCGAGCTCACTGCTAAGTACACCACACAGTGCGTCCCTGGCACTCTCTTGGGGGCAGATTCTGGCTGTTTCTCTCACCTGAGTCCTAAAGCACACCCATAAGACCAATCAGAAAAGCGTTAACTCGCTTTTTAGTAACCGTGAAGGGCTTTGAACTGTGCTGTGTGCTTAGTCGCTCAGTTGTGTCCGACTCTTGAGATCCCACGGACTGTATGCAGCCCGCCAGGCTCCTCTGTCCCTGGGATTCTCCAGGCAAGAATACTGGAGTGGGTTGCCATGCCCTCCTCCATGGGATCTTCCCGACCCGGGGATCAAACACAGGTCTCCCAGGTCTTAGGCGTATTCTTTAACGTCTGAGCCACCAGGGAAGCCCTTTCTAGTGAAGTGAGATTCAAAGAAACACACTTTTCTCTCACTGCGCCCCTTACAAGTTAAACCGTCGCGGGATGGGCCACGGGGCTTTCTTAAAGTCGTTTAAAGCGAGAAGGGAAGGGGCTGGAAGGAAGATTATCCCTGTGGGGCCGCCTGCCCCAAATCCAGAGCCCGAGCTATCGCCGCCGGGGCCGCGAGGGGAGACAGAAGGGCCGCCGGTGGCCCCGTCCCCAGCGGGGCTCGGGACTCACAGCGTCATCCGCACGCTCCACTTCACCTCGACCGCCTCCAGTTGGCCCCAGAAGAAACGGTCGTTGAACAGAACAAACAGGGCCTGTAAGTCAGGGGTGGGGTCCACCAACTCCCAGGACGCGTCCACCAGCGACAGGGGCTCCTGGGCCGGTTCGCGCTCCGAGACCTGCAAATTCCACTCCTCCTGAAGCTGCAGTGCCAAAAGCAGGTCCTCATCCATAGCTGCCGAGGTCCAGAGGGCGAGACTCCACGTCCTGGGGGGGGTCTGAGGGCCCAGTCGCGCGCCTAGGAGATACCGGCTTTCTGCTCAGTTCGCCGATCTCGCGAGACTCAGGGAAAACGGGCTCGAGAACGAGAGCTTAGCTTGTCCCAGACGCCGAAGTCAAGATTTGGGGCCTTAAAAAAAGAACTCAGCGTGACACCACCTAGTGGGCTCAAAATTAGGGTTGAAGGTTTCAGATACCTGGCTACCGTCTTCACGGGTCGCGAGTAACGACAAACACCAACGACACACTCCGCCCATGCCTAGCACCTCGTAGTACCCACATCGCTCTGCCCCGCCCTCCATTCACTTCCGCAATAGCCTCCTCAGCCCTAGGCCCCTGAAGTTCCTGCGCAGGCGCATCGTCGGCACTCAGCCCCTTGCGCAGGCGCATCGTCGGCACTCAGCCCCTTGCGCAGGCGCAGTGACTGAAGTTCAGACCCGGGCGCAGGCGTATTCGTCTCTCTTCCATCCTGCTTCCTTAGCCCTGGAGTTTGTTCCGGCTTGGGTGGGCCTCCACAGCGGCGGCACCGGCCACGGCGGGAGTGACAGGGGCTGCGTGAGTCCGGGCGGCAATGGCGATGGCGATGTCAGACAGTGGGGCGAGCCGCCTGAGGCGGCAGCTCGAGTCAGGCGGCTTCGAGGCGCGGCTGTACGTGAAGCAGCTCTCACAGCAGTCGGACGGGGACCGGGACTTGCAGGAGCACCGACAGCGCATCCAGGCGCTGGCGGAGGAGACGGCGCAGAACCTGAAGCGCAACGTCTACCAGAACTACCGGCAGTTCATAGAGACGGCCCGTGAGATCTCCTACCTGGAAAGCGAGATGTATCAGCTCAGCCACCTGCTGACGGAGCAGAAGAGCAGCCTGGAGAGCATCCCGCTTACCCTGCTGCCGGCTGCCGCTGCCGCGGGCGCCGCCGCCGCCTCTGGAGGGGAGGAAGGAGGAGGTGGCGCGGGGGGCCGCGACCAGCTCCGGGGCCAGACCGGCTTTTTCCCCAGCCCCGGGGGCGCCTCTCGGGACGGTTCTGGGCCAGGCGAGGAAGGAAAGCGGCGAACCCTCACCACCCTGCTTGAGAAGGTGGAAGGCTGCAGGCACCTGCTGGAGACGCCGGGACAGTACCTCGTGTACAATGGTGACCTGGTGGAATACGAGGCGGACCACATGGCCCAGCTCCAGCGGGTGCACGGCTTTCTCATGAACGATTGTTTGCTGGTGGCCACCTGGCTGCCACAGCGGCGGGGAATGTATCGCTACAACGCCCTCTATCCCCTGGATGGTTTGGCTGTGGTCAATGTCAAGGACAACCCACCCATGAAGGACATGTTCAAGCTGTTAATGTTTCCCGAGAGCCGTATTTTTCAGGCAGAAAATGCAAAAATCAAACGGGAGTGGCTGGAAGTGCTGGAGGAAACCAAGAGGGCCCTCAGTGAAAAAAGACGCAGGGAACAGGAGGAGGCAGCGGCCTCTCGAGGACCGCCCCAAGTGACCCCCAAGGCCACTAACCCTTTTGAGGACGAAGACGACGACGAACCAGCCGTTCCCGAGATAGAAGAAGAGAAGGTGGACCTCTCGATGGAATGGATCCAAGAATTGCCTGAAGACCTGGATGTCTGTATTGCCCAGAGGGACTTTGAAGGTGCCGTTGACCTCCTGGATAAATTGAATCATTACCTAGAAGACAAGCCCAGCCCACCTCCTGTAAAAGAACTAAGGGCGAGAGTGGACGAGCGTGTCCGCCAGCTCACCGAGGTACTAGTTTTTGAACTCTCCCCGGATCGGTCCCTGAGAGGTGGTCCCAAGGCGACCCGCAGGGCAGTTTCTCAACTAATCCGTCTGGGCCAGTGCACGAAGGCTTGTGAGCTGTTTTTGAGAAACAGGGCGGCAGCCGTGCACGCTGCAATACGCCAGCTTCGCATTGAAGGGGCCACCTTACTCTACATTCATAAGCTGTGCCACGTCTTCTTTACCAGCCTTCTGGAGACGGCCAGGGAATTTGAGACCGACTTTGCAGGCACCGACAGTGGCTGCTACTCTGCCTTTGTCGTCTGGGCGAGGTCAGCCATGGGCATGTTCGTGGATGCTTTCAGCAAGCAAGTGTTCGACAGTAAGGAGAGCCTCTCCACGGCAGCCGAGTGCGTCAGAGTGGCGAAGGAGCATTGTCAGCAGCTGGGCGACATCGGACTCGACCTCACCTTCATCGTCCACGCCCTTCTGGTGAAGGACATCCAAGGAGCCTTGCATAGTTACAAAGAAATCATCATCGAAGCCACTAAGCATCGCAACTCCGAGGAGATGTGGAGGAGGATGAACTTGATGACTCCAGAGGCCCTGGGGAAACTCAAAGAGGAAATGAAGAGCTGTGGGGTGAGTAACTTTGAGCAATACACGGGGGATGACTGCTGGGTGAACCTGAGTTACACGGTGGTTGCGTTCACCAAGCAGACCATGGGCTTCTTAGAAGAGGCACTGAAGCTGTATTTCCCCGAGCTGCACATGGTGCTTTTGGAGAGCCTGGTGGAGATCATTCTGGTTGCTGTTCAGCATGTGGATTACAGCCTTCGGTGTGAGCAAGATCCAGAGAAGAAGGCTTTTATCAGACAGAACGCATCCTTTTTGTATGAAACAGTCCTCCCCGTGGTGGAAAAAAGGTTTGAGGAGGGTGTGGGGAAACCTGCCAAGCAACTCCAGGACCTGAGAAATGCCTCCAGACTGATTCGAGTGAATCCCGAAAGTACAACGTCAGTGGTCTGACACTTGGACCTGTTTATGTGTAGCTGTATAGATTGCTTATATATTATTTATATTTATATTAAGTTGTATTAGCATATTCTTTATACTCTCAAACACATCTTAAAAATAAAAGATGCTCTTTCATATAGGAATGCAAAATCAAAAGAAAATGTTAAGCTCATACAACAAAAACAGTGGAATTACTAAAATAACTAATATGCCTTCCTTTTAAGTTATGCTAACTCTCTAGTGAATATATTGTCATAGTATAGCGTTTCAGCTTATCCTTTGACTCAACACACTTGCTCACAGTATAGATTATGTGGCGCAGATAGAACAGTACCTGTAAATACAGAGTATGTGGCGAAAGTCTCCCAGTTCACTGAAATGTTAGGTTTCTGAAAGGATACTGTGCCATATAAAACACCCTGCTTCATATTATTCTGGACCGTAAAATGTGTTTGAACAATTTGGGGCAGAGGAAGGAGTTGAGAAAATTTGGCTTTAGGGTAAACTTTGGTCAACAGAATTCCTTCATGAAAGTAGGTAGTGTGTGGAGTCTAATACTCCAGCCCTTACTACAAGAAGAAGCTTTTGTAAGCACAGTTTAGCAAGCATTTACAACCTGATTTAAATGGTTCATTAGTTGTAGCTGCTAGTTTGCAGCTTGATAACACTTGATTTGGATGCATTTACTTGAAAATCTAAAGAACTGTGTTAAAAAAATTTTTTGTACATATTTCTGAGTTGTCTGAAGTTCCAGCTGGAGTTTTTTTCCTTGTCATGTTAAGAATAATAAAGATAACAAGATACATTGTTAAGATAACCCACTTTTAGTGTGGGTTACATAAAGTGACTCAGACTTCATGCAAATGAGAGAAAAATTTTCACTGAAATACTTACTTGGATTTCAAGGTCTGGGTGATTAGGAAATTCAGGAAAATCGTATGCAGACCCCATAGCATTCTCAAGTGTGACTGCTTTGAGCAGAGATTTGTTTTTTGTGGCTAAGAGGAAAACAGAAAAGTGCCCATTAAACTATTGTATCTATTGTATATTGATTATACAATAATCAATACAATACAATACAATCTTAGCAAACTGCTAAGACCCGTTTTCCCCCAGCTTCTAGTTATCATTCTTGTCCATAAGTGTCATTTCTGGTGTCAATGACTTCAAAAGGTCATTTCTTTTATCTGAATAAAAATAGTGGTATTAAGACTGTGGAAATTATGTAAAACCTGTAATAGTTTCTAATAGCAGCTGAGAGTTGTAAAGCTCCTTGATGTTACTCACATGCCAGACAAACCTCTTATTTTCTGTTTAGCTGTGCATATTTGAAAGGTTGAAAATCATTTTTTTGACTAAATTTTTTCACATAACTTTAGCATTTTCTAGCTAATAACCATGACTGGATATTTCAGTTGATCAAAAACAGTTGTAACCTGCCTTTTGTTTTTTTAAGATCACTGGAAACTTGAATTTGATAAAAATTGTATGCCACTTGAAGTCTCTAAAATTATATTGTATGAAACATGTATTGTGTAAATATTTGATGCTGGGTTCATGAAATGATAACTTCTGAAATCAAAACTTCTCTTACGGCATGAAGTTGCAGAAACCTCAGTGTGTATACTCAGATATTCAAATGGTTGCCTCCATAGAATTGTCTGCTTTTTAAAACTGGAAGTACAGAATTTTCTTCTGGTAAAAGTTGTGTATTCCTCAAAGTTTTAGCAGGAGGAAGTATGCTGTTGGAGAATCAGTTAGTGTGGGACAAGCTGATTAAAGAGCGTCAATGTTGCAACGTGCCTTTGTGCCAAGACAGAGCAATTTCACTGCATTCCTCCAAGTGGGGTCAGAGCTCTAGTTCTTGTTTAATTAGACTCCAAAACAAGGTCTAAAAATTGAATGCAGTTAGAGATTGCCCCCAAATCTAGTACATACTGTATTATACCACTTACGTGTTAATTGAGTTTTCTCAGTTGCTTCAAACATGACACTGTCACTTGAGCTTGAAATCAGACTTGAATGAATTAATTACTGTTGAAAAAAGATGCCCTGTGGAATTAAGTTTCTTTCTGATTAAAGCCTCATTTCACTTAAGTGCTGAAAACTCATTTATTTTTGTTTCAAATACTACCTATAGTTGTTATCAGCACTAGTATTCTGCAGCTTGCTTTCCTGGGATTGGAAATTCAGGATTTGACATGTAGTATAAAATCAGTACGTGTATGTTTTGCTTATTGGTATGCTGTGATCTGAGGGAATCTGAAATGTCTTACCAAAATAAAGCTTACATTTTTTTCTTACACTGGGTAAAATTGATTGATGTTACATTGTTAGATATTCATTTCTTTTCTTTAATGATTTAATATTCTTATGTTCATGTTACTAAAATGTTTTAAATGCCTAGGTTTTTATGTTTTGTTTTTCTATATGGCTATAATAGGTACAAAATCATTAGCTAATTTAAGTAAGTGTTCTGCTACTATCAGACTGTGAATTGTCGAATCGCACATTTTTAGGATTCCCCTGAATGGGAGTCAGATATACAAAGCATGAATTTACTCAAAGTGGGTTTTGTAGCTTCTGCACATCTTTAAATGAAAAAAACATAATGTGGGCTATATGACCTAAGAACTTGGGTCACAAATGACAAAAATCTTTAAAAAAAAAATAATATATGGATACTGCAGGAACTATCACATATAATTGACTTAACAGTATATATCAAGTACTATGCCTCACATTGACTAAAATATGGGGTGGGGAGGACAGGATAAAGTTAAGTGTGTTTTCTCTTAATGTGTTTAAAAACTGGAGAAAATAGAGAATAAAAACATTGAAACAATAAATTAGCAAATTAAAGGCAAAATTGTTGCAAACTAAGCAAAATTAATTTGAATAATTGCAAACTGTTAAAAAAATTTAAAAAGACCGAAAAACCTGTGTGTTGTAGTTTAAGTGCCATGGGAGTGCTAAGAAGGAAGAGTGCAGTGTTACTCTGAGGAGTTTGGAAAAGCCTCATGGAATCATTGGCTTTAGAGTTGGTCCTGGAAGGGACAAGGTTTAGGTGTGCAAGGAGGATGGGCAGGCAAGCATGAACAAAGATGTGCAGCGGACAGTCTTGTGAAGTAACGTGCCACTGCCATTGCAGATGTGTTAGATTCAAGGTGAGGAAAGCTGTGTCTGTAATTCATCCCTACTAACATACCTGCAGAAGGTATGGAGTAAGAAGTCCAGATCGTCACACCCGGGCCCCTCGTGACCTCAGCAGAGTTGCCACTGGTAAGAGTTTCTCGTAATGTTTTCCCCAGAAATTGGACCATCCGGCACCTACTGTTGAGTGTCTTGCTCTCACTTGAGTGTTAACAGTTCAGTACTTGTCAGATTTCAGTGCACCTCATCAGGTTGGGTTTTTCTGTGACTGAGCGCCACTCTCACAATGAATGGATCTGCCAGGGTTGTGCATTTTCTAATTCCTTGGCTGTCTTCAGGGTTCAGAATTACCAGAAATCCTGAAAAAAGTTCCCTGTGCATGTATCATTGCTTACTTGTGTGATTATGTCTTAGGAAAGATTTATGGAAATTGCTCAGCCAAACCATATGTTTTAAATTTAGGTAAAACTGTCAGATTGCTGGTCAGGCAGGTCGCACCATTTTACCTTTTCAACAGTGTGGGAGAACACCTGCTTCCCCAAATGCACTATTTACTCACTACTTTTCATCATTCACTGTTTAATAAGATTATTCTGATTAGTAATAACATTCTTTGCTCATCTGTAAAAAATCTTACTGTGTTTTCTTTGTAATTTTTATGAGTGAGTTTCAGCAACCTTGTATATCTTTCTTAAGCTCTGTAAACGTCTTTTGCCATTCTTTGATGATCTTTGTATTATGATTTTGTAGTTTATAGTATAGTGAAGAAATTAATTTTCATGTATACTGTGTTACAGATTTTCCCCTAGTTTATAATTTATTCATCTATTTATTCATTCATGTATTTATTTTCATAGTATAGTAAATGTTAATCTCTTATGAAGCCACATTTATCTGAGTTTTTTTCTGTGTGATTTGTAAGGTTTCTTATTAGGTTTTGAAAGGCCTTACCCACTTTCAGATTCCAAAAACATTCATGCTTTTCTTTTAGTAATTTATTATATTTTAATACTTGAAATTTTGTTCCATCTATTATTTGTTTTAGAGTGAAGAATGATGGAAGAATCCTATTTCCTAACAAATAATTAGCAAGTTGTTGCAGTAATTCTGAATCATCCTTTTCCCCCCACTTACCTGAAGTGCTGTTTTAATAACATATTCCATTTATTAGATGTGGATCTGAGTACACTTTTAGGCTCTATATTCTGTTTTATTGATATGGTGATTTCTGTGCCATTAACAATCTTAATTGTAGATTTATAATTTGACAGCCGGTCTCATTCTTTTGCTGTTTCAGTTTTTTTCTAAGTATTCTCACATATTTATTATCCAATTTTAAGTAATTTCATAACATTCCTTACCATCCTGCCAAGCAGTTGGCATTTTCATTGAAATAATCTCAAATGTAGATTAATTTAGGAAAGTCTGACATCTTTATAATTTTGAATCTTCCTATTTTATTTATTTTATTCCTATTTTATTTATGCAAGGGTACTTTTATATCTCAGTAGCATTTTCAAATTTTCTTCAAGTAGATCTTGTACATTAGTTGGTGAATTTATTCCTTGGTACTTCATCTGTTAATACTTTTGTGAATGAAATCCATTATGTTTTCTGACTGTATGTAAGAAATGTACAGATTTTAGTTTTCTGGGGTTTCTTTTTTAGAGTTTTCCAGTGTGTAATCACATCACCAAAGATGTGATTCTAAAGATAATTTTGCCTCTTAAATTTTTATACATCTTATGTAATTATCTTAATATCCTATATTAAATTGAATACCCAGAACTATATTAAATCATAGTTTTTGCTTGATGTTAATATATAGGAATTAGGAGTTATAGTAGATCTGTATCTACTAGAAGTTTTTTTTTCCTGTTGTTCTCAAAGCATGATGTTGGCTTTTGGTCATTATGTTAAGGAAGTGATCATGTATTTCAGTTAACTAAGAGTTGTGGTTTTAATTTTTTAAGGTCAAGAATGCATGTTGAATTATGAAATGAATCTCAGCATCTATTTAGAGTTTTTTTTCTCCTTTTTCATATTAATTTGGTATGTTTTCAGGAAAGATTTCCTAACACTGAATCATACTTCACTCTATGAATTAATTCTATCTTGTTGTAACACATAATCCTTTTAATATACTGCCTGATTCTAGTGAATCTTTCATTAGCATTCTTGCATTGATATCCAGTGCTCCTGTTGTTCATGAGGTGAGTGTAGCATGATAATAATGATGGTGGCGTAATGAGACACATCCCCATTCCTTTTGGTTCCTGAACAATTAGAATGAAAAATCACACAGTGTGGCACAGGTGACTTGTGTCACTTCAAATATGAGCCTCCCTAAGCTGCTCAGGTGGTCAGAGCTCTCAAAAGGAGTAAAGGATCCCATTGAATCTCATCCCCATTTCCAGCTGTGTCAGCGATATACAGGATATGTAAATATATGCATGTTAAAAACATTATATTGAGAGACACAGGTATGTTTCATTAGCACAGGGAATATTTGCATTTCATTTTTTTGCCAGCACTGTTGGGCATAACATTAATGATAAAAGCTTAGTAAATAAATGCTATTGAGTGCATTTCTTTAATAACTAATGACAGTTATAATTTATGAGGTTTCTAGTTTGCACCCCCTTTTGTTACATGCTTGATCTCATTTGATCCTGACAATAACCTGGGAAATAGGTATCATCATACTCCTTGTGCCGATGACTCAGGGATAGCCAGACACCGGGCCAAGGTATTTCCCCACTGGGTGGCAGGCCCAGTTTTCTCATTCTGTCATTAACCAGACCATTACTTAGGTACAGAATCATTTCAAATTGGTAGCTCTAAGTGAATTTTCTGAAGACAAAATTATTTGAGGCATGTGTCTGAATAAGAATCAAAATATTTATGTGACAAAAATTCAAGTATGACAAGCAATGTGTGCACCTTCCTCTGGAGGACCATTGGTCAACAGTTACTATGTTGCAGGCTGTGTGGTAAGCCCCCTTAACAGGTGATTTACTCTTCACATTAGACTATGAAGGAGTTTCCATTTTTTGAAGTTAAATAATTTGCAAGTAATCCAGTCTACAAGGGGGTCCCTAACTAAGTGGAACTTGAACTCAGAGGACATTCCTCTAAGCTCTAAGTCAGAGGTCCCTGACCTTTTTGCACCAGGGACTGTTTCCATGGAAGATAATTCCGTGGACTAGAGTAAGGGAGTGGGGTTGTAGAGATGGTTTGGGAATGATTCAAGCTCATTACATTTATTAAGCAGTTTATTTCTATTATTTATTACATTGTGATATATAATGAAATAATTATACAACTCACTATCATGCAGAATCAGTGCATCACTGCCTCAGCTCAGATGGTCAGACATTAGAGTCTCGTAAGGAGCATGCAACCTAGATCCCTCTCATGTGCAGCTTACAGTAGGGTCTGAGCTCCTATTAGAATCTAATGCCACCACGAATCTGACAGGAAGCAGAATGCAGGCAGTAATGTGAGTGATGGGGAGCGACAGTGACAGGTGAAGAAGCTTCAGTTGCTTGCCTGCCACTCATCCACTGTGCAGCCCAGTTCCTGGGCTCTAAGTCATTGAGTTGTGCGATTGGATTCTGTCTGATGTTGACATCTCACCAGGATAGGTTGCTCTTTTTCCAAAGGCTTATCTGTACACATTTTGGGTACTCTGTTAAAATTATAGGTACTCCGTTATATCAGAGGATATTTTTTTAACTTCCTTAAAAGAATTAAATTGCAGGTTTGAGTTAATGAGATAGTTACAGTAAGACTATTTCCACTAGTCACAAGATGTACATTGTTAAGTTCTGAGTGAAAGAAAGTGAAGTCGCTCAGTCGTGTCCAACTCTTTGGGACCCCGTGGACTGTAGCCTACAAGGCTCCTCCATCCTTGGGATTTTCCAGGCAAGTGTACTGGAGTGGGTTGCCATTCCCTTGTCCAGGGGATCTTCCCAACCCAGGGACTGAACCCGGGTCTCCTGCACTATAAGCAGATGCTTTACCATCTGAGCCACCAGGGAAGTCCAAAAAGGTTGTAGGGGCAGTCGTCCCTAGAGGAGGACTGGTCTTCAGTTAAGGGTATGCGAGTAGCTGTGCTCCCCTGCTAGAACCTCCAAACAAGCTCTCAAGTTCTGAGTAAGACTGATATTAAACAAACATGCAGAAACCGCCTTGGGGATTAAAATGCTTGAGACTGCTCCCTGCAGAGGTGAGGGAAGCTCCTAAGCCACTGGGTAGCTGTCATTTAAGTAGGAAGAGCTTCCCTTGTAGCTCAGTTGGTAAAGAATCTGCCTGCAATATAGGAGAAGAAGAAGTGAGGTCGCTCAGTCATGTCCGACTCTTTGCGACCCCATGGATTGTAGCCTACCAGGCTCCTCCATCCGTGGGAATTCTCCAGGCAAGAGTACTGGAGTGGGGTACCATTTCCTTCTCCAGGGGATCTTCCTGACCCAGGGATTGAACCCAGGTCTCCCGTGTTGCGGGTAGATGCTTTACCGTCTGAGCCACAATACCTTCTCAATACAGGAGACCTGGGTTCAGTTCCTGGGCAGGAAGATCCCCTGGAGAAGGAAATGGCAACCCACTCCAGTATTCTTGCCTGGAGAATCCCATGGACAGTGGAGCCTGGCGGGCTATAG
>SJYX01007151.1:225987-256855 GCA_006410675.1 Oreotragus oreotragus
ATCTCATCCCCATTTCCAGCTGTGTCAGCGATATACAGGATATGTAAATATATGCATGTTAAAAACATTATATTGAGAGACACAGGTATGTTTCATTAGCACAGGGAATATTTGCATTTCATTTTTTTGCCAGCACTGTTGGGCATAACATTAATGATAAAAGCTTAGTAAATAAATGCTATTGAGTGCATTTCTTTAATAACTAATGACAGTTATAATTTATGAGGTTTCTAGTTTGCACCCCCTTTTGTTACATGCTTGATCTCATTTGATCCTGACAATAACCTGGGAAATAGGTATCATCATACTCCTTGTGCCGATGACTCAGGGATAGCCAGACACCGGGCCAAGGTATTTCCCCACTGGGTGGCAGGCCCAGTTTTCTCATTCTGTCATTAACCAGACCATTACTTAGGTACAGAATCATTTCAAATTGGTAGCTCTAAGTGAATTTTCTGAAGACAAAATTATTTGAGGCATGTGTCTGAATAAGAATCAAAATATTTATGTGACAAAAATTCAAGTATGACAAGCAATGTGTGCACCTTCCTCTGGAGGACCATTGGTCAACAGTTACTATGTTGCAGGCTGTGTGGTAAGCCCCCTTAACAGGTGATTTACTCTTCACATCAGACTATGAAGGAGTTTCCATTTTTTGAAGTTAAATAATTTGCAAGTAATCCAGTCTACAAGGGGGTCCCTAACTAAGTGGAACTTGAACTCAGAGGACATTCCTCTAAGCTCTAAGTCAGAGGTCCCTGACCTTTTTGCACCAGGGACTGTTTCCATGGAAGATAATTCCGTGGACTAGAGTAAGGGAGTGGGGTTGTAGAGATGGTTTGGGAATGATTCAAGCTCATTACATTTATTAAGCAGTTTATTTCTATTATTTATTACATTGTGATATATAATGAAATAATTATACAACTCACTATCATGCAGAATCAGTGCATCACTGCCTCAGCTCAGATGGTCAGACATTAGAGTCTCGTAAGGAGCATGCAACCTAGATCCCTCTCATGTGCAGCTTACAGTAGGGTCTGAGCTCCTATTAGAATCTAATGCCACCACGAATCTGACAGGAAGCAGAATGCAGGCAGTAATGTGAGTGATGGGGAGCGACAGTGACAGGTGAAGAAGCTTCAGTTGCTTGCCTGCCACTCATCCACTGTGCAGCCCAGTTCCTGGGCTCTAAGTCATTGAGTTGTGCGATTGGATTCTGTCTGATGTTGACATCTCACCAGGATAGGTTGCTCTTTTTCCAAAGGCTTATCTGTACACATTTTGGGTACTCTGTTAAAATTATAGGTACTCCGTTATATCAGAGGATATTTTTTTAACTTCCTTAAAAGAATTAAATTGCAGGTTTGAGTTAATGAGATAGTTACAGTAAGACTATTTCCACTAGTCACAAGATGTACATTGTTAAGTTCTGAGTGAAAGAAAGTGAAGTCGCTCAGTCGTGTCCAACTCTTTGGGACCCCATGGACTGTAGCCTACAAGGCTCCTCCATCCTTGGGATTTTCCAGGCAAGTGTACTGGAGTGGGTTGCCATTCCCTTGTCCAGGGGATCTTCCCAACCCAGGGACTGAACCCGGGTCTCCTGCACTATAAGCAGATGCTTTACCATCTGAGCCACCAGGGAAGTCCAAAAAGGTTGTAGGGGCAGTCGTCCCTAGAGGAGGACTGGTCTTCAGTTAAGGGTATGCGAGTAGCTGTGCTCCCCTGCTAGAACCTCCAAACAAGCTCTCAAGTTCTGAGTAAGACTGATATTAAACAAACATGCAGAAACCGCCTTGGGGATTAAAATGCTTGAGACTGCTCCCTGCAGAGGTGAGGGAAGCTCCTAAGCCACTGGGTAGCTGTCATTTAAGTAGGAAGAGCTTCCCTTGTAGCTCAGTTGGTAAAGAATCTGCCTGCAATATAGGAGAAGAAGAAGTGAGGTCGCTCAGTCATGTCCGACTCTTTGCGACCCCATGGATTGTAGCCTACCAGGCTCCTCCATCCGTGGGAATTCTCCAGGCAAGAGTACTGGAGTGGGGTACCATTTCCTTCTCCAGGGGATCTTCCTGACCCAGGGATTGAACCCAGGTCTCCCGTGTTGCGGGTAGATGCTTTACCGTCTGAGCCACAATACCTTCTCAATACAGGAGACCTGGGTTCAATTCCTGGGCAGGAAGATCCCCTGGAGAAGGAAATGGCAACCCACTCCAGTATTCTTGCCTGGAGAATCCCATGGACAGTGGAGCCTGGCGGGCTATAGTCCATGGGGTCGCAAAGAGCCGGACACAACTTAGGGACTAAACCACCAAGCAGGAAAGTTGCAGGAAAAGAGCTGTGTTTCTCACGTCACACATCATTAGTTTTGCCTGATAAGCTGATTTCAGACTATTACACCAGCTAAACATATTAAGCAAAGTTACCTAAGCCAAGCCAGAATAAGTAATTACCATAAACTGATTCACTGGATAATTTGAAATTACAGAATTATTCCAGGGCTTCCCAGGTGTCTCAGTGGGTGAGGAATTTGCCTGCAGTACAGGAGACACAGGAGACGTGGGTTCAATCCCTGTATTGGGAAGATCCCCCAGAGGAGGGCAAACCCACTCCAGTAGTCTTGCCTGGAGATCTCATGGACAGAGAGGCCTGGTGGGCTATAGCCCTAGGGTCACAAAGAGTCGGACACCACTGAGCAGCTGAGCACACGTGCACAAGCCCTTTAACCTAGCAACAGTGAAGTCGCTCAGTCGTGTCCAACTCTTTGCGACCCTGTGGACTGTAGCCCACCAGGCTCCTCTGTCCGTGGGATTCTCCAGGCAAGAATACTGGAGTGGGTTGCCATTTCCTTCTCCAGGGGATCTTCCTGACCCAGGGATTGAACCCAGGTCTCCCGCATTGCGGGCAGATGCTTTAACCTCTGAGCCACCAGGGAAGCCCCTAACCTAGCAATAATACGCTTCTTTGCCTACTTCCTAAAGCAGATTTACCTATTAAACAAATGCATGTGATTTATGAACTTTTCTTTTTAAAATTTTTAATTGGAGGATAAGTGCCTTAAATCGTTGTGTTGGTTTCTGCCACACATCAACATGAACCAGCCACAGGTAGGGTTTTAGGATTGGAACCCTGAAAGTCAAAGACAAACCAGAAATAAAGAGGCTGTCAAGGGACAGAAGCTGAGGGTGGACTCATCATAAACCGTAGATGAAGGGGATTTGTGGTTGCTAGTTCCTCCAGTGAACAGCCAGAAGCAAATGTCAGGTCTTTCACTGAGGATATAAATTCTCCAACAGTTTGTAACTTTTTTATATAGTGTTTAGCCCTCCAATAAAAATAGTGAGATCTGTGAAAGAGACGGTTTGATTAAAACGAAAGAGAAACAATAGACAATAGAAATAGACTTAACAGAGGACCCAGATAAAAGAGTTATCAGGCACAACTTTAATATGTTCTCAGAAATAAATGACAAAATTCAGATTTTCTCAGAACCGGAAATGAAAAAGCCAACACACAAAATAATGAAACGGAGAGCCTAGAGCTGTAAAACTCAAAACCTGAAATTGAGAAGCAATAGATTAAGAGAAAATCAGATGCAGCATTACTGAACTGGAAGATAGGTTAAAGTGAAGTCACTCAGTCCGACTCTGCAACCCTGTGGACTGTAGCCTACCAGGCTCCTCTGTCCATGGGATTCTCCAGGGAAGAATACCGGAGTGGGTTTCCATTCTCTTCTCCAGGGGATCTTTCCTGACCCAGGGATCAAACCCAGGTCTCCTGCACTGCAAGGCAGATGCTTTACCCTCTGAGCCACTAGGGAAGACAGATTAGAAGAAGGTATTGTGGCTCAGATGGTAAAGCGTCTACCTGCAATGTGGGAGACCTGGGTTCAATCCCTGGGTCAGGAAGATCCCCTGGAGAAGGCAATGGCACCCCACTCCAGTACTCTTGCCTGGAAAATCCCATGGATGGAGGAGCCTGGTAAGCTACAGTCCATGGGGTCACAAAGAGTCGAACACGACTGAGCGACTTCACTTCAATTCAGACACAAGGTATTCAGGACGAAGAAACTTTTACAAGGGGGCATCAACAACATTTAGAATGTGGATAATTAGAACCTCAGAGGGAAAGATTACTTTCCAGTTTTCATCTTTATATTTCTTTTTTCCCTAATTTGTGAGAAATGTCTCATTTTCCAAACTTCTACTGAATTTTCCATTTCCAATCTGTTTTCATGTTTACTTTTCCTGAGCTTGCTTTTTGTCTGACGGTCCCTTTATATGGGGTTCCCTGGTGGCTCAGATGGTAAAGAACCTGCTTGCAATGTGGGAGACCTGGGTTCAGTCCCTGGGTTGGGAAGATCCTCTTTTACCTCACAGAGGACATTAAGGATATCAGGGTTTATTGTCACAATGAACCCTGGGGTCTGCATTCTCTGTGCCAACACTCCTCACCCTGCCCTGCTTGCTGCCCTCCCTGTAACCCAGCACCCCACTGTTGGTTTCTGGACTCAACAGTAGATTGAATCCTGTAGGACAAACCCCTCCCCACCCAACCAGCCCCAAGGCCATCTTTCTTTCTGAAGAACTCCAGACCAGGTGGAGGAGACAAGAAGTGATGGTCAGGGGGAGGTGTCTTTCCTTCTCACTCCTTTCTTGGAGGCTTGCTTCTTCCTGCAAAGCCTATCTTCTGCCTCAGGTTTATTTAATTTTTTAAAATGTTGATTTATCTTTTATTTATAAATCTCAGCTGTTTCGGATTATGATGTGTTTACAAGGCTACACAGGTAATGTGGAAGGGAAAATGGAAAAATACAAATGGCAGAAAATGTCTCACAGTAATAAAATTTTTTTCGCAACCTTTTCTCAAAGTCAGTCTTTTTTCATTTATGCATATACATATATTCTTTTAAAAATATTCTTTTCCATTAGAGTTTATCATAGGATTTGTTTTTAAATTGGAGGATAATTGCTTTATAATGTGTTAGTTTCTGCTGTACAACAATGTGAATCAGCTATGTTATATATATATATAATATACTTATATATATATACCCTCCCTCTTGAAAAGCCCTCTCACCCCACCCCGCACCCCACTCCCCTAGGTTGGCACACAACACCAAGCTGAGCCTCCTGTGTTATACAATAGCTTCCCGCTAGCTAGCTATTTTACACATGGTAGTTTATATACATCAGGCTACTCTCTCAATTCATCCCAACCTTTCCTTCTGTGCTGTGTCCACAAGTCCATTCTTTACATCTGGTTTCTATTCCTTCCCTATAGTAGCTTCATCAGCCCCATTTTTCTAGATTCCTTATATGTGTGTTAATATATGATATTTGTTTTTCTCTTTATGACTTGACTTCACTCTGTGTGAAACAGACTCTAGGTTTATCCACCTCACTACAAATGACCTGATGCTGGGAAAGGCTGAGGGCAGGAGGAGAAGGGGACGACAGGATGAGATGTTTGGATGGCATTACCAACTCGATGGACATGGGTTTCAGCAAACTCCAGGAGATAGCAAAGGCCAGGCAAGCCTGGTGTGCTGCAATCCATGGGGTCACAAACAGCTGGACACGTCTTAGTAACTCATCAACAACAACAAATGACACACTTTGGTTCCTTTTTATGGCTGAGTAATGTTCCATTGTATATATGTACCACATCTTTATCCGTTCATCTGTCAATGGCCATTTAGGTTGCTTCCATATCCTGGCTATTGTAAATCTTGCTACAATGAACATGTGTCATCTTGAATTACAATTTTTTCAGGGTATATGCCCAGTAGTGGAATTGCTGAATCATAAGGTAGTTTTATCCCTAGTTTCTTGAAAACAAGTCTAAAAGCCTAAGAGGGAAACATTTTTCTGGCAATTCTTTTTGCCTTCCATCCCACTGCTATTAATAATTTCCCCTAACACAAAGAAAAGGAAGCTTAATTGTTTGAACTGTGAAGAAGGAAAAGAAAAAAGGAGAAAAGTGGAAACATCAAGAAATATTCATCCACATATGTATATTTGGATGGTGATTTTAAATAAAGAATTAGAGAGGAAGGAGGCGGTGGGGCTCAGTGATGACAGCAGAGCTGATACCCCAGCAGGAAGACGTAGTGGCCTCAAGGTGGGAGCCCGTCTCCACTCCAGGAAGAGTCTGCCCTCAGCTGAGTCCCGGGGCAGCGTCCGTGGCCCGCCCCACCCCTGGACCGGCACTTTTGCTCCCCAGGTCCTGCCCTGAGCGGCTCTGGGCCACAGCCTCGGCTCCTGCACCTCCTTCCTTTTGGCCTCTGGCCTGTGATTGAACGTTATATAGTCCTGTTGGCAATGGTTGCTTCACCAAAAGCATTCATGAAATGGAAACAGTAAATGTAAATAATTTAAATCATGTCATAGAACATCCACGCAGCTCGCTTTCTTGTGGATAAAAGGATTAACCTAAGGGTAACAGCCTCACAGTTGTCCTGTGGATCAAATGAGCTAATATTAGGGCTCTTCTGGGGGCGCGTGGCACAGAGCTGGCCCCGTCTGGCCTTGGGTGCACCCCGGGAGACACACCAGCCCACTGAGGCCTTGCCCGCATCCCCGACCTTAAGCTCTTCAGTTCAGAGGCTGCCACACCTGACAACTTGCACAATGGGAAGCTTCAGTTTTTCAAGCAGAGTGGTACCTTCAATTTCAACTCATGAATTTTACATGTAAAGAGCATAATTTCCTCCTCTCAAGCTAAGGACAGCCTGAGCCAGTGGAGATCCCACGAGCATCCCACCACCAGGGTGACTGACACCCACCCCTGGGAAGCATTCTGTGGCCGCAAGGGCCACTACCCACAGGACAAGCTGGGGCCGAGGGGACCGAGCTTCTGCATGCCCATGTGTGAGGACAGGTGAGAGCCAGCGATGATCTGATCTTTACTGGATGCTTCCTGTGGGTTAAAGCGCCATGAGTGAACAGGTACCCCCCTCATTCTCATGGAAGAGATGAGAAAATGAGGCTGCAGGGGTTGGTACAAGGCAGTGGCAGGCTTGGGCCTGGGTTGGTGCCCTGGCCAGCTGGGAACCCGCCACAGATCTGGGCCCTGGCCATGCCTATGCGGACAGGAGGGCGTGCTATCCCCCTAGCTTCTGGACACCAGGAAGCAGGGGCCGGTGATGGGAATGTGGCACCGCTAACACTGCTGCCCCAGCTGCCCTTCCCAGCCCTCTCCCCAGTCCTGGGGCAGAAAGGCCAGACTCTGCGGGCCCTCAGCCCAGCTCCAGCCTGCCTGCATTTCCTTTGCCCTCTTCGTGGGGACCAGGACTTGCAGGAACAGGCGGTCTTTTTTCCCCTGGGAAGGCGCTCTTTCCCCTACTTTCTCCTTGGAAGTGGAGCCTCTCCTGTGACCCCAGGCAGTCATCTCTGCTCTTGTGCACAGCCAGCTCCCAGGGACAGCTCCACGGTAAAATGACTGCTTGACATCTAGGTCCAAGTTTCTTGCAGTGTGAATCTGGGTGAGTTATTTAACCTCAGTCTGTCTGAGCAGCCATATGGTGGAGGTAGAGTAACATGAAGTCTGCTGTCTGCAGGAGTAAATGAGCGAACGCATATAAGGGATTTAAGATGGTGCTTGGCACACAGCAGGGGCTTAATGCATGTTAGCTGTTATGACCACTGTTTGTCTTTAAGGGGCAGGTGGCAGCAGCCTGAATGTGCGCCCAGAAGACCCACCTACAGGAGGCAAGACTGTGGACTGGTCCTATTCCCACCTAGTCGACACCAGGCTTTCTCCGAGTCAGCACTGGTGCAGGCGGCTGGAAGCCTGCACTCCTGACCTGCAATGCAATTAGGTTTTTCTAATTTCACACTCTTTAATGCACTTCTGAAGGAGTCTAGTCCAAACCTACAAAAGAAACATCGTGAACAGGTAAGAAAAGAAAATAATGCCATTGGGGAAATGTAGATGTAGGGACCCCTGGTGGTCCAGTGGTTAAGAATCCATTTGCCAATGCAGGGGACTTGAGTTCAATCCCTGGTCCAGGAACTAAGATCCCACATGAGCAGCTAGGCTCATGTGCTAGAGCCCGTGGTCCACCACAAGAGAAGCCACTACAATGAGAAGCCTGCACAATGCAAGTAGAGAAAGCCCGGTGCGGCACAAAGACCCGGCGCAGTGTGTTGATGCTGCTCTGGCCAGCGAAAGCTTGTTAGTAAGTGCTCCTGTTTCAGAGTATCATTTTATTAATAGGAAACCCGTATCACTGCTGTCCCTGAGTACCTGCTGGCAGGGCTGCTGCCTCCCAGGTTTGGCTAAGTCCTGGCTCTGCCCCTCCCTCCATGGGGCAGCTCATCACAGCCTGAGATCTGGCTACTTGGGTGACCCTGACTGACTTCTGCCCAGTGGCCCCAAGATCATGCCTTCCTAGAGCCATCTGACGTAGACACTGTGCTTCCCACCCTAGGCGGGGAGACCTGGGAACCTGTATGTTCAGCCAGCTCTCCAGCTGACTCTGAGACAACACTTGTCAACCACTAACACAGAAGTACAGCTAATCATGACCATACAGATGTGTTCTGCTTTAACCTCCAAGCTTGCCTGAAGAAACTGATAAATCTTTCTACCTACGAGTTTCCCATGGGAAAAGAAAGCTGAACAAGTTGCTTTGTCTCTACTTTGTCAAACTGACACAGATGGAAAATCTTATTTTTTCATTTCCAGTTAACACAGATGGGGCAGAATCACACTTTCTAAGAAAAGTTAGTTTTTTATGTGTTAGTTATTTGTGGAATTGTTTCCTTTTGGTTCTCAGCATTTAATGGCTCAGTTTCCAAAGAAATCAAAGGTTTCAAGCCTCAAGAGTCTACACAGAAGCAGCGAGGACTTTGCCTGTGTATGTGAAGTCGCTTCGGTTTGTGTCTGACTCTTTGCCACCCTGTGGACTATAGCCCGCCAGGCTCCTCTGTCTATGGGATTCTCCAGGCAAGAATGCTGGAGTGGGTTATCATACCCACTGGTTTGACCCAGGGATCAAACCAGGGTCTCTTATGTCTCCTGCATTGGCGGCAAGTTCTTTACCCCTGGGCTTCCCGGGTGGCTCAGAGGGTAAAGCGTCTGTCTGCAATGCAGGAGACCTGGGTTCGATCCCTGGGTCAGGAAGATCCCCCCACTAAGCCCCACCTGGGAAGCCCTAGTCTTAATAGCTGAGACATAAAAGCAACCTAAATGTCCATCAATAAATGAATGGATAGAGAAGTTGTGGTATTTACATACAGCAGAATACTTCTGTCACAAAAAAAGGTAGGAAATCTTGCCATTTATGACAGTCTGGATGGACCCTGAGGGCATTATGCTAAGTGAAGTAAGTCACACAAGAAAAGATAAATACCATACAATCTCACTTACATGTGGAATCTAAAGGGAAAAAAAAGAAAAAATTGAGTTCCTGGATATAGAGAACAGATCGCTGGTTGCCTGAGGCACCAGGTTTGGACATGGACGAAATGGGTCCGGGGGTGGGGTGGGTCAAAAGGAACAAGCTTCCAGTTACAAAATGACTTAAGTCCTGGGGATGTGATGTACAGGGTGGTGACTCTAATTAATAATATTGTATTGCATACTTGATAGTTGTTGAGAATAGGTCTTAAAAGTTCCTATGACAGGAAAAAAGAATTCTGTAACCATATTTGGTGACGAAGAATAACTGGACTTATTGTGGGGATCATTTTGCAATGTATACAAATACTGAATTATGACATTTACACTTGAAGCTAATATAATGCTATTCCAATTATACAATTTTTTTTTTTTTGAAGTGGAAAAGAGAGAGAAGAGAGAAGCAGGAAGAGGCAGTGTGAGGACTCAGCTGGACACCGTGGCTTTGAGGGGGCCCAGGAGCTGAGGGACATGGTGGTCTTTGGAAGCTGGAAAGGGCGAGGAAGCATACACCCATGACAGCCTCAGAAGGAAGGCAGCCCACTAAGACTCCCTTTCAGACCTCTGGCCTAAACAGTAAGATAATAAATTTGCTTGAGCCACAAACAGAAACTCACTGAGAACAAAGCACATCACTTGAAATTTCAGAAGGGAGATCCTAAAGATTTTCTGAGAAAGCAAATGTTTATATTCAGGAATCAGAACGTTCTAATCCACTTTAGAAAACAGAAGATAAAGGAGAAATGCTTTTCAAAATTCTGAAGGAAAATTATCTCTAACTTAGAACTCTATACCCAGCTAAGCCATCAGACAACTGTGACCGTGGAAAGATATTTTTAAGCAGGTGAAATCTAAAATATTAATCCCTCATACCCCCAGAACATGTGCTTCACTAAAATTAATAAACAGATAAAAAGAAAGACATGGGATCCAAGAGAGAGGGGAATCCAATGCAGAAAAGTGAAGGGAAATGTTAAGATAACAGTTTCCCAGTGATGGGAAACCCCTGGTTGACAGCTATATAGCAACCAGTCCAGGGTGGGCTCTAGAAAAATGTGTTTGAATCTACTGAAGGGGGAGTCATACTTCTGTCAGAATTGATAACTTTAATCAGGAAAAACAAAAATGTAAAGATACGAACGGAGTCAAGTAACACATCAAAATGTTTTCTACCCCACACTGAAGGATTTGATCCTATTGGTGAGAGGAAGAAGGACTATCTGGAAAGCTGTGACTTCCACCATGGCCCAGCTGACCTCGGAGGACGGCAGGTGTCTGTGAGAGACAGCCCAGTGAGGCACATGTAACGCTCTTGGGCTAAACAGCTGGACTGAGGCTGGCTCCTGAGGTTGTCAGTCAGGGATGCAAGCGCCTATGGCCATACTGACCACTCTGGAAGTGTCCAATCTCACTTACTCTGGAAGCCAAGTAGGGTGTGTCCCAGTCATTAGTCACGGTAACAACAGGTTATACTTACTGCCAAGGACTGGATTTAACATTTTACTGACACTATTTCTTAGAACTCAAGAGGTACTGTCATCATCCCCATTTTATGGATAAGGAAGTTGAGGCTCTAAGATGTTAAGCAAATCACACAGGGCTCGCATATGGTTGCTGGATTTCACAGCCAGTTGGGCTTCAGACTGCATTCTTGGCTGCTGCGTTGTGTGGTGTTAGGATGGGAGCCTGTCCTGGAAAACCAGATGCTATGGGTCCTTCTTTTACTAACTTCAAAGCAAGGGCAGCTCCACAATTTATAGACAGGATGTGGGGCAGGGGCAGTTTAGGGACAGCAGTGTGGCTTGTAGCTGCAGGTGTGTGCAGGAGCTCGCGTGGGGCGGGGTGCAGGATACCCACTTTGAAGTCCCATCAGCATAGGAAGCATGCTGTTCTTTGACTAAGACTTTAGATTGGCTTGGGTGACTTGGGAGGGTCTGAGGAGACTGAGAGAGAAAGAGCCCCACCTACCCACTCACCTCCCACAGCTGCCCCTACGGCAAGACCTCAACTGTCTGGGCTGTACCCCATCTCCCCCCTCTCCACTATGGGCTTACTTGCCTGGCTCTGATGCCAGAACTGGACTGGAGAGACGTCTACAGCCATGTGCACCCAAGGAGCTTTGTCCCCAAACTGGAAATGCATTACAAACACATCAAAAAGTAAATAAAAGTCATCTTACTCAGTCTTCAACACATACATAGCATGAGAAAACAAGTAACCAGACTGGCTGCATGGGGAGTCAGTCTTTCTAAGGCACACCCACTCAGCAAGGACTGGCCAGGGCCCCAGCTTCCCCACTGCTCTGGACTACCTGGAGGGCAGCAGCTCAGTGCTGTTTAGCTGGCAAGCCATACGATCCATACAAGAACTGTTCAAGTGACTCCTTAGCTCTGTCAGTCTTCTCTGGCTTCCCAACAAGCAGAGCCACACAGAGGGCCCCTCTGCCTCCAATGCACCGACTAGGGGAGTGACTCTCCCCAATCCAGATGTGCAGCACAAACAGGTGGGCCTCTGGGGAAGGAACACACATTCCAGGAATTTGCATACAGATAGTCCTACAACCAAATTTCAGCATTTCCCATGGGACTTATATTCCTATTCAAATGTTTTATAAGAAGTTCATGTACACCCGTGGTGGATTCATGTCAATGTATGCCAAATCCAATACAGTACTGTAAAGTAAAATAAAGTTAAAAAAATAAAAAAAGTCTCTAAGGCACTGCAGAAATTGAGCCTTGCTGCTATGGACCGAATGGTGGTCCCCAAATTCAGACTGTTATTGTTACTTAGTCGCTCAGTTGTGTCCGACTCTCTGCGACCCCATGGACTACAGTACACCAGGCTTCTCTGCCCTTCTCCACCTCCCAGAGCTTGCTTAAACTCATGTCCATTGAGTCGGTGATGCCTCATGTCCAATCATCTCGTCCTCTGTTGCCTCCTTCTCCTCTTGCCCTCAATTTTTCCTAGTATCAGGGTCTTTTCCAATAAGTCGGCTCTTCACATCAGGTGGCCAAAGTACTGGAGCTTCAGCATTAGTCCCTCCAATGAATGTTCAGGACTGATTTCCTTTAGGACTGACTGGTTTGATTTCCCTGCGGCCCAAGGGGCTCTCAACAGTCTTCTCCAGCACCACAGTTCGAAATTCAGATATCGAAGCCCTAATTCCCAACGCGACATATCTGGAGCCGTTGGCAGTAACTAGGGCTAGACTGGGCAAATGGGGTGGCGCCCTGGTCCGATGGGGTAATACCCTTCTAAGAAGAGATACCAGAGAGACTGCTCTGTCTTCAGACGCACAGAGAGGTAAGGTGAGCACACTGCAAGATGGTGGCCTGCTACAAGCCCAGGAAAGAGGCTTCAGAATGAAACCTACCTTGCTGGCACCTTAGTCTTGGACTCTGAGCCTTCCGAACTGTCAAAAACCAAATTTCTGCTGTTTAAGCTGCCCACGCTGTGGTATTTCATTAAGGCAGCCCAAGCAGATGAATATTCCTGCGTTTCTTTTTAATTTCATTTTCCATGGCTCTTGTTTCAGTTACATTGGTCTTCCAGGTCCTTCAGAACCAATCCTAGGACATTCTGATCACAGTTCTCTCTGCATGCTCATCCCTTGCCCCCTCCTCTGTCACCTCAGCCCCACATTTCGAGGACTGGCTGATCTCATCCAAATTCTCAGCTTAAACGCCCTTTCAGAAGTGGCGAGTGGTTTGCTATTTGCCCATCTTATTTCAAACTTTTCTTTCCATGAATTGTTAAGCCTATATATGATACATTGCATAACTTCTCTTTATCACATGTACTTTCTCTAATTCAGTTTTACTGACTAAGGCCCTTGGGTGGCAAAGTTTAACAGAAGATAGCTACTTTATTATATATCTTTGTCAAATGTGTACTTGTTTCAGGCAACCTGAATTAAGAAAGTCACGAGAAGCAAAAGACATGCCCTTCTAGTAGTTTTCTTTTGATAGCCAGAGCCTTTATAGAGTTGATGCTACATTTTAATTCAGAAGTCAACATAACAGTTAAATACATGTAATAAGTTGAAAGTGTTAGTGAAATAGGAGCTAGGCTTTGTATTTCCAAACATGTTTCCAAAAGCCTGTTTTATTTTAAAACACACACAGGGTTGGACACAAATGTCTTTTTAACCATTGTGGAGGAGATTTTACTGACTGCTTAAATTGATGGCTTTCCCTCTGTACTGAGTCCACTGTTCTCGAAGCCTTATAAAGGATGAGAAGACAGGTTTCTTCCTTTACTTCCCGCTTTGTTGCAATATTAGTCCATGAATGACAGAAAGTACACAACCAATTTTTCCGTAACCATTTGGCAATCATTAAAGCTTCGCAGTTGCTGGTTTTCCTACCGGTGTTTTACAACCTAAGGTAAAAACAGAGAGATGGCTCATGAAATGACACTGAGTCTGCCCTTCCTCGTACAACTGCTTGGGCCCTGGCGAAAGAAAAACACACGACACTTGTGCAGAGTTTTACAGACTGAACAAGAATCAGTGGAGACAGCAGCACCCTTAACAGGAGAAGCAGCAGTGTCTCAAAGAGGCGACGGGCACGGCCAACGTGCCCCCAGCCACGTTCCCTGAACTTCAAGGCTAGCACGTCCCAGTATGCTCACACTCACACTGCTGCCTTCTGAGATTAAGCAAGCAACTCCAGCATCCTCAGAATGAGGGGTTTGGTGTCTATTTTAGCTTTATGCCTCTCTCACCAAATTCCAAAGAATAGCACGGAGATTAAAAAAAAAACTTAAATGAACAATGCAAAGAAATAGAAGAAAACATAAGAATGGGAAAGACTAAAGATCTCTTCAAGAAAATTAGAGACACCACGGGAATGTATCACGCAAAACAGGACAGAACAAAGGGCAGAAGTGGCGTGGGCCTAACAGAAGCCGAAGATAGTAAGAGGCGGCAAGGACACACAGAAGAACTGAACAAAAAAGGTCTTACTGACCCAGATAACCACGGTGGTGTGGCCACTCCCCTAGAGCCAGACACCCTACAGTGCGATGTCAAGTGGGCCTTAGGAAGCATCACTACGAGCAAAGCTAGCAGAGGTGACAGAATTCCAGTTGAGCTATTTCAAGTCCCAACTGCTGCTACTGCTACTGCTAAGTCACTTCAGTCGTGTCCGACTCTGTGTGACCCCATAGACGGCATTTTTTTTTTTTTTTCTTAAGTTTATTTTCAATTAAAGGATACTTGCTTTACAATATTGTGTTGGTTTCTGCCATACATCAACATGAATCAGCCATAGATATATATCTATATATGTGTACCCTCTCTCTTGAACCTCCCTCCCACCCCTCTAAGTTGTTACAGAGCCCTGGTTTGAATTCCCTGAGTCATACAGCAAATTCCCGTTGGCTATCTATTTTACATATGGTAATGTATCAGTAAGGGGTGTTGGGAGGGGGAACTGGATAGAAGATCTCTTGTTGATCTCTTTTTCTATGAGTTTGTTATTTTTTGAAGTATAATTGACCTACAACACTACATTAGTTTCTGGTACACAACACAGTGACTCAATATTGCAATAGATTTCAAAATGATCATCATGATGGCTTGCTATCATCTGTCACCATGCAAAGATATGCAATTATTGGCTATATTCCCCACACGGTATGTTTCATACCTGTGACTCACTTATTTTGTAACTGGAACTTTGTGTTTCTTAACTTTGCTCACCTGTTTCCCTCCCTGCCAAAAAAACTCCCTCCCCCATGGCAGCTACCTGTTTGCTCCCTGTCTCTATGACTCTGCTCCTGTTTTATTGTGTTTGTTAATTTGCTTTGCTCTGTATAGTCTACATGTAAGTGAAATCATGCATTATTTAGCTTTCTCTGTCTGGTTTATTCACTTAACCCAATACCTTTTAGGTCCATCTGTATGGTAAAAAATGGCAAGATTTCACCTTTTCTTTTTTAAATGCCTGAGTAACGTTCTGTTGTGTGCATATATAAGCTCCCATCTTCTTTATGCATTTACCTACCGGTGAGTACAACTCATGGGGCAAACTGTTCCACAGAATTGTGTTCTGAAATATGGTGGTAGAAGCCAATTGGATACTGTTTTTACGGATCAAGATAACTGAGATCACATCGCCAATAATCCTACAATGAACATCAGGGTGCATGGATCTTTTCAAATTAGCGTTTTCATTTTCTTTGGATGTGAATTTCTAAATTTGAAAAGTATTTCATTGTAATTCTCAAAAGTCTATCCTGTGACCTAACTGAACCTCCAGAAGTGCTTTAAGTTAGGATTGACTGTTCCAAGAATGCATTTTCAGTGACACTTGCCTGCTGTGAAGGGGCCCATTGGTCATCCAGTGCTGAGCAATGATTCTGACTCCACACACTCCTGGCTTTGAACTTGTGAGCGTTTCATCACTTCCTTTTCTCTAGCTTACTTCTGATTTCTATTTCCATATATACAAGTATATCCTGCCTTCATTCTCAGCAAGGCAAATGTTTTGCTTTTCTAAGAGGATGGGAGAAGGAGGTGAAGCCCTTGCAGCATCTGGTCAGCCACTCAGTCGTGAGCAAGCACTAGCCACCTCCTCATTCTCAAACCCAGCAGTCAGTCAGAGCACCCAAGGGTGCTCCCTTTCAGGGTGTGACGCTTCTGAAGGCTGGCTATTTCATCTTCAATGTCTCTATATCCTAATTAATAATGACTGAATAACTGGGGACACTTACATAACATTCCTAGCCTATTAGGGCCCAGACCCTCCCAAGGTGGCCATTTCTGTTGTTAACATGTTTATAGGTGCAGTTTCAATACCAGAGTCTTCAGAGGCCATCTGGTAGGCAATTAACTGGTGAACTTCAAGAGAAAGGAACAGCTTTTGAATTTCTCTCAGAGCTTTGAGGTTCAACTCATGGGGCAAACTGTTCCGCAGAATTGTGTTCTGAAATATGGTGGTAGAAGCCAATTGGATACTGTTTTTACGGATCAACTGAGATCACATCGCCAATAGTACCACCTCCACACAACCTAGGTTGGAAAGAACAATTTCTAGATCTTTTTTTCCCCCCACAATAAAATATAGGCTTTTCAATCCTACAAGAACAATTTTGTTCAATTCACAGGAAATTGCTTTGGCGTAAGACCCAAAACTATCTGTGGAACAATTTACCCGTGATGATTTTTAACGTGTCACAGTGGAAAATGGGACTCACAACCTTTGGAGAGTCTCCCAAATGAGAGAGGACTTTTGAAAGCAGTGCTGGTGTGAGGTAACCATAGTACAGCCTTGAATTTCAGACCCTTCCTGAAATTGCTGGCTGAACTAGCTTACACTGTGGATTTCATTTTATGATGCCAGGTTAATAGGGTGAAGGTTGGTAGAACCTGCTGGCTTGTTCAGTAAGTATCTGCCTTTCTGAAAGGGAAAAAGATGAAAGGCATCATTTTTCATGTGCTTGTCGTAACCTTGAGTCTCTAGTGGGCTACCTCGAGGTCATTGCACACAGCATGGTGGCCCGGCAGAGGCAGAATGGATTTTCCCGCAAGGATTCCTGAACTCCGATCTGACACCTTGAAACAGGGAAGCTTCTCCTTTCCTGTGCTCTAAACCTCACTGAGTGGATGTCACAAAGTGATGGCAATGTGATTGGTGAAAATGTACGTTGTTAAGAGAGGTGAAAGTGTTAATTTGGGCTTCCCTGGTGGCTCAGTGGTAAAAACATCTGCCCGCAATACAGGAGACCTGGGTTTGATCCCTGGGTCGGAAAGATCCCCGGAGGAGGGCATGGCAATCTACTCTAGTACTCTTGCCTAGAGAATTCCGTGGACAGAAGAGCCTGGCCGAGTACAGTCCATAGAGTCGCACACAGAATCAGACAGGACTAAGCAATAAGCAGCAGCAGCGTTAATTAAAAAATGTATGGAGATCGTGATAAAGGAAGGAAGACTACACAGACATAAATGCAGGTGTCCCAGAAACCAAGGGTACCTGATAATATCATTGCCCGGCGTGAGGACCCACCAGGGAAAAGCAGTGTGCCTTTGCCATTCTCACGGAGAGGACGCGGCTTAAATTCACAACCCCTGCATGGCTGAACCTCACTTTGGAGACTGTCTGACTGTCTGCCTGTCTGTGCCCCTTGGTCCTTCCCCGCCCCCCCACCGCCCATTGCACAGAGTGTTTACTATGACTCTGGATCAATCAGAAGTCAGTTTCCTACCCATCACACCACCGAGCAGACCCAGGGGGCAGGCCTGCCTCAGGCCTATTTCTGCCCTTCAGGAGAAATTATTTTCCTACAAAACCCCTTTCAGGCAACAAAAAAGTGCAGCCTCAGTTCATTCTGAGCTGGGGATCAAGGACCACATGTCTTTGCTTTGTCCCTTTAACAAACAGGCTTCTCTGGTAGTTCAATTGGTAAAGAACCTGCCTGCAATGCAGGAGACCCTGGTTTGATTCCTGGGTTGGGAAGATTCCCTGGAGTAGTGAAAAAGCTGGCTTAAAACTCAACATTCAGAAAGCTAAGATCATGGCATCTGGTCCCATCACTTCACAGCGAATAGATGGGGAAACAATGGAAACAGTGACACACTTAATTTTAGTGGCCTCTGTGGATGGTGACTGCAGCTATGAAATTTTAAAAAAGACACCTGCTTCTTGGAAGAAAACCTATGAAAAACCTAGACAGCATTTTTTAAAAGCAGAGATGTCACTTTGCTAACAAAGATCCACGTAGTCAAAGCTATAGGTTTTCCAGTAGCCATGGGGGGAGAGTTGGACCGTAAAGAAGGCTGAGCGCCACAGAACTGATGCTTTTGAATTGTGGTGTTGGAGAAGACTGCTGAGAGTCCCTTTGACAGTAAGGAGATCAAACCAGTCAATCCTAAGGAAATCAACCCTAAATATTCATTGAAAGGACTCATGCTGAAGCTAAAGCTCCAATACTCTGGCCACCTGATGTGAAGAGTTGACTCACTGGAAAAGGTCCTGATGCTGGGAAAGACTGAAGGCAGAAAGAGAAGGGGATGACAGAGGATGAGACGGTTGGATGGCGTCACCAACTTAATGGACATGAGTTTGAGCAAACTCTGGGAGATGGTGAAAGACAAGGAAGCTTGGTGTGCGGCAGTCCATGGGTCGCAGAGTCAGACACGACCTAGGAACTGAACACCACCACCACAAAATTCAAAATCAAATTTCAAGGTTATGTATTCTGAAATTTCAGACATACTATAAATAGAAGACTATTTATAGTACTAAGCAGGCAGTCCAGTGGTTAGGACTCCGTGTTTTCATTGCTGAGGGCCTGGGTTCAGGCCCCATTCAGGAAACTAAGGTCCTTGGCAATGAAATGGGAGCTAATGAATCCAAGGACTAGAAGGGGAGGAATCTTCTTGATTTCACCAGGACTAGATCATGCACCCTGATTAATTATATTAGGAGCTGATCATTTTTATGCTGTTTAAGACTGCCAATTTTATGCCTGGTGTTTTCTGTTAGTTTTCTCCTTGCTGCTGCTGCGGCTAAAGTCGCTTCAGTCGTGTCCGACTCTGTGCGACCCCATAGGCGGCAGCCCACCAGGCTCCCCCGTCCCTGGGATTCTCCAGGCAAGAACACTGGAATGGGTTGCCATTTCCTTCTCCAATGCATGAAAGAGAAAAGTGAAAGTGAAGTCGCTCAGTCGTGTCCAACTCTCAGTGACCCCATGGACTGCCGCCCACCAGGATCCTACATCCATTGATTTTCCAGGCAAGAGTACTGGAGTGGGTTGCCATTGCCTTCTCCAAGTTTTCTCCTTAGTTTCTTAAGAAAACTCTAGACGATAGAAATAGTTCTTTGCCTAAAGGGAAGGACGAAATTCTGTTGTTTGATAAATTTTAACCCCTTTGGAAAAACTTTTTCCTAATTAACATCAACTCATTTTTATGCAGACATTGGAATGAAACTTATCTATGAATTAAAAAAATAGTTCTCTGTGTGTACTAAAGCTCAACTGCTGTTCATTTTGATAAATTATTTAGTACTATACTTTCTTGTTTTACTATATGTTGCTAAATGCAATGTGAAAACCCATCACATTTTATTAAATGGTACTTACCAAGCACTTCCTCTAACTTCGTTGTGGCAGGTTCATTCACGTTAAATATATAATCATTATTTCTAGAAGAAAATGATAAGCTTTCTTACTGCATAAATTAGGACGAAAAGACAACATTCATTTTTTATATAGTAAGAATATGTTTAAATAGTCTTCCTCAAGGGTCATTTTAAATAGTTGAAAATTGTGTGTATATTAATATATATGTAAGAATACACACACACACACACGACATGTCCCCTACTTGGATTTTCTCATAATTAACCAATATGTGTGCACGTGTACTCAATCGCTCAGTCATGTCCAATTCTTTGCACCCCATGGACTGCGCCCACCAGGCTTCTCTGTCCAGGGAATATTTCAGGCAATAAAGGAGTGAGTTGCCATTTCCTACTCCAGAATTAACCTATAAATTTCAATAATTAGGTCAAAGCCAAAATGCTGGCCTAAAGCAATTTTTTTCTTTGCTTCAATGTAATTTTTATTCATAGCCATATAAAGTCTGCATGGTAACGCAGAGAGACTTCACTACTCAGAACGCGCAAAAGCGAAGCATGATGTATGTCTCCTAGATCACATGCGTTTCCACAGGTCTCTCTGTGGACTTGGCGCTCAACTGCTCTGAGCTGTCGCTGCCCCGAGCCCACCCTGGGCACTGTGCTCCGTTACTTACACCTTCTTCTTCTCCACCACACCGAGCCTCACAAAGGCTGCTAAGGCATTTTTCTGTACGTCGGAGGATAACACGTCGTAACACTGTGAGGCCCCTAAAACACAGGGATGAGGGAGTGAGTGACCTCCTGTTTCTTCTCAGCTGACAGAAAGCACCGCCTTCAGGGTTGTGACTCACCTTGATCGAGAAGCTGATTTGTGAATTTTCTAACTCTTATGAAGTACTGTTTCTCAGTGAAGTAGTCTTCTTCTTCACTCAAGAGGTATTTGCAAATTATCTGAATTTTAAGAGGGAGGATAAGAGGAATAGAAAGTGAAAAGGGGCAGTCAACTATAACAGAACAGTAAAAATTTTACACTGACCCTCTTAGTTTTATTCTGCCCCTCTATGGCAGAATAGAGACCCCTCCCCTTGCAAAAAAAAGTTCTACCATTCTCCTGGGGAAGACACTTGCTCTTCAGACCAGAAATAAGTACAGGGTAGGAAAGTCTCAGTTATATTTGTTATGGGAGGATGAAGGAGAACTTGCAAAAGATTTACACACCTGATAAGATTCCACAAAAGGTTTAAAGAGTCCTATTAAAAACTCTAACACAGTATTTCCTTTTTCTGTAACTAGGATGTCCCTTGTCATCATTTGTATGGCCTCACTTTTACAAAGCAAGTAACAGCCTTCTTCAAAGTCCTGGAAAGGGAGGGGAAAAGACAGAATTCATCCACAAATTTATAATTTAGGTCAATAATCCACTGCTGGGCTCAGTGTATGCAGCCATGCACCCTCGAAACAAGAAAAACACTGGCTAATTCTGCAACCCTTTCCAGACCCATGGTTGTGGTTGTTAGCAGCCAGAGCAGCACTGTTTCGACGCTCAGAATGTTGATCCTCAAATACAGTAAACACTGAAAACCTGATTAGCCTCAGAAATCATTACCTGGGCAATGGACCTTCTTTCAGTTTGTATACAGCCATACTCTCCTCTCCTCACATTTAAACAAAAGTGCATGCGGCAAGTCCGAAAAACACTGAGAAGCATGTTATGCTCAAAATGGCTGCCCTCATTTCCTACTGAACAAAACCTGTGTCTCTTCAGCTTAACAGACAGACCCCAGACCCACTTGCCAGTGCTGCTTCCACACCAGCAAGCCAGCGGTCCAGCTCTGGGGGCCCGATCCTTCACCAGCTGTCCACACCACCAGGCAGGACCACTGTTCTCCAGTCTCTAAGCAAAAGACCCTAATCATTCCAGTAAGTTGTGCTGGAAAACGTGTCCTGATTGGTAAATTTTCTAACAGAATAGTTGGTGATTAGTTATTTTTACAGTGGCTGCACTAACAGTTCAACGATTTGGTTCCTCTCACCAAAAAAATCCCCAAATTATTGATTAAACGTGAAGAATTAAAACCGAGTTTGCTGAACTTTAAGTGTCCACGCTTCTCTTTTGCACGTCTCTTTCTCTGCTGCACACAGCCTTGAAGGAAGGGGAGACACACCTGTGAATCCAAGCCTAATATTTTCAGAACTCACACCACAAACACACAGCTTGTCTGCAGTTAAGGATTTACCTTTAGTGCATTTCCTGGAAGAAAGATGAACTCATCTGAAAAAACACTGCATAGGAAGCGAAAGCAACTGTAGACATCCTCTGGAAATAAATTCATTACATAAAATTACAACTCAGCTTTTTAAACATTGAGGGAGTACCAAGAAGTCCATGATACTCCAAAATGTAGTCTTTTATTTTTAAAAATTTATTCATTTTTAACTGAAGAATAACTGCTTTACAATAATAGCTTTGGTTTCTGCCATGAATCAGCCATAGGTATACACATGTCCTGTCCCTCTTGAAGCTCAAAATGTAGTATTTTAAAGGCATATTATTCATATACCGGGGCAAGGAAGCTATGCTCTGTGCTTAGCTGCTCAGTTGTGTCTAACTCTTTGTGACCCCAAGGACTGTAGCCTGCCAGGCTCCTCTGTCCGTGGGGATTCTACAGGCAAGAATACTGGAGTGGGTTGCCATGCTCTCCCTCTAGGGGATCTTCCCACCCAGGGATCAAACCCAGGTCTCCCACATTGCAGGCGGATTCTTTATCATCTGAGTCACCAGGGAAGCTCATGATACTGGAGAGGGTAGTCTATCCCTTCTCCAGGGGACTTTCCGACCCAGGAATAGAACTGGGGTCTCCTGCATTGCAAGCAGATTCTTTACCAGCTGAGCTACCAGGGAAGGAAGCTATAAACAATCTCAATTTTACCTACCAGTAAACTAGTCTAGTACGATTTCAATGGTTGAAGCTGAATTACAACCAGGCTTCTAATCAGTCAGTGTGGAAATGAGCAAGTAGCCTTAGAAGCCAGGGCACTTCACTTCACCTGTGCGTGGTTTCCAAGCAGAGAAGGAAAGGAATGGCTTCCTCCATTCCCTTCCACATTAACATCTGCCGATGTTTCTACCCCATCTTTGGCACTAGAACACACTGGCACACAACACTAGAAACTACTGACTTACCCCTCAGATGTGTGGGTCTTCCTGGCCCATCAGCTACAGACTTTCATCTTTCTGACATGACTTCTCTCATCAGAAAAACATACCTCCATATGGACACAAACAGTTGCCTCCAATTTCAGGGTGTCCACACTGAAGTACTCTAGAAGACTATGTGTGTGCCCCTCAGCTGTGGATGAATCCCAGCGTGAGAAGCCTCACGGAGAACTAGGATCAGGGTTTGAGTTTCCTTTGTCCTGAGCTAAGCTGTCCGACCTCTCTGGGGCTCAGTTTCCTCATTCACAAAATGACATTTCCTTCCAAGGCTAAAGGTCTGCGGCTGAGTCCAGCATGCCTCCACTCTGGCTTTTCCTTAAAATGATCTACAGAGCTTTGAATGACAAACACAAAAACAACCAACTGAATCAGAAGCCTTCGGAGAAGGAGCTCGGCCTCCGCAAATTCTACAGTGCAGCTGTGGGTAGAAACCCCCTGGCCCTGGCTACAGGCTTCTGTGAAAACAATGGTTTCACTTGTTATTATGCTCCTCGGTGCGACCAGCACGCTGCTGTGTATGAGCACGCACACACCGCTGGGACTGTTCACCCACCCGGCGGCTTCTGTCGGCTGGGGGAAGTGACATCAGAGAAAGCGCGTCAGACCAGGCAATAGAGAGCTGTGCTCTCGTCCCATACCCTTACATCATCAGCAGTGTCTAGGTCTAGTGTTCCTTATTTATAAAAGGAGATGTTTAGATGATTTTTTTAGGTCCTTTGCAATTTCCAAGTTTTAGGCAGCTAGCCATGTATTGGAGAAGGAAATGGCAACCCACTCCAGTGTTCTTGCCTGGAGAATCCCGGGGACGGGGGAGCCTGGTGGGCTGCCATCTCTGGGGTCACACAGAGTCGGACACGACTGAAGCGACTTAGTAGCAGTAGCAGCAGCAGCAGCAGCAGCAGCACCCATGTATTTAGGAGGAAAAACCTGACTAATTCTGAGTACAGGCCCTTCCCTTGCTGGTGTGTGGGCTGCACACACGTGGCAGGGCATTTAAAGCTTCAAACGTTGCTCCCTACATGGGACTGAATGGCCAGGTCTCCTCCAGAATTCAAGACCACAGCCCCAAAAGTTACCTTTCCTGAACCCAGGGGTCATCTGCAATGCCACAGCGACTAAGGAAGGACGGACAAAAATGTTGAGCAGCTGGTTCCTGTATGCCAAGCACATGAGGAGGGTGATATGCTGGAAAATGAGTCCATCCACCACTTCCGAGTCTCCACACTCCATTTTCAGAATCACCCGGTCTTTGACAAGGCTGACAATGTTGGAATGCAGAAGAATGCAGGACTGGATAACTTCTTCGGCAGGTTCATTATCTACATAGGCAAGGACAATTCACTCAGGTAAATGGCAAAGAAATGGGCTCGGTCACTGCTGGGCGTCTTACCCCCAGTATGAATTAACGCTAGCGAACTGACACATTTACTGTTAAGTACAGGTACTGGTTTTAGACCTCACCAAATGAGGTAATGATACTACATGAGAAGGATATTTTAAAAGCAGTATAGCATAAGTCAACTCTCTTTAAGGACATATAACATACTTTTTCATCTACTCCAAATCTGTTAGCCATTCTGAAATGCACATCAACTCCCATTTTGAAAGCCAACACTTTCTCAGGAGTCACATTTTTGTAATAGCAAGTTAAATGACAAGAAAATCATATATGTGAGTCTAAGAATACTAAGCCAAGAAGACATGCTAGGGACTTCCCTGGAAGGTGGGGTTGGGGGTGGGGGTTCCAGTGATTGAGAATATGCCTTCTAATGGGTGGTTATACCCTTCTAACGTGGGTCCAACCCTGCTCGGGGAACTAAACTTCCACATGCTACAGGTCAATTAAGCCTGCAGCCTCAACTAAGACCCAATGCAGCCAAAAATAAATAAATGAATATTAAAAAAAAAAGAAGAAGATATGCTACACACCTAAATTCCAAGATGGCAAGAATACCACTTTACAACTTTGGAGGTAAACCAAAGGGCAACCCGAACAGGCGCCCTCCAAGCTTCACGTCTCCCTGAGGACACAGGGACACCAAGGAGACTCTTCTGGTTGCCCTGTGTCAAAGGCAACTGAAGAAGTGGATTCATAACAGTTCCTGGTACGTCAGCACCTGACACTCCACTGGCCAAGAGACAGCTGAGGAGTTAGAATTATAAGCACGATAAAAGAGATGGGAGCATTTAACAATATTCTTGATAAGGGAATTCATTTTACTGTTACCCTGAGACAAAGAGCTGGTTGCTGCTACTGCTGCTGCTAAGTCGCTTCAGTCGTGTCCGACTGTGTGTGACCCCAGAGCCGGCAGCCCACCAGGCTCCCTGTCCCTGGGATTCTCCAGGCAAGAACACTGGAGTGGGTTGCTATTTCCTTCTCCAATGCATCAAAGTGAAAAGTGAAAGTGAAGTCGCTCAGTCTTGTCCGTCTCTTCCCGACCCCATGGACTGCAGCCCACCAGGCTTCTCCGTCCGTGGGATTTGCCAGGCAAGGGGGCTAGAGTGGGGTGCCACTGCCTTCTCTGAAGAGCTGGCTGACAGGTGTGTAAAGGAGGCATGCTGTTCAAGTGGGACAACAGGTTCTGCTAATGCTTCATGGAAGGGACAAGCGGGAGGTGAAGTTTTTCCTTCCAGACTCCATCACATTCACTCTGGACTAACCTGCCTTGTCTCAGGTTGCCCATGGTAATGATATAGTACATGACACTATATATACAATACAGTATGATTTGTTTTATACACATATAATAATATGCATATCATAGCCTAGACATGAGACTGCTCAAGAATATGAAATAATCTGGGTAAAAAGGAACCAAATACACACTACGTTCCAAATTAGAAACTGCGTTTGATCATTTCTGGTACCTGACTTCTGGAACTTACCAACTGACTCTCACTTTGTATTAATGACAACTACAGCTGTCACAGTGGCTGCACAGGTACTTTTAGCTATGGAGTAGCCACATACTTATCCCCTCTTGAAAAAGCAAAACATCTCAGCAAGACAGGTGCCTCCATTTTCATATGTTTCTGGGTACCCTCTTTCACGACTTTACACCTTATATTACAATCAACATGTCCTTTGCCTCCTATCAGACCATTACAATACTGGGAAGAGATGTAGGATTCATCCTTACTTCCCTACTGGTAATCAACACTCAGCTGACCGGCATTCCTGTGAGTAATCCCTCCAGGCCTCTGTCGGCCATGCCGCCCTCTGCAGCTGCTCGGCTCTGCTGCCTGAGTTCTCATCTCTGAATGGCAGCCTTCCTGCTTGTCTCCTTGACTCCAGTCTCTCCCCACTGTGGTCCATCTTTAAACTGAAATCCGGCTACTTCCTAAGGCCAATCCGTCATACCTCCCTGCCTAAATCCATGGCTGCATTCTGTGACCTCAAGCTCTAGTCCAGACTCCAAGGCAGCAGGCCTCTGGGACCCAGCCTTTGTCCACACGTCTACCTCCATCACTCCTTCCCAAAGCCAGTGTTCCAACGCCACCCGTCACCAGCAGGTCGAGACGCCCAGTGCTGTCGCCCCCCTCACTGCATGTTCCTACTCCTTGTTAGCCATGCTCCTCCCCAGCTGTCTTCCTGAAGGGCTCCTACTGCCCTTCAGGGTTGGTTCACAAGTCACACCTTCCTAAGCGTGCGCCCTTTCCCAAACACTGTCCTCAGTAACCCTCAGCAGTCTGTCCATAGCGCTCTGTCTTTATTTCAACGAACTACTAGTTTATACATCACCACCCATCCTGCCTTCTATTCAGAACAGGGTTTACATCTTGTTCATCTTTGTATCCCTGGTACTTCCCAGGTTTAATGAGTGAACAGTAAGTATTTGACTAATATAATTATACGGTCTTAAAAGTCTGCATTCTGGGACCTCCCTAGAGGTCCAGTGGTTAAAACTCTATGTTTCCAATGTAGGGGCACAGGTTTGAGCCTTGGTTGGGGAACTAAGATCCTGTATGTTATGGGTTGTGCCCCCCTTGAAAGACTGCATTTTCAATTGCAGTCTCTACAATTTTAAATCAAAGGGCTTGAAAGTAACTTAAGCTAACTACTGTCATATATATTCCAAACTCTGAGCATAGTATTCACAACTTCAATGAGGTTTTCAAAGCTGTTATTATCAGAGAATTGTATACAGTTCTGCAAGACTAGCCCTTTAATCCTTACAATCCAGTAAGGCAAAGGGTTGCAAATATGTGGTAGAAAGAGGTGGGTGCATCGGGAAGAATATGTGGAGTACAAAGAGTCATTATTTATTCCCCAGTCTGCTAGATACAAAGGAGGGTGTTCTAGTCCTCTCTCTACTTGGAGGCTCACAGTGAGACATGACATATAGACAATTATTCTCAAGTGATCAACAAGCTATGGTCAATGTCCTATAGTATAAAAACAGACTAAAGTTTCTTTCTCTGAGCAATGCTTTGCTCAAAGTCCTATATGGGTTTTTTCATGTTTAGGCTACAAGTTTTCCAAATTTAATGACTAAAAAAAGCAACCATTTTCACCACATATGTCCCACATACATACCAGGCCAAGTAAGAAACCCCCCAAAGGTCTGGGTTAAGCCTTTCAGCCATAAAGTTTTTTCCAACAGGGCATCAAAGTCCATGGATGGCCGGTTCTGAAGCAGGACAGAGACTATTAGTGGCCACGGGCTCAGGACCAGGTTTTGAATCTGGAGAAGCTGCATTTTATAGGCAACTTCAGTGACAAAGGTGTGCATCTCCTCCGACTGTTTCTGAGGAATATATCTAAAAGGAAGAATACAGAACAAGCAATCACAGTTCTGCCACTTAGACAACGTGAGAGGAGAAGGGAACGGGAGAAGACAGACCCTTTAGAGGATTCTCATGCTTTATGCCAACTCAATTCTCTCAGGTCACCTTGAAAAAATATACCTTCACTTTACTAAAGTGTGATCTGTCTGTTCACCTTGAGAGTATGCTCTTGACAGGTGATTAAAAATACTCAAGCTAACAGGGTTCTATTAGCCCTGATTTCAGACCAAAACAAATAAACAAACAACACTTCTGCTGCTTTGTAAGTGGGATAGATCAGTTCTTTTGTGAAAACGAATGCCTCCTCCAGTGGACTGAACTACTAGGCCTCGTTCAAATCCATAGTATTTTGAACGTGTCTCTTGTAGAACGTACCAATCAGGTTATGATAGGTATATGTTCTGTTGACAACTGCTCATGTCTGCACTGCTAGGCTGTACAGTGGCCTGACTGCCACACCGTCCTTCTGAGAAGTTTCAGGGCACCTGACTGGTGTTGCCAGGGTCCTCACCTGACACACTCCTCATGCCTGGACCACTAAACACTGCATTGGATATCAGGAACCTACTCAGCTGGCTGGATCAAGGATATGCATATAACCTGACAGCAGTCACATAATAACCCATAAAATAATGTGAAAGTGAGCACTCCCTGGTAATGGATACAACTGGCCAATTTGAGACCGAAAGAATGAAAGCTTGTGGCTACAAAAAGCTAACTATCTGCTTCTGATAGCTAATGAAGCTGGAGCTGCTGTGGGACCACTGGCACGCCAGATAAATTATGAACGATGCTGCAGTCACGTGAGGCCTGGCTGAGCAGGTGGTCTGTCTCCTTTACTCCTGCAGGTGTACTTCTCTGCATTAAGAAACCCCCCAAATGCGTGTTTGTAGCTGTATCCTGAGAGAACCTGTTTCCTTGCCCATAAAACTATAACCTTCTTGAGAACAGGGACTCACTCCCATTCACTATTACTAAACAGTCCTTTTCAGGATCAAAAAAAAAAAACCACTGGGTGGCCTACCAAAGGTGCTCAACAATTCCCATACATGTGCTTGTTAACACACTTCTTGTTTGTGCTTTTAAGTTTGTAGGTTATGGGGGAGGGGGCCTGGGGAGAAGGCATCAGAAGAAACATCTGTCACTTTGAGAGCAGGCAATGGGGTCCTGTGTTTGTTTCAGCACTGTCTGGCTTGGCACGTTTAATATACACACTGCAGCTAACTGTCTGGAAAACACATTAATTGAAGCTTTCTCTTCTCCAGGGTATCATCTTAGAAAAGCAAGTTTCAGTTCTGCAAGTGGTCAGCTCAAGAATTACAATTTACACTTTTAGATTTTCGTCCTTGTTTCTATGTCAGTTATGAAAACACAGGCCTCGCACCTGGGAACCAAGTTATACGGGCTCCGACCCATCCTCCCAGCGGCCAGAGATCGAAGCGACACAGGGTCTCCAAAGTATACGTGAATGTTTCCAAACTTCTCAGAGAGGATTCTCCTGGCTTTCAACAATCCCTATGAGTGTCACAACAGGGGGGGAAAATAGGAATAAATCCAGAAATTAGCTGACGAATAAACTAGCATTTTCTATAAATTCCAGTAAAGTCAAGCTTGGCTATCAAGCTTTACGTACAGTTGTAGATTCTTTCGGCTTAGGAACCCCTAGAAGCTCATATGCATACAGAGTTTCTTCCAATATCCTATCGTAACTGATGCTGATTGGAACAAGGTAGGTATCAAAAACTTCTCTTTTAAAAAATGGTTCCATCACAATATTCAGAAGACCTGGAAATGCAGGGAGAAAGAGCTTTTCATACATATTGAAAAGGAGAGCAAACAAGGGCGTGGGAAGATACTAATAGTATATGTTATATAACAAGCCCCAAAATATAATATAGACAGTTGCACTTATAAAGAAACACTTGCACTTATAAGGTAAAGACTATCTTGGGAAAAAAAAAAAAAAAGGAAGTGTCATGTTCTATTAAGCAGCTATGATGACACCACACCTGAAACCTTTGGGTTTGTATTTTTCCTTCAATCTGTAAGGAACCTACCAAATTTTGGAGTCAATGTCTTGGCAGAGCGGCTTCTTGTCCCTTCGAGGAAAAATTCAACAGGAGCATAACCATTCTTTAAAGAGAAAACACAAACAAACAAAACAAAACACAAAACCCGTTGCCTACTCTCAAAGTGATAAATGCTTCTTTTGATTCCTTTTCCCGAGTTCCCTCCCCAGCCCTCTGAGCAAACACTGCTCACAGTGAAACTTAAACAAGGGAGCCACGCAGAGTAAACAGATTGCTGAGGTTATGTAAATTCCTCAAGGGGAAGGAAACAGCTAAGTGGTCCACTCAGAAGTTAAGAATTTAAATAAGACCTTACAGCAAACATCAGTGAAAAGAAAGCACAGCTTGAAAGCACTGGGTAGTTATCTGCATTTACCCGTAACATGGTTTTCACATATTCGGAGAATACGGCCCAGTAGAGCTTATTGCCGCCAAAGGTACGCCGCATGAAGAAAGCCCCCGACATCCGCAGCAGCTCACCAATCATCTTCATTCCCAGGAAGTCTACCAAAGAAAGGCTGGTTAATATTCATCCAGAGTGCAACTTCCTATAAATATCTCAAGTCAAATTCTATTAAGATAGGTTTTATGTATGTAAGATACTCCTCATCTTAAGAAGAAACATCTAATGGGATTATGGGAAAGAATGGCCTTGGTGGGCAGGTGCTGGCAGGGGGGTTACCCGTGCACCCTCCCTCCCATGCACCTCTGCGTCTACAACCAGACGAGCTAGAGGCAGGGGCAGCAGCCTCAACTATGGCATTGTGCCAACCTTTTTCGTCAGTACTGCTGCTGACCTCAATGACGTGAGTGAGTGCTCAGTAGTTTGTGTCCAACTCTTTAAGACACTATGGACTGTACTTGGCCAGGCTCCTCTAATCCATGGGATTCTCCAGGAAAGAATATTGGAGTGGGATGCCATGCCCTTCTCCAGGGGATCAAACCGGCATCTCCTGCGTTCCCTGCACTGGCAGGCAGATTCTTTACCCACTTAGCCACCTGGGAAGCCTGGCCTTGATGACACATCAACACATCTTTCATGCTCTGGACAGGTAGGCCAAACCAGCTCACTCTCTCCTTTCCTTTTTACCCATCAGGTAAAAATACTGATATTGTTTTAGAAGCACAGATTAAAAAAGAAAAGTCAACAATGAAAAGAAAGAGTTCACTATCAGTTTTTAAAAAGTTCTTTTCATTTTTTCCTAATTTTCAAATAACTTTTTCACGTTTACATAGATGGAAATACTTTTAAAGTGCTGAGGTTCCTGGCAGTTTTTATTTTACTGCTGGTGCTCAGTTCTGTCTGA
>SJYX01007151.1:257025-288038 GCA_006410675.1 Oreotragus oreotragus
GTGGGAAGATACTAATAGTATATGTTATATAACAAGCCCCAAAATATAATATAGACAGTTGCACTTATAAAGAAACACTTGCACTTATAAGGTAAAGACTATCTTGGGAAAAAAAAAAAAAAAGGAAGTGTCATGTTCTATTAAGCAGCTATGATGACACCACACCTGAAACCTTTGGGTTTGTATTTTTCCTTCAATCTGTAAGGAACCTACCAAATTTTGGAGTCAATGTCTTGGCAGAGCGGCTTCTTGTCCCTTCGAGGAAAAATTCAACAGGAGCATAACCATTCTTTAAAGAGAAAACACAAACAAACAAAACAAAACACAAAACCCGTTGCCTACTCTCAAAGTGATAAATGCTTCTTTTGATTCCTTTTCCCGAGTTCCCTCCCCAGCCCTCTGAGCAAACACTGCTCACAGTGAAACTTAAACAAGGGAGCCACGCAGAGTAAACAGATTGCTGAGGTTATGTAAATTCCTCAAGGGGAAGGAAACAGCTAAGTGGTCCACTCAGAAGTTAAGAATTTAAATAAGACCTTACAGCAAACATCAGTGAAAAGAAAGCACAGCTTGAAAGCACTGGGTAGTTATCTGCATTTACCCGTAACATGGTTTTCACATATTCGGAGAATACGGCCCAGTAGAGCTTATTGCCGCCAAAGGTACGCCGCATGAAGAAAGCCCCCGACATCCGCAGCAGCTCACCAATCATCTTCATTCCCAGGAAGTCTACCAAAGAAAGGCTGGTTAATATTCATCCAGAGTGCAACTTCCTATAAATATCTCAAGTCAAATTCTATTAAGATAGGTTTTATGTATGTAAGATACTCCTCATCTTAAGAAGAAACATCTAATGGGATTATGGGAAAGAATGGCCTTGGTGGGCAGGTGCTGGCAGGGGGGTTACCCGTGCACCCTCCCTCCCATGCACCTCTGCGTCTACAACCAGACGAGCTAGAGGCAGGGGCAGCAGCCTCAACTATGGCATTGTGCCAACCTTGTTCGTCAGTACTGCTGCTGACCTCAATGACGTGAGTGAGTGCTCAGTAGTTTGTGTCCAACTCTTTAAGACACTATGGACTGTACTTGGCCAGGCTCCTCTAATCCATGGGATTCTCCAGGAAAGAATATTGGAGTGGGATGCCATGCCCTTCTCCAGGGGATCAAACCGGCATCTCCTGCGTTCCCTGCACTGGCAGGCAGATTCTTTACCCACTTAGCCACCTGGGAAGCCTGGCCTTGATGACACATCAACACATCTTTCATGCTCTGGACAGGTAGGCCAAACCAGCTCACTCTCTCCTTTCCTTTTTACCCATCAGGTAAAAATACTGATATTGTTTTAGAAGCACAGATTAAAAAAGAAAAGTCAACAATGAAAAGAAAGAGTTCACTATCAGTTTTTAAAAAGTTCTTTTCATTTTTTCCTAATTTTCAAATAACTTTTTCACGTTTACATAGATGGAAATACTTTTAAAGTGCTGAGGTTCCTGGCAGTTTTTATTTTACTGCTGGTGCTCAGTTCTGTCTGACTCTTTGCGACCTCATGGACTGTAGCTCATCAAGCTCTTCTGTCCACGGAATTTTCCAGGCAAGAATACTCGAGTGGGTTGCCATTTCCTCTTCCAGGGGATCATCCAGGCCCAAGGATCAAACTCATATCTCTTTAGTCTCCTGCTTTGGCAGGCAGATTCTTGACCACTGTGCCGCCGGAGTTTATTAACAAAGGTGTTGATTAAATCCAGGTGGCTCAGGTGGTAAAGAATCTGCCTGCAATGCAGGAGACCCAGGTTTGATCCCTGGGTTGGGAAGATCCCCTGGAGAAGGAAATAGCAAACCACTCCTCTGGTATTTCTGTCTGGAGAATCCTAGGGACAGAGAAGCCTGGTGGGCTACGGTCCATGGGGTCACAAAGAGTCAGACATGACGGAGCAGGTGCATACATGGCTGAATCCCAGCTTTCCTGGCTACCTGTAAGGGAGATAAAAACAATTTCTTTGTGCTGGTAATCCTACTTCTTGGAATCAATTCTACAGAAATAAAAGCACTAATACGAAAATATACTGAGAAGTTGTTTGTTATGGCAAAACTACTACATTATGATACATATACACTGCTGAATATTATCTAGCAATAAAAATCTTAGACGTGAAGTTAGAATCTTACCAGAAAAGTCACACCACATACAAAGATTAAACCAAAACACATCAAGGACCTAAATACAAGACCTAAGTCTATAGAACTTTTAGAAGAAAACATAGGGGGAAAGCTTTACAACATTGGATTTGACCATGATTTCTTGGATATGAGACCAAAAGCACAGAAAATAAAAGAAACGACACACAAATTGGACTACAGTTGTCCTTGGGTTGGGAGAAGTCTGTGGGGGACTGGTTCTGGGGCTCTCTCTGGGTACCAAAACACTCGGATGCTCGAGTCCCTTATATAAAAGGGCAGAGTATTTGTGTACAACCTAGCACACCTTCATACACTTTAAATCAGCTCCAGATTACTTATAATTCTTAATACAACTGCTTGTAAATAGCTGTAAGTATAGTGTAAATGCTAAGCAAATAGTTTCCTGTGAATGGCAAGTTCAATTACTGCTTTTTGGAACTTTCTGGAGTTTTTATTCCAAATATTTTTGATCTGGGAAGGCAATGGCACCCCACCCCAGTATTCTTGCCTGGAAAATCCAATGGACGGAGTAGCCTGGTGGGCTGCAGTCCATGGGGTCGCTAACAGTCGGACAGACTGAGCGACTTCACTTTCACTTTTTTCTTTCATGCATTGGAGAAGGAAACGGCAACCCACTCCAGTGTTCTTGCCTGGAGAATCCCATGGACGGGGAGGCCTGGTGGGCTGCCGTCTATGGGGTCACACAGAGTCGGACACGACTGAAGTGACTTAGCAGTAGCAGTTGCTGGTTAAATCCATGGATACAGAACTTGTGGACACAGACCACTGACTGTAAATCAAAATGACAAACTTCCACTCATCAAAGGATGCAGTCGACAGGGTGAAAAGGGATAAAGTATTTGCAATCCCATGTCTGATACAGAATATATAAAGAACTCCTACAGCTCATCAACAAAGAAAACAAACAATCCAAAGGACTTAAAATACCCCTCTGAAGAGGATACAGAACTGGCCAACAAGCATATGGAAAGATGCTTAACATAACTAATCACCAGGGAAATACAAATACTCACGATGAGCTATCGCTTCAAACCCATCATGAAGACTATTATTAACAACGAAACAAAAAAAATCTAAAAAACCAGAAAATAATAACAAGTGTTGGTTGAACGTGGAGAAATTGAACCTGCATGCACTGTTGGGGTGCAGCCACTACAGGAAAAAAAAAAAGGCAGTTCCTCCAAAAATTAAAAATAAGATTACCATCTAACCCAGCAGTTCTACTTCTGGGTATATACCTGGAAGAACTGAAAGCAGAGACTCAAACAAGTATTTATCCATCTACACTCACTGCAGCACTATTCACAACAGCCACAAAGTGGAAGCATCCCAAGTGTCCCGGGATAGATGAATGAGCAAACAAAATATGGTATATACAAACAGTGGGAGACAGTGAAGGACAGGGGAGCCTGGCAGGCTGTGTCCATGGGGTTGCAAAGAGTCAGACACGACTTAGCAACTGAACACCACCACAATGGAGTATTATATAGCCTTTAAAAAAGAGAGAATTCTGATAGACAGTACAATACGGATGAACCTTGAGGACACTATGTTGTGTGAAGTAGGCTGGTAAAAGAAGGACAAATCCTGTGTAATTCCACTTGCAGAAGGTAGTGGATAGTCAAATTTGTAGAGATAGAAAGCATTAACAGAATAGTGGCTGCCAGGGGCTGCAGGGAGAATAGAATGAGAGGTTAAGTGTTAAATGAAGACAGAATTTCATTTTTGCAAGATGAGAAGACTTCAGTGAACTGTGCACTGAAAAATGATGAAGATGGCAAATTTTATGCTTTGTGGATTTAAACACAATTGAGAAATAGTAAAAAGAGTTTAGACCTAATTTTTTTTAGATTTAAAATGTCTTTTATTTTACGGCTGCACTGCACATCAAGTGGGATCTTAGTTCTCTGACCAGGGACTGAACCTGCATCGCCTGCATTAGAAATGTGAAGTCTTAATCGATTAACAGATTGCCATGGAAGTCCCTTTAGATTTTTAAAAAATTTCCTTACTTTTTAAAAAAAGTTTAGATCTATTTATTGACCTATAGAGATAGCCAGTGATGCACTATCAAATAAAGAAAAAAAAACCCAGTAGGGTAGTATAATCTCCTTTTTCAACCTAAACCAAAAGCCCTGTGTGCATATACACTTGCTTATGTCTGTTCAGGCCAGCAGAGCACAATACAGAGGACACAATCCAACGATTACACCTGGAACTGGAGGGAAGGAGGGAGAGGCTGTTATATTTCCATCTTTTTCTTCAACTTCCTTGGAATTGTTAAAATCGTTCCAGTGAAAGCTTTAATTTTTATAACAACAACAAAAAAAGGAAAGTAGAAGACCAAAGCGTACCCATTCCCGCTGCTATGACCGGCACAGGTAAGTCATAGTTGTACAAAAGGAAAGACAACATCAGAAAGTCGATGTAGCTCCGATGGCTGGGCAGCAGGACAACTGGATGCTCCTGGATGGCTCGCTGGAGCTTTAAGACAAAGGTTACACTTGGAACACTTTCAGCTTTCACGCTTATTAAAACTGTACCTTATATCAGAAAGTGGAAGAATGTGCTACAGGGGGAACACTAACACTGTTTTTCTGCCTCTCTGACCCCATACACAAAACTTTTCTGAGTTCTAGCTAAATAATCTCACATAATGCAAGAATATTAAAAATTTAAAATTTACAGATCATAGTAATAGTCATGGTGATGATCACTAATACATATTAGTTGAGCAGCAATTAAGCATTTTACATGCATTGTTTAATATCACACATATTTGTAAATAAGGCTTAAGCCTTATTCAGCTTTCTTGGTTGTGACATAGTCATGCCACTAATGTTCGCTGGGAACTGGGAATGAATCTGAAGTCAGTCTGAGTTAAGAAGTCAACAATTAGCTGCTGTACTAGACTGACTGGTGGTTTGTAGGAAGAGAGAGCAAGAATTCTCTCTCAGAGATTAAAAAAAAAAATTACACATTGTTAGGACCAAGAAAAGAAACGGTACTTTTCTATTTATACACTAGACTCAGGGAGAGTGGATGCCCAGTAGTAGGGACAAATGCAAACAAACTTCCCAATACATTTCTCAGGCTAGCAACCTCAAACATACCCAGTGTGTCCACATACCGTCTGTTTTTCTGAACTCTAAGTACACAATCAACTGAGGTAAGGTAGTTTGTAGTCAGTTAGGATCCAGCCAGCAACATTCCCTGCCCCTAGCACTGTACCAAACACCCTCCTGCAGAGATCCAAACAGTAAGTCAGCAAGTTAGAAATTAGTCACAGGAGGAAAAAGAAGAAATACTTGGAAGCCAAGTAGATGACTGAATAAAAACACAGCATTAAAAGGCATGAGCAAGAAGGCCAATGAAGGTAAGAGCTTCCAAGTAAATTTAAAAAATGTATTAAAAACTAAATAGATAAAATAATCTTCATAGAGAAAGCTCTTATTTCCAGAAAAAAAAGTATTAAATGACAGGAGTGATGGAATTAGAAAAACCAGCATTTGGCAATCATAAGAGTAATAACTGGATTCAAGAAAAAATCATCAGTGTGTATAAAAACTAACAGAGGAAAGTATGATGAAAAACAGGAATCTGAAGCACTCCCCAAGATGTGTATTAACTGCAAGGGGACAGAGTAACTCTACAGTGGGAAGCACGGCAGAGAGCGGTGACCAACTGACGAATGTGAACATTACCAGGAACAAGCTAACAGAGGCCACCTGCTCACAGGCCGACACACTGAGGGCACGGCCGTAGCCTGGGGGAGAAGCAGCTCCAATCCAGATCAAGGGGCAGCAGCAAACACCTGGTCTGTTTCCTTCAAAAGCAGTTTCATGAAACACAAACAGAGACTAAGGAACTGTTCTAGACTAAAAGGCTCCAAAGAGATATGGAAGCTGACTGTGACACATGACGTAGGACTTTCCTTGCCTGTCTGGGACAGCTGGTGAAACATGAAAAAGATCCATATTACCAGCGTTGTGTCAATGTTAAGTTGCTTCTTTTGATAATTACACCACAAGAGAACGTCTTTGTTTATAGGAAAAACACGCCAGAAAGGGGTGTGAGTAACAGGAAAATGTGGTAGAACTTCAGTGAAACATATACAGAAACTCCTACTACTCAGTGAACACCTGACATGAGCTCAGTCTGTCAAGTCTGTGAGTAAGTGACTAAGTCAGTTTGTCTGAAGCCTGCAGGGCTGAAGGGAAGAGGGAGAAACACCCATCAGAGAGGCAGAGCTGCTTTCTGCTCAGGCTGGACGCCGCTGGATAACCAGGAGCTGCTCATCCAGTGCAAAGTGAGATGCCTCCGAGTTGAGGAAACTGTGAGGGGTTGAAGAAGAGATTGTTTTTTAACAAGCACTACTCACTTTCTGAATCCCTTCTTCATTTACACACACTTTTGAGAAAATCTGTTTAAATATTTTACTCAGGGCAAAGGCAAAAAACCGAATGGCTCCTAGACGCAGCTTGTGGCTCATTTCATCCAGGATCTCACAGGCTTCCTCTCGGAGGACCTCGACAGGTTGAAGGGATTCCTTGGAAAGCTAAAAGGGAAAGCAGGGATAAATTTCTGGGGAAAAGTAAAAAGTCCAAGTTTTTTTTGCTCAAATCAGCACGACCAGTTCCAAATGGATTAATGTTATATAACTCACAAATGGCATGTGTTCTTCTTAATTTAAATGGATATGATTTAAGCTTATATTCAAATTCTCTAAGTTGCTGCTCAAAATCTAGTGTCTGAGAGCATATACTTTGAGAGTAGTTACTTTCAGTAGATTACTGTACCTTTTCATCTAATTGCTTAGTGCTATTACAAGGTAACAAAATACAAGGGGAAAATATAAGATTCTATTGAAATAACCACTCACTGTGTCACATATGCAGTCACTGGTACAAAAATCTCTGAACTATCCAGGGATAATTAGTGAAATTCATGACCTCACAATGGAACACTCTTCATTCATATGGCATGCCACATCTTTCTGAACAGAGAACAAAATGCTGGCTGTGTGCTGGGACTGTCAAGTGCCTGGAGACGAACAAGTCACAGCTTCTGTCCTCAAAGAAGCCTAATCTGTTCCTTTAACTTCCCCCTAAAAAAGCACTTTGAAAAAGATTGAAATCTATGTAATAAATAATATTTGTTTTTACTAAAGGAGAAAGCTCTTGAAGACGAAGATAGGATGTTAGAGCCCCAGTCTCCCCAGTCACATCCAGCGAAGGAGTCACACTTTTTGAAAAAACTGGGGTAAATTTAACACACAAATTGCCATATCAAAGGAAATAAGTCAGTGGCATTTAGTACTTTCACAAATGTATAATTATCCTCTACTTAGCCCCATGTCTCAGCTTTTCTCTAACATTTTAAGATTTTTTGGCAGTGAGGCATGTGGGATCTTAAGTCCTCAACCAGGGATTGTAGCCCCAGCACTGGATGGCAAAGTCTTAAGCACTGGATCGCCAGCAAGTCCCTGTATCTGAGCTTTTGAGGAGCCAGTTCAACTGTGAGACCAAGGTAAATTGCTTCCTCTTAACCGGTATTCCCTTATTTTACTCAGAGCTTATCCTTATACTCAGAAAAGTGATGAAGCAAGAAAGGTTCAGTGATATGATCAGAACAGAACCAACAGTGAATATAAACAGACGGGAGACTGAATGAACAGGAGGTGGGAAAGTGAAGACAGTGGCCGCAGAGTGAATAACTGAAAAGTCTGAATGAGGAGCACAGAGAGGACAACAGTTACAGCAAAAATGTTTCCAAACTTGGAAAAGCCTTTATATCATCACTGCATTTAAAAAACTACGATAAAACATAATAACATGAAACTTACCATTTTAACTATTTTTAAGTGTAAAGTTTGGTGGCACTGGACCTGTTCTCAGATTAAGGGAAGAATCAACAGATAAAGAAAGGCTGAAGACAGAGACAGGGAGAGGCTTCTGCTACAAGTCTCAGAAGAGATTAACGTGTGCTCATCAAAGGCCTTGTCACCGAGCCCAGACTGAAGCACACAGGGAGAGGGTGCAGATACAGACACACCTGAAGAGAAGGAACAGGAACTCGAGGAAAATAGTTTCTTTTTCATTATTCCAAAGTAAAAATATGATTGTTTGCTAATGGCAAGAGGGTAGAGTCTAATAAGAGCTTAGGGTCTGGCAGATTTAGGGGACGGGAAGGGACTGATGTAAGAAGGGGTCTCAAGTCTGGAGATCACTGATGTGCACAATTCTGCCCGTCCTCCCAGGAGCAGCCCGGTACCTGGTGACATGAGCAGAGAGCGACACTGACACAGATCCTGGGCAGTCTGGAAGGCAGACTGGGGTACGTGAGAATCACAGTTACTGCTGACATAATTAAGCAAGTAATCCTGGCAAAGGCTAGTTAGGAAGAGAGGACAGAAAGGCAGAATTAGAAAAAGGGAAAAAAGGAGGACTCAAGGATTTGGTGGGAATGGATTTCAGGAAATGAGCGCAGGAAAGGGACTACACTTGGAAAACTATCAAGATAGTTCAGACCAGAGACCGGAGAGCCCCAAACAAAGGTAAGAATGGGTGCTGAAGAGCAGGTAAGGGCAGCGTGACGCTCAGGTTTAGGCAAAAGAGCGGGCAGTAGGGCCACCCTCTCATTAGAGAATGCAGACGGGGACGCTGCAGCGGTTTAGAAGGCAGATATACTGATTCTGAGGTATTTGTGAGACACAGAAATTAGATGTACAGCAGGGAACAGGGCTGTCAGAGATAAAATTCTGAATGCCAATAATCTAGCCAAGGGTAGAGATATCATTTGGATATCATCAGACTATAGATAAAAACTGAAATGATGAGAATGAATAAAATTGATCAGGGAGACTATAGAGAGGAAGAGAAAGAGGCTGCTAAGATTCAATCCTGAGAAACACTGGCAGGTGTAAAAACATATCAAATAGATTAACAAGGAAGATGTAAGAAGAGAACCATTTGTGTGATGTCACAGATGTCCAGGCAAGACAGCCTAAAGAAGAGAGTGTCCAACAACAGTGACACAGCAATAACTGACAAAGTGGGGACTAAGCAGGTTCCTGCGATCGGGTTACTTGGAGACCCACAGTAACTTTTACTGGATGAATTTCAGCAAATGAACTTCTGAAATTGGGATGTGAGGAGGGCATCTGGTCCCATCACTTCATGGCAAATAGACGGGGAAACAATGGAAACAGTGACAGACTTTATTCTGGGGGGCTCCGAAATCACTGCAGATGGTGACTGTGGCCATGAAATTAAAAGACGCTTGCTCCTTGGGAGAAAAGTTATGACCAACCTAGACAGCATATTAAAAAGCAAAGACATTACTTTGCCAACAAAGGTCCATCTCGTCAAAGCTATGGTTTTTCCAGTAGTCATGTATGGATGTGAGAGTTGGACGAAAGAAAGCTGAGCACCAAAGAACTGATGCTTTTGAACTGTGGTGTTGGAGAAGACTCTTGAGAGTCCCTTGGACTGCAAGGAGATCCAACCAGTCAATCCTAAAGGAAATCATTGGAAGGACTGATGTTGAAGCTGAAACTCCAATACTTTGGCCACCTGAAGCAAAGAACCAATTCATTGGAAGACCCTGATGCTGGAAAAAATTAACGGCAGGAAGAGAAGGGGACAACAGAGGATGAGACGGTTGGATGGCATCACCAACTCGATGGACATGAGTTTGAGTAAGCTCCGGGAGTTGGTGATGGACAGGGAAGCTTGGCATGCCTCAGTCCATGAGGTCACAAAGAGTCAGACACAACTGAGCGACTGAACTGAACTGAATAGAGCAGCCTATATTTCTAAGGAGTCAGGATAAGAAGGGAAAGAGAACTGGAGATTTAAAAGAAAGAATACAAGGCCAGGAGGGGACCTTCCTCCAGACAGGAAATGTACATGCCAGTTTGAGACAGCAAAGAACGCTGGGGAGCAGGAAAGACAAGACACCTGGAGACAGGAAGGATGTGAACAGATGAAGAACACAAGTTAACAGGCTTCTTGTTCAGGAGGAATGACTTCTTCAAGGCACTGGAGGAAACCAGAGAGGCAGAGAATGACCTGGTCTCCTATTCCGTGCAGCTGGGCTTCTCATTTGCCCAACAGATATGCCGTCCCGATAGATCCCTCTTCCTGGAAACCTACAAGAAGCTAGTCTTCCAACTGCTTGTGCCCAGTGTTGCTCCTCGTCAGTCTATTCTCCACCTCGCGAACCGGAATGGCCTCTTAAAGGCAGATGTGATCACTTCATGCTGCCGCACTCTGTGAGATAAAGGGAGCCTGAGGTGGAGAAGTGGCAGCAGAGATGGAAAGGAAATAGACAGGTGCTATTTTTAGGGGAGCCCCTCACTGTTAGGAGAGCACTCCAGCAGCTCTCAGCGACTGACAGCGTAGAGAGGAAAGTACGAAGTGGAAGACGGCATCCAGGTTTTTGGTTTGAGCAACTAACATGGTGGGCAGCACTCTTGGAGACAGCGTAATCTGGGGTGGGGGATGGGGGGAGCATATCCATGGCACGAGGGCGAGGTGAATCAAAGACTTTGATTTATACATCTTGAATATGAGGTGCTTTTGGAACTTCCAAGAGGATATCCAATAAACTACAAAAATACACATATGAAACTCCAGGGAGATCCGGGCTGAAGCAACAGACACTAATTATCTATATTATTTATAATATACTATTTTTATACAGTAATATTATAATCAAGATTGCTAGGAAAAATATCAATAACCTCAGATACACAGATGTCACCACCCTTTTGGCAGAAAGAAAAGAAAAACTAAAGAGCCTCTTGATGAAAGTGAAAGAGGAGAGTGAAAAAGTAGGCTTAAAACTCAACATTCAGAAAACTAAGATTATGGCATCTGGTCCCATCACTTCATGACAAATAGATAGGGAAACAATGGAAACAGTGACAGACTTTATTTTGGAGGGCTCCAAAATCACTGCAGATGGTGACTGAAGCCATGAAATTAAAAGATGCTTGTTTCTTGGAAGAAAAGCGATGACCAACTTAGACAGCATATTAAAAAGCAGAGACATTACTTTAGTGACAAAGGTCTGTCTAGACAAAGCTATGGTTTTTCCAGTAGTCAAGTATGTTTGGGAGAGTCGGACTATAAAGAAAGCTGAATACCAAAGAATTGATGCTTTTGAACTGTGATATTAGAGAAGACTCTTGTGAGTCCCTTGGACTGCAAGGAGATCCAACCAGTCAATCCTAAAGGAAATCAGTTCTGAATACTCACTGGAAGGATTGATGCTGAAGCTGAAGTTCCAATACTTTGGCCACCTGGTGCGAAGAACTGATTCACTGTAAAAACCCTGACGCTGGGAAAGATAGAAGGCAGGACGAGAAGGGGACGACAGAGGATGATATGGTTGGATGGCATCACTGACGCAACAGACATGAGTTTGAGTAAGCTCCAGAAGTTGGTGATGGACAGGGAAGCCTGGCATACTGCAGTCCATGGAGTCGCAAAGAGTCGGACACCACTGAGCAACTAAACTGAACTGAGTATTATAATATGGAGACATTAGTATAAGGAAGGTACTTAAAATTCTGGCAATAAATAAAACTGCCCAGTGAGTGAGTAGAATAAGAAGGGGAGGAAACAAAATCTTGAGGAACAGCAGTATTTAAAGAGAGAGGTTAAAAAATGAAGCCCGTAAAGAGAGCTGAGGAAGAATAAACAGATGTGGTGGGCAAGTGGAAGAGTGTGGGGTCATGGAAAGAAACGAGAGAGCGTGTGCCAATAGTCAGCCAGGATCTGAACTAGGACTGAAATCAATCCAAGGAAGGAAGTCATCCACAGCCTTGGAAGAACTACTACAAGGGGTTGGAAGCCAGTCCGTGAAGGGTGAGAAAGTAGGGCAAGAGGCATAGAAACCAGCCAACTTCTTCAAAGGGGAGAGAAGTGGGAAAGGAAGGGAGGGGTACTACGGAGAGAAGGAACGTGGTCAAAGGGGGTCTTAAAATAGCTGGAAGAGCAGTGAGCATATTAAACGCTGAAGGTAAAGAGCTGATAAAGAGGCAGAAGCTGAGACATCTGACTGGACGGGCAAGAGAGCCAAGTCCCTGAAGATGAGGAGGGATCCAGAGCAAAGGAGTCGGGCAGGGACTAAACTCAAACAGAAGGGGCTCCATTTAAGAAAGTGATGTATATTAGGTGCAGGTAGATTAGAAGCCTGATCACAGCAAGCTCAAAAAGTTCTCACATAATGGCTTAAATTTTTTTTGTCAAGTAGGAAGAAAAGTCATCTGTTGCGAGTACGTGGAGGTAGATTTGGAGGTTCAAGGAGAACCGGGCAATTCAAACGTGCCATTTAGGAGAAAGGGAGGAGACGAAGAAAAGAGAAGAACGCCTGGGTCCTAACCTAGACCAATTAGGTCAGAATCTCTATGGATGGGATCAAAGTATTTTTTTTCCCATTAATTCAAGGAGTATTTATTGAACGTGCACTATGTGCTAGGTACCAGGAATATAGCAATTTAAAAGAGAGAAAGAGACAAAAAAATTCTTGCCTTCACAGAGTTTACATACGTGTGGAAAATTGTGATTAACTTCTGCAGAAGTTCTCTAGCTGATTCTTACAAAGAGTCAGTATTGAGAACAACTGTCTTTATCTTCTAACAGATGAGGAAACTTGACTTCACTTACATGAAGTGAGAGAAGATTAATAATTTCCCCAAGACAGATCACACTAGATGAAAACAATATGATTAACAGCATAGGTCATTAGTCTAGATCAGAGGAAAACAGACAGCAACTAATAAAGACAATAAAGAGTTTTCCTGAGAATTCCCTGGCAGATCAGTGGTTAGGACTCTGGTTTCACTGCCATAGGCCCAGGTTCAATCCCCTGGTCAGAGAATTAAGATTTTGCAAGCCATGTGGTGTAGCCAAAAAAAAAAGATTAAGAATTTTCCATAAACCTGACTCACCTCTACTTAAATGTCAAAGCAGCAGGATCTCTCCATGAATATCAACGTGCAGAAGCACACTACCACATGAAGGGCCGCCACCGTGACGCTCCAGTCATGCCAGCCTAGGACTTCGACCTGGACACCTCAAGGGACGTGTTCTCTCTTCAGCCCTCTCCTCACCCCTCTCCTAAGCCCCTAGCTCAGTGAACAGCTCCATCAGCCCGGATTCTGCCTTTTCTTCACTCCATTCACCCAAATGTGAGATGTAGGTACAGGGACTTCTAAAGGCTCCCTGAATAATTTTAATGTGCCATGAGGTTTGAAAACCACAGGAAAGAAGTTATTTGTTCTGCTAGGAACACTTTTCTTCATCCATTTCACATGGAAAGTCCCTACACATCTTTCGAGCCTCATTTAAAAAATAACTTCTCTTACTCCCTGCACAAAATTAATTGCCCTTATGATTAATTAATGACCTTGTACACTGGCCTCCCTCTAGCATGTCTTGTGTATGTATTTCATTGTAACTGACTGCACACCTATCATCATTTCCTATTAGACTAAACACTCAAGAGGTCAAGACCTCTGCTCAACTAGCTCACTACTAGACACAATGTCTTGCAAAGAGGCTAACATGCATTATAGGTAAAATAAATACTGGATCAATGTGCTGAATATAGTGAAATCCAAAAAGATACATTAAAAATAGCAAAATAAATTCACAGAATCTAGAAGAGAAAGAAACTTGTACACAATGAATGAATCTGGCTATGGCTAAAGATGGAATCACTTACCTGTTTAATGACATAATGAATCTCTTCAGAATTGAGAACACTACATTTAATATCACTTGGCTTACAAGGAGTAATTCCCTTATAGACAAGAGGTGTGTAGCATTTCATTGCAAACTTCAAGTCACTGACATGCCTCCTCTCCTCTAAAACATCTTCAAACTCATCCCACTTTTTGAGCTCTTTCTGTGGACAAGGGAAAGGAAAGAAAGTCATGCACATGCTGTAAAATAAATTAAAACAGGTTAGGAACTACATTGGTAAGGTTTCATCTTTGTCAAAATTTTTATTCTGACATAGAATAAGAACAGAATGCCCTGGAGAAGGAAATGGCAACCCACTCCAATACTCTTGCCTGGGAAATCTCATGGACAGAGAAGCCTGGCTGCAGTTCATGGAGTCGAAAGAGTCTGAAACAATTTAGTGACTAAACTACTACCCCCACCACCCCCACCACCATATGTATCTGAGAAAATTCCATACATGAAATGAGTGGGTCTAAATAAATTTTTGCCTAAAAAAGAAAAAAGAAAAAAAAAAAAGAACAGGGTGTTCTGATGTTAGATTTTCACAAAGTAAGGAAAAAAAATGTAGCTATTATTAGGATCAATGAATTGATATTAAATTATATTTTATTTTTGATTCCTATCTTTATAAAACCAGTGTCCCTGGGGGAAAGTTAACAAATTAGTCACAGTGGGGCACTAAGGTCTAAAGCAAATCTGATCTATTCATCCATCACACTTGTTTTGTCTGCCTCTTTTACTTGTTTTAAAAAATTTTTCATTTAAAGTTTACTTGGTTGTGCCAGGCTTTACTTGCAGCATGCGAACTCAGTTGCGGCATGTGGAATCTAGTTCACTGACCAGGGATCCAACCTGGGTCCCCAGCATTGGGAGCGCAGAGTCTTAGCCACTGGACTAGCAGGGAAGTCCCTTCACTTAGTCTTATAAACCAAAGCGTACATTAGAAAGTTACCATTGTGTCAAATAAATTAAGAGTACACGGGTGCAAACTCAAGACAAAAGTGCTCCCATATAAGCTACTCTAGGGCAGTTCACATTTCACTGTATTAGTTTCTTATCTCCTTTCAACCCACTGCAAATCAGCTTCTAGCCAACCCGCCCCCGAAACTGCTTGTTATTAGGCTTCTAGATCATTAAATGACTTCTAAATAGTTAATTCTTAAAAGTTTTTCTGATGATAAAAGTAATAGTAGTAATCATCAGTACAGCTAACATGCGTCATTGCTTCCTAGTGTCACGCAGTATTCTAAATAAGAACTTAACCTCCAGGAAGGGGCAATCCTCACAACAACCCTGTGAGGGAGTTAGCTTCACCACCCCGTTTCACAGCGGGGAGCCTACAGCACATTGAAGTGAAATAACTCAGCCGTGCCCCACAGCTCTCCAAGGGCAGAGACAGGACTCAAGCTCAAGTCTTATCTCGGCACAGACCTTGTTTCTAACCACTATCCTACACTACTCAGCATGTTAATTATGGAAAATTTGGAAACATAGGAACACACAAGCAAAGACAAACGGCCCACAATTTTACACTCTGGAATAACTACTCTTAACTTTTACTACTAGTTTCCTTATTTTTTCATTCATAGATAAAAAAGTACATATTTTTAAATTTAAAACACGGACCATACCAAATATGGTTTATCTTGGTTTAAACCAGATATAGTTTATCTTATCAACTGTATTCTGAGTACTTCCTTACATTATTTATAAATATTGTTTTAAAATATTTTAGGGGCTGCATAATCACCTTTATATTCCTTAATTTCTTAATATATATTTTTTAATTACCAAAGTGATACATGTTCATTATAAAAATTCAGAGGATACAAAAAAGCACAAAGAAGAAAACTAAAATTGACACCTAGTAAGCCAGATACTATTTCAGCAAATGCTTGTCTCTATGCCTGTGGACATAGTTTCCTCAATCACACACATATTTTTGTCACCTGATTTTTAAAAACTTAATGTTAAAAACACTCCTCCATGTCAATTTAAGTTTCTCCCATATAACTTTAAATGCCAGACGTTTGAACTATTTTTCATTCATTGCTACTATAAAAGGCGTAACAAACACTAATATTTCTTTCAAATCTAATTACTAGACTTGGCCTCTTTCTACTCTTCATTCTCCTAAACCTCCGCACAGTGCAACACCACTCTCAAGCATGCCTTCCAATCCTTAGTTGCAACAATTCTGAAATGTTCCTACTTTGGTTTTTAATTCTCGATTCTTGTCAAGTAGAAAGTCCATCGCATTTCTCTAATTCAGAGATTCTCTACCTGGGGGAAATTTTCTTCCTAAACTACAAATATGTCTTTTTCCCTCCCACTTCCTTTAATATGTGTTAACCTCTCCAGCCCTCTTCTCCTCACTCCACACAGTGCTGAGTACTCTCACCTACTCATCTGCTTTCAAATATTTGTTCCTGACTCCGCTGCACTGTCCTCTCACTTCTTCGATTTGGCCTTTCCCAAAGTGGATTCACTTCTCCTCTGAACAATCCTACAACCTGATCACTTTCCTGAAATATCAATCAATAACCTCCATGCCATCCTCACTCCTCAGTTTAGATCATTCTAGACCTCTCCTCCCTCACCCTTTACATCCAATCCATTTCATCCTGTTAACAAGGCCTTTAAGAATCAATCCTGTCTTCTCATTCATGTCTAGCCCGTGCTCTTTATCACAATAGCTTCCTCACTGGTCTCCCTGCCTGTGTTTTGCCCCTTTGAATCCGTCTTCCATGCCACTGCGTGCCTTCTTTATTTCTTTTCTATTTAGCAGTGCCAGGTCTTGGTTGCGGCAAGTGGAATCCAGTTTCCTGACCAGGGATTGAACCCAGGCCTGCCTGCATTGGGAACACTGAGTCCCAGCCACGGGAGCAATGGGGAAGTCCCCACTCCTTGCCCTTTTTAAAACACAATTCTGGCCAAATTCTGGCTTAAAATATGACCTCCCCCTCACCTCCTTCAGAATAAGACCTAAGCCACTCCTGGTGTCACACAAGAACCTCTGAGACCTGGCTTTTCCTTCTCACCACACTCATGGTCCACTTAACAGTGAGTGATTCAATTTCCCCAGCACAGTCCATTGCTGACGTGCCTCTGGGCCTCTGCACATGTCTGTCGGCCTGAAATGCCCTTCTGTTCCTATCCTTGTTCAGGTATCACTCTTCTGTGAAAACTCTCCTCGAGATCCCCTGATGGAATCACTCTGCCTTTCTCATTAGGACTCCTTTCTACATACAACTATTATGGTATATATCCCATGACATGTGATCATTTGCAAGTCTGCCTCCCTACTAAAATGCAATTACCTTGAGGGCATCTTTGTATTTTGGATCTTTGTATTTCCAACATCTAGCTGTGTTTGGAATATATATATTCTGAATGACTAAATGTTAAGGTAATTAAAAAAAAACAGAATTTTAAACTGAGACCACCATGAGGCACAACAAGATTATAAACAGAAGCAAAAAAGCATTGATGGGGAGCTTAAGTATGAAAGGGTAGCGTGTAAAACGTGAAATATGCCAACATGAACATTTTTATGTTCATATATAAATAAAGAAAATATGAGTGGAAAATATTGTAACTGTTGGAATTCTGGTGTAAAACTGCAGTCACTGTAACATATCACAGACTTCTGCTGAAGAACCTTAAACCTCACATTTCTCATTGATAAAGTAACAGTATAAGTTATATAGGCTCAGACTGGGGTAGAATGCTACAAATTACCATTATAAATGATATAATTTTCAGGGACAAAAAGATCTTGAGAGACTTCCCATTTAGTGGTCCTAGGTGTGGGAAGAGAAAAGGATCAGAATCACTTGGGGAGGTGTGTATAGGGTTGGGGGCTGCAGAGAGAGGACAGGAGAGTGGGGAGAAAGGGAGTCCTCAGAACAAGAACGTGCTAGGCAGAGCAGCAAGTATGCATACTCTGCAAACTTCCAAGATGTGTTCACCTACAGTCCTTCCATGGTTCTGTTAACTGCAGGATCAAACTCATACCTCTTAACACTTGACCTGGCTACACAAAGACCTAGTTACCTAAACCAGCTATGACATCCCACGGCTCCTACAGCTTTGTTCAAGTTACCTCCAGGAGCAGCATTCCTTATCAAACATTTGGCACCTGTTATTAATATTCTTGGCATTGTGGTATATGTTGGGGATATGAGTTGTGTTGTTGGTAACCAGGTGCACGGTGGTAGCAGTTGTTGAGACAGGGCACTTACAGATGGCCTTCCCCCACTGTCCACCTGGACAGTACTCAGCCTTCAACCACAGTTTCTGTACACCTCCTCTGTGTACTATTTCCACATTCTCCTTTAACCGAGGACTGAAATGGTCATCTTCTCCTTTGAGTTTGTAGGGAATCCTCATTACATTTTCATCCAGAAAACTTCAATAAACTTGTATTTGGTGTTTCCACTACAAGACTGTGAGCTTCTTGTTATGTGTCTTTTAAAAAAATTTGTTCTTTCTTTCTTTTGGACGTGTTGGGTCTTCACTGCTGCGAGGGCTTTTCTCTAGCTGCAGTGCGCAGGCTTCTCACTGACGTGGCTTCTCCTGTGGTAGAGGGTACACAGGATTTGGTAGTTGTGGCTCCCAGGCTCTAGAGCACAGGCCCAGTAGTTGTGGAGCATGGACTCAGCTGTTTTGCGGCATGTGCGATCTTCCCAGATCGGGGATTGAACCTGTGTCTCCTGCACTGGCGGGCAGGTTCTTTACCACTGAGCCACCAGGGAAGCTCCTTGTCATGTGTCATACATTTTTGTATTTCTAGTCCCTAGTAGGAACCCAATCATTGGCTGTAGAATGATAACATAAATTACTAAATGAAGCCACTTCTTGAGCCCTGTTGATGACGGCTCTCCAATATTCAGTCTAAAGCTCAAACTTCTCCCAATCTGGTCTAACTCAATGTCTAATACAGTGGTTTTTAACACAGGCTGCATATTAAAATTAACTCAGGGAGTTAAAAAAAAATTCTGATGCCCAGGCCCCTCCCAAAGATTCCTAATTATTTGGTCTGTGAGTGCTACCTGCGTATCAGAAGTATTTTTGAAAGTACTTTAAGTATTTCCAACATGCGGCCAGGGTTGAGTGTTACTGCTCCATAACTGGCCTTCCCCATGTCTTGCTGGACAAGTTTACCAACCTAAAATAAATACTCACAGGAGCAAAATACAATGAGGAGTTCAAGTTAGAAGACTGAGGTGAAGTGTTTTTCCGCCACTGTCTTCCCTATCTTACTTTGTACAGCAAGCCTCTACCTGTATCTCCCTTACAACTGCTCTGGTGGGCCCATTCACTTAGCAGTGACTGACAGCCCCAAATATACCCGGCACTGTTCTACAGGCTAAGAATACAGCCTGAACAAGGTAGACAGGAAATGTGCCTTGAGGGAGCTGAATGTGCCCTTAAGGAGATAAACAACAAAGAAATAAGACTGGTTCACGTAGGGAGTCCACCAGGAACATGCTGGTAAAGGTGCATCTACGGGAGAGCCCTGATTTATAGCATGCGCCAGTGTCTGTGGTCTATACCCTCCCACCGTGGCAAGTTTCAAGCTACCAATGCCTGTGGGCATGCTAAGGTGCTTCATTGTATCTGACTCTGTGCGGCCCTACGGACCTATGTGCCATGGGATTCTCTGCCTATGGGATTCTCCAGGCAAGAGTACTCGAGTGGATTGCCATGCCCTCCTCCAGGGGGTCTTCCCGACCCAGGAATTGAACCTCTGTCTCTTACATCTCCTGCATTGGCAGGTGGGTCCTTTACCACTAGCGCCACCTGGGAAGCCTCAAGCTACCAACACAACCTTACTGAACAGAGTTAGGAGATGGAAGGAGCCACTGTACGGTAGGATTTCCACCTTACAGTGTGACATAAATAACTTCAAGAGCATATCAGTGAAATGTAGTAAACTAATGAGGAAGTGCTGAGTATTAACTATTTTTAACAGAATTTATTTAATGGAAATTTATATAATAATCTTTAATTTTTAATAACAGCAGTGTTTTAACCATATGGTTGCAAACTTCATACAAGTTAAACAATGAGCTTTGAAAGTCAGGATAAGACTGCTGTAGCATAACACTGAAGAGAGAATATAAAGAAAATAAAACAGTAACTAATGAAGAGTGGAGAGCTACTTTAGACTGAGTATGGGGGCGGGGTAAGACCTCTTTGACGAGATGATGCTTGAGCTGGGATCTTAATAATAAAATAATAAAACAATAATAAAAGGCCAGCAATGCAAAGTTCTGGGAAAACACAGCATGTTGTACAGAGAGGACTCTAAGTACTCTGAGGGAGCATGCTCACCTCTGAGAAACAGAAGGCCAGTGTGGCTGAACACCAGCGAGCGAGAGGAGTCAAAATAGAGAGCAGTTGCCAACTGTGTAGTCTTGCAGGACACTGTACCAGGACTAGACTTTTCATTCAGGCTCTAACAGCAAGTTCTCATCTGGGTCACGGGCACACCCAGCAATTACCCACTCCCAGTGTGCTTTGCATCTGTGGCATCCCTGGAAGATTCCAAGCAGACCTATGGCTCCAGACACAACCTACTTGCTGATGGCTGTCATATCCACGTATTGAGGCCAGATCATCCTCTTTCACTCTGGTATCATATTCAAATATCATATGAAATATATGTATAGATCATATCATTAGAAATAGCATATTTCTAACTGTATTTGGATGTTTCCCCAATACTTTGTGATGTATTGGGTCTATAACAAGATAATTCACAAGTTAAAAATCATAATGTTGCCTCTTACATCTCCAACTCACCACATCCTAAACTGAAAATTACTATTGTATAACTCCAACAAAACCTGTTCCTCTTCCTCTTTCTTATCAGTGAAAGGTGGTGTCATCTGTCCAGGCGCCCTATCGCAGAAATCAGGAGACAGCTTCAGACGGCCACCTCTTAGCCGCCACGTGTAACTGTCCCGAGCACCAAACTCACCCGCCTCCCTTCTCCACAGACTTAGTGCCACTGCCTTACTTCAGGCTTTCATCAATCACTTCCCTAAACTGTGGCAACAGAGTCCTAACTGATCTTCATGCTTCCAGATCAGATTCCTTCCCTAACCAGATTCTCTTCCTACAGTCTCTGCTTAAGTAAAAGAGATTATCCACACAATCATTTGAGAAACCTAGTAGTCTTCTTGGACTTTCAAAAATACAAATCCGATCATCCTTAAATGATGCCCCATAGGGACTTCCCAGGCGATCTGGGGGTTAAAACTGCACAGGGGGAAGAGGTTCGATCTCTGGTCAGGAAACTAAGGTCCCACATGGCGCAGCCAAAAAAATAAATAAGTGGTTGCCTCATAAAGTCAAGATTTATCCTTAAGGGCATTTAAACATATAAAGTTCCTTTAGGAAATATCCTCTGCCTATTTGCTTAGCGGTGCTTCTCGTATTCCCTTTATTCTACCCTTGTTGATCTTGGTTCCCCCAAACATGCTAGGGTGCGGTCTTCTGACATTGGCGCCTAGGGTAGTCTTCCTCTTCCTCATATCTTAAAATCTCATTTCAGGTGTTATATTCTCTTAGAAGCCTTCTCCAAGTTCCCAGACAGGTTGGGTGCTCCTCCTCATCCTCCCACAGCATACTGAGCATGCTTTAATCACTGTGCTTATCTCACTTGCCTGTGTACCAAGTTGCTTCAGTTGTGTCTGACTCTTCCTGATCCCATGGATGAATTGTAACCCACCAGTCCATGGGGTTCTGTAGGCAAGAACACTGGAGTGGGCTGCCATGCCCTCCTCCAGGGTATCTTCCCAACCCAGGGATTCAACTCACGTCTCTTATGTTTCCTACATTGGCAGGCATGTTCTTTACTACTAACGCCACCTGGGAATCCCTTATCTCACTTTATGATTATCTGTTTATTTTCATGATCTCCTGTGAAGTCCTTAAAGCCAAGAGGTGGATCTTTAACTTCCATATCTTGGACACTGTCAATGCTCACCAGAACACTGTAGGTACCTACTACTGTAACATCTGCTGCAATCAGTGGTTTCTAGAACATCTCTTAGGATTAGAGTGTTGCACAATTAAGAGCATGGTGAGGAAATCTATAAGGGCGGTCTGAACCAGTAAGAAAAAGTTTAGGATAAAAAGAAACTAAAGACTGTAGTCATGAGAGTAGTGAGGGTTGCTGTCTAGCTTCAAAAGTAGTAACAGTGTACATGCAATTGCTTTAGTTTTTCACGTGAAAAAGTGGACCAAAGTCTTGTCTTTGGTGAGTGGGGGAAATAAAAAACCAATTATTTCCTTTAAAACACATGTGGAAAATTGCTGTTAATTCATAAACCAGTTTAGGGCTGAAAAAGCTACCTAGAGGGAGTCAGAGCTACACAGTAACCCTCTTCACTACATTCCAAGGTTGAAATATTTCACTGAACTATGAAGTGAGGTCAATGAAGAGAGAGGCACAAGGGATAAACCTTAGGAGAGTGGACAATTAGCAGCAATTACAAGCCCAAGCTCTTCACAGCAAGGGGACAGACGTTTCCCCAACTTGAAGGTAGAGGTGGGTTTTATTGTTGCTAAGTCACGTCCAATTCTGTGCAACCCCACAGACTAGCCCGCTAGGCTCCTCTGTCCACGTGATTTCCCAGGCAAGAACACTGAAGAGGGTTGCCATTCCTGTCTCCAGGGGATCTTCCAGACCCAGGGATCCAACCCGGGTCGCCTGCACTGCAGGTGGGTTCTTTATCATACGTACATTCTTTTCTGAAACTGAGTTTCTTGTTTCCTTTGCTCTTTCATGTTTTCCCTGTTACCACATTCCTACATAAATTAACCTTAGATTTAAGCCAGAACATAGATAACATGACTTTAAAATATGCACTTTTATTTCTTCCTATGGTAAATAAAAATTAATCAATTTTTTAAAGTCAATTGCCCCAGGGTTGTGCAAGATTGAGGGCTACAAATTTCTGCCTCAAAATTTCTTCATGAAACTGTGAGTGACCAACATTCCGTTGGCAAAAAAGTTAAAATCAGGAGAAGGAGTTCAGGCGGTGAAAAGGCCAATTGTAGGGAGACCGGGTGCTATTAGCTGTCTTTCAAAATGACTTGTGGGAAAAGTACAATCATGGACAGCGAAAGAAACACAATAAAAATTTCCAGAAGCTCCAAATCTTCTTAGATTAAAAGTCTTAGAAACTCGATGCACGCATACAAGCCAAATACTTTTTCTCCCAGGAATAACACACCTGCAAAAGAGCGGGATGGGGAACCACAGGCTACCTCAGGTTGGGTCAGACCCGCAGGTTTCTCTGGCCCGAGAAACCAACCAAAAGGTAGTTCGACACGCCCTCGCTAGAGAGGGAGATTCCCAACTCTACTCCCTCGTTTCGGTGTCAGTGGCTTCCTGAAGGCCCCATGCTTGGTGGAGTGAAAGGGAAGGAACGAGCGGGCAGGAACCAGAGGAACCATCACCGACACAAACTTCTAAAAGCATACGGCCGAGATACACCGTCACCCTGGAAACCAAATCAATCACCTGGTCCCTCCTCTGGGGATCTCGGACCCACTCCTCTGGACCTCGGGTCGCAGCCCGGGACCAAGAGAAGGGGGTCCTCTCGCAGCCCCGCCCCGGCCTCGCTCCCCTGGGCGCATACCGAGTAGAGGAGCACGACAGCCCCGGGACTGGTGGAGCCAACGGAGAAACAAGAGTTGGATGAACTGGAACGATCCATGCTGCGGCTGCTGTCCCGGGCGTGGCCTGGGACTCTTCGCTAAGCAGTGGTGCTGGTGCTGCTGTGGGCGGTTCTTCCGCGCGGGGCGGCCCGACCTCGCCTAGGGCGGCAGCACCCTCTACAGCCCCTCCGCAGGACCCCGGGCGCCGCCATCTTAACCAGGACGGAAGTCGCGCGGGACTTGCGGCGCGCGCAGCCCGTCGGAAACCGGAAGCGGGCGCCGAGCGGCGGGAGGCCCGCGAGATCGGCGCTGCCTCGCCGCGGCCGGCCGGCCTCACGATGGCTCAGGAGACCCGGCTGGCGATTTCCGCGCCTCCCGGTTCTCAGGCCCTTCTGGACGCTTTGCTCCAGAACCTCTACGACTTTGGTGAGTGCCGGGCCTCGGAGCCCACGTGGCGAGCCGACTTGAGGACCCCGGACCTGGCTGGCCTCAGCTTTCAGGCTAAAGATGATTGCTCCTCGAGCACCCCTTTGCTCGTCCAACCCGGTTCAGATAATGGGTCCTGCACCCTCCCCTCGCCTACGACCGGGGTTTGTGAGTCTCTCTATGAATCAGATGTCCCAACTCATTCCTGAGTGTGAGGGCCAACCGGCTTGCTTGTCGAAAGCGTTAAGGCTTTCAGACTTAACGAGGAGATGTGCACAGGACCTCGTGCTCTGGAAATAGCGACCGTTCTCACTCCCGACCTCTGGGAAGCCCCTTTCCCCCACGCACCCACAGATCCGCCTGACCCTCGGGCATTGGTGGCACCTTGTTCGCGTTGGGACCCAGTCTTTTAGTGACTTCAGAGAACGGTTTCACATGAAGCTTTTCACGACCTTTCAGCCTTTAAGTTGGCTGACTTACGCTCGCCTTCCTTTATCTTGATTGCGGGAAAAGAAACTTATTAAAGGTTGGGAACTCCTGGCACTTAAGCAAGGAGCCAGTTCTACACACTCTGAAGAACTTACCCCAGGGAAGATGACACCCCTTCACGCACCAGAAATCATTGGGCATTAGTGCCTTACAGGTCAAACGCATTTCTTCAATTTGTAGTGTGATGTTGCTGTTTTATTTTGGAGCCAGTTGCTCAAAATTCTAAGCTCATTACATAGCTTGGAATAAAAATAATAGCTAAGAAAGCATTGCGGTTTTACCATATACTCCATACTTTACATGTATATACTCATTTAATTATCACAGCAATTCTATGAAATAGATATTGTCATTAATACTATTATTACAAGACAAATAGCATTATTGTAGAAATAAGCACTAGAGGTTAAGAAACTTGGAAGTTCACTCAACTAGTAACTTGAAGAGCTTGGGTTCTAAGCCCTGCACTGTGTCTCCAACTCACTCACTTGTATTGACTTGTACTGTGGACAGAGTATCTCTGGGCCTTTGGAAATGTTGGAAAACAGAGAAGAATTAGTCTCTGACCTTGAGAAGTCCTGAGGAGAAGACTTTTTCTGCAAAATCCTAAATATAGTTTGTGTTACACAGGTTGGAACTTACACTTGGAGCTCTGAAGACACGGGCTGTATCTACTTGTTTTTATATCCCTAATGCCAAAGTTTAGTTGGCTCTTTTTTTAGTGTGTCTATTTTATTGAAATATAGTTGACTTAGAGTGTTTCAGGTGCACATTCATTTATACAAATACACATATTAGTTTTTGAAATTATTTTCCATTATAGGTAATTACAAGATATTGACTATAGTTCCATGTGCTATACAGTAAACCTTTGTTGCTTGTGCATATCTATTTTTTAATTAGAAATCTAGCATTCTTTTTATACTAAGTCAAACAAGTGGAATCAAAATGTAATTTTCTTAGGCAAAAATTCAAGTTTTCTTAAATATATATTATACATATGTATACAAAAGCATTTTAGAAAGAAATGGAGAAATTGGAGAACATAAACTAAATGAAACGGGAGCACTGAATATGAAAGAAAAAGTGAAACTAGGTAAAAAGGAAAAGATCATCTATAGTCTAATTGTTTTTAAACATGAGTGCTCATTAGAAACGTATCTGGAGCTCTGAAGAAAAAAACTACCTGAGCATTTGTATTTTTTCAAAAAAATTCAAGATAATTCTGATATGCATCTGGATTTTAAAAAGTGATTACAGGTTTTTCTGTTAGATCCTAGTTTTGGTGATACAGAGTTCTGTTATTTTTCTGTTGACCAATCATGATACAATAGTGTTGAGTAGTAGTTACATAATTGCAAAGTAAAAGATGTTTATCAGTTTTCACAGTCAATAGCCAGACAAAAAGTAAAATATAATTACAATTGCAAGCCATAATGGAAACATGATTAACGATATAAAATTACATAGAATTTAGGGGGGATCAAGTAGAGTGATGTGGTAAGTGGAAGTGCATACATGCACATTTTTCACCCACCCAGTCAGTGTCTTTTGGTTGGTGCATTTAATCCATTTACATTTAAGGATCTATATGTATGATCCTATTATTTTATTACTGTATATAATATAATATCCCACTATATTATTACCGTTTTCTTAATTGTTTGGTCTTAATTGTATAGGTCTTTCCCTTTTCTTGTGTTTCCTGCCTAAAGTTCGTTTAGCATTTGTTGTAAAGCTGGTTCCATAGTGCTGAATTCTCTTAACTTTTGCTTGTCTGGAAAGCTTTTAATTTCTCCATCAAATCTGAAGGAGAGTCTTACTGGGTAGAGTATTCTTGGTTGTAGGTTCCTCTCTTTTATCGCTTTAAATATGTCATGCCTTTCCCTTCTGGCTTGTAGAGTTTCTGTTGAGAAATCAGCTGATAGCCTGCTGGGAGTTCCCTTGTATATTATTTGTCATTTTTATTACGACAAAATGGGGTTGCAGAGAGTTGAACAGGACGGAGCAACTATCTCTTACTCAAGCTTGTTGATAGGAGGGACTAGGTCTTGCTCTGGTGGGCAGGGCCTTGCTCAGTAAAGCTTTGATCCAATTGTCTGCTGATGGGTGGGGTTGCACTGCCTCCCTGGTAGTTGTTTGGCCTGAGGCATCCCAGCCCTGAGGTTTAAGGGCTCTCCTGTAGGGTTAATGGCAAACTCCAAGAGGGTTTACTCTAAGGGAGACTTCCAGTGCTCCCGTCCCTGTGGTGAGCCCCTGCCAACCCACACCTCCAGAGGAGGCCCTCCCACACTAGCAGGTAGTTTAGGTTCAGTCTCCTGGGAAGTCATTGCCCCTCTCCTCTGGGTCTTGATATGTACCAAATTTTGTTTGTGATCTCCAAAGACTGGAGTCTCTGTTTCCTTCAGTTCTCTGGAAGGCCTGTAATCAAATCCCACTGGCCCTCAAGGCCAGATTCCCTGGGGATTTCAAGTCCCTTTGTCAGACCCCCACCCAGGCTGGGAAGCCTGACGTGGGGTTCAGAGCCTTCATAGCAGTGCGAGAACTTCTTTGGTTTTATTGTTCTCCAGTCAGTGGGTCACCCGCCCGGTGGGTTCGGGTTTTGATTTTATTGTGTTTGCAGCCCTCCTCCGTCTCGCTGTGGCTTCCTCTTTGTCTTTGGACATGGGGTGTCTTTTTTTTGGTGGGTTCCAGCATCTTCCTGTCAATGTCTGTTCAACAGCTAGTTGCAATTTGGTACTCTTGCAGGAGAAAGTGAGCACACATCCTTCTACTCCACATCTTGACCAAGGTTTTCTAGTCGACTCGTGATACATATATTTTCNGCTTCCTCTTTGTCTTTGGACATGGGGTGTCTTTTCTTTGGTGGGTTCCAGCATCTTCCTGTCAATGTCTGTTCAACAGCTAGTTGCAATTTGGTACTCTTGCAGGAGAAAGTGAGCACACATCCTTCTACTCCACATCTTGACCAAGGTTTTCTAGTCGACTCGTGATACATATATTTTCTTATTAAAGGTTTGTGTTTTAAATTTGATTTCTGGCGGCACTGGGTCTTCGTCGCTGCCCTCCCCGGGCTTTTCTCTAGTTGCGGTGAGCATGAGCAGGAGCTCTTCTCTAGTGGCCGGGTGCTGGCTTCTCCTTGCGGGGACTTCTCTTGTCGCAGAACACAGGCTCTAGACTCACAGGCTTCAGGAGTCGCAGGTCATGGACTCAGTAGTTGTGGCCTGCAGGCTTAGTTGCCCCACAGCATGTGCAGTCTTCCAGGAGCAGGTATCAAGTCTGTGTCCCCTACATTGCAAGGCGGATTCTTGACCACTGGACCACCGCGGTCCAGTGGTAAAGAAGTCTGATACACATTTACTGAATAAAAAACTGAGAAAATACAAGCAAGCATAAATAGTCAGCTAATATTTAGAGAGCCCTGTGATATTCATAGGACTTCCCTGGTGGCTCAGACGGTTAAGCATCTGTCTGTAATGCGGGAGACCCAGGTTCGATCCCTGGATCAGGAAGATCCCCTGGAGAAGGAAATGGCAATCCACTCCAGGACTATTGTGTGGAAAATCCCATGGACAGAGGAGCCTGGTAGGCTACAGTCCATGGGGTCGCTCATACTGTCAGTCAGTAGTGAGGCCTAGCTTGTCAGAACCTTCAGGTGACCAATAAGAGTTTAAACAGTTAAAACAAAGGGGAGGTATATTAGTTGAAAATAAAGGCATTCAAATTCAGCCAATTGTCTTAACTTCATCTTGGGCTTCCCTGGTGGCTCAGATGGTAAAGAATCTGCCTGCAATGCAAGAGACCTGGATTCGATCCCTGGGTCAGGAAGATCCCCTACAGAAGGAAATGACTGCCCACTCCAGTGTTCTTGCCTGAAAATTCCACAGATGGAGGAGTCCATGGGGTCACAAAGAGTCGGACACTGAGTGACTTTCACTTTTTCACTTTCAAAGGCTTTCAAATTAAGCCAGTTGTCTTAGATTCATTTTAGTTTATAACCATGAAAGGAAACAGGAAGACTATGGTACCCACCTGTAACCCTAGAGAGTGTTAAAAAGAAGCAGTGGTGGATGTACTTACATTTTTAGTACAGACTGTGAGCCAGCTAGGGTTACCAGTTCGTGGGATGTTGTCATGATGACACTTTTAGTCAGGACCAAGGTAAGGACTAGGTAATTGTACTAAGAGTCAAAGACTTGAGTGTAATTACCTTGGGGAAAGATGACCAAGCGCTTTGGAGTCTCTGAATTGTGCAGATATTGGATACGACCCGCCGAAGAAAAACAAATATCTTCTTTGTGTGTATTTCTGGGTGTTTGTAAACTGACATGTGGACGTGTGCATTCATATGATTTGATCTTGGTGACAGCTGAAGCACAAAATATTCTTCCTTTTTGTGTTCAAGCAGGAGAGACACAAGATGAAACAGAAGAGAAAAGAGTCAGAAAAAAGAGAGAGAAGAAGAGAGGTACGGGGACCCTGGCATCCTTGGCAACAGAGCCAGCTCCCCAGCCCGAGTCTCTTGTCAGAGGCCAGAGGAAGAGCGCTGCCAGCTTCTTCCAGGAGCTGCAGGAAGAGCTGCAGGGCACTCCTGCTGTGAGCCCCAGTGCTGCCCCTGCAGGACCTGTAGTCTCTGGAGCTGCAGCAGCCTGCTCTCCCCCAGGGAATGGCAGGGCGCCGGTAGAGGTGGTACAGTTTCACAGCCGAAGTAAGCAAAGGAAACAGAACCCAGATCACAACGGGAACACAAAGGTAATGAATCGGCTCATGTGGTGAAAACCCCGATGTTGTCCTGCCACGTTCTAGGCACTGGGATGTAGCAGTGAACAAAACAGGCAAACACTGCCTTCTGTCAAGGAACTTCCATTCTGATGAAAAGCAGAGGGATTCTGCTGAGCAGCAGCCTCGGGCTGCATTTGTAATTCGGGCACAGAATTCAGTCCACGAGAGAGGTGTGCTTGCTTATCCAAACTTTTTCACGAGTTTTTGTCAAGCTCATTGCATAAATCCAGATGTTTACATTTCTGTTGCTTTCTGCATGTCCTGTAAACTTGTCTGTCAGCAAAAGAAAAAGAGGCTTGGGGCTGCTGTAGGGAAATTAATTCTCTCACAGTTCTGGAGGCCCAGAGTCCAAATTATGGTGTTGGCTGGGCCTTACTCCCTTCTTCAGAGAGAGAGTTCTTCCTTGCTTCTTCCATCTTCCTGCAGTTACAGAACACTGAACTCTTCCTCCATCTGTACGTGCCCTTCTTCCTGGTGCCTGAGTCTCAAATCTCTTGCCTTTCTCTTAGAACGACACCCATCATTGGAGTGTTCAACTCCTGGTGACCCGGTGGACTGCAGCACACCAGGCTCCTCTGTTCTCCATTACCTCTTGGAGTTGGCTCAGAGTCATGTCCATTGAGTTGGTGATGCTGTCTAAACATCTCATCCTCTGCTGTCCCCTTCTTTTGCCTTCAATCTTTTCCAGCGTCAGAGTCTTTTCCAAGAAAAATAAGCTCTTCACATCAGGTGGTCCAAGTATTAGAGCTTCAGCTTCAGCGTCAGTCCTTCCAGTGAATATTCAGGGTTGATTTCCTTTAAGATTGACTGGGTTTGATCTCTTTGCTGTCCAAGGGACTCTCCAGAGTCTTCTCCAGTACCACAATTTGAAAGCATCAATATTTCAGTGCTCAGCCTTCTTTACAGTCCAGCTTTCACATCAGTACAAGACTGCTGGGAAAAAACCATAGCTTTGACTAAACAAATCTTTGTTAGGCAAAGTGATGTCTCTGCTTTTTATTACATCCTTGGATGTAGGGCCACCCTAAATCTGGGATGGATCTCATCATGAAATTCTTAACCTGATAACATGATAACACTACAGAGATTCTTTTTCCAGAGAATGTCACATTCACAGATTCCTGGCTTTAGTGCATGGTCATATCTGTTTGAAGACCATGATTCAACCCACTGCAAAGACAGCTAGGCTTGCATATTCTTGATGAACATGTGAACACAAGCTAGGATGTAGCCATATCTCCTTTGATCCTAGGTCAGCTTTCCAATTCTTATGATATCCAAGTACTGGGGCAATGGGAATTCTTACAGGCAGATAAGAAATGGATTCCTTACATTTGAATCAGTTCTAATAAGATGAATGAAACTGGAACCGATTATACAGAGTGAAGTAAGCCAGAAAGAAAAACACCAATACAGTATACTAACACATATATATGGAATTTAGAAAGATGGTAATGAGGACCCTGTATGCAAGACAGCAAAAGAGACACAGATGTGTAGAGCGGACTTTTGGACTCTGAGGGAGAGGGAGAGGGTGGGATGATTTGGGAGAATAGCATTGAAATATGTATACTATCATGTAAGAAACAAATCGCCAGTCTATGTTTGATGCAGGATGCAGGAAGTTTGGGGCGGGTGTATGGGGATGATCTGGAGGGATGATGTGGGGAGGGGGGTGGG
>SJYX01007151.1:293453-330350 GCA_006410675.1 Oreotragus oreotragus
TTAGTATTTTCTGTGTGTGCCATGATATGAAGAAGGTTGGAGAACAGTGCTGTGAAATACAGTACTGCCTTTGGGGAATTTAACTGACACTAAGCATCTAGATACCCTCGTTTCCTGAAATGTCTCGGTCTTTAGTTTCCTCTTATATTCACTTGTGTTCGTCCTTCTGGAATAGAGTTTTATTTATTTATTTATTTTTCTAATAGAAAGGATAAAAAAAGTTGTCATTGGATGAGTCTGTATCTCCCTGTCTCTTAATAACAGAACATGTCCAGCAGTCCTTTTCTTTCTGCTCTGCAGGATCCCCTTTTCACTGTGGCTGGCTTTTCTCAGGCACCTCCGCTAGTTTTGCCTTTTGATGTGGACCTTTTCGTTTGTTTGTTTATTCTGGGCTGTGCTGGGTGTTCGCTGCCTCGAGGGCTTTTCTCCAGCAGTGGTGGGCGGGGCTGTTCTCTCCTCGTGGTGTGCGGGCTTCTCGTTGCCATGGGCTCTCCTGTTGCAGAGCGCATGGGCTTCAGTAGTTGCTGTGCACGGGCTTAGTTGCCCTGCGACATGTGGAATCTTCCTGGACCAGGGACTGAACCTGGGTCCCCTGCATTGGCAGGTGGGATCTTAACCACTGAACCAGCAGGGAAGTCCTCGTTGTACATTTTGAACTTCCTCATCTTGATGAAATTTTTTAGCTCTTCTTGGTGTTCTGCCCTTTTCTCCTTTAAAAAATTTATCTTCTGAAGATGTAAATGTGTCTGGCTAAGGAGACAGTATGTGAACACAATGAAAATACATATGGCCATAAAAAGACTTCAGAATGTTGGTACTGCAACTTATAAATAACTGCAAATTAATATTGTGCTAGTCATTATGGCATATCCTGGGTATAAGGCACACCAGGCAAAGGCCAGTTCTTTGGAGTAATTAAGACACATAATGGTATGCTAAGAGTTTGCAGAACATGGGAATACATTTACATGTTGTGGCCCCTGCTCTCTGAAAACTTACAAGTCACCATCGGACAGTTAGACAGACATGGAAACAGACGTGATAAAATAATGGTGTCTTCCACTGACCAATCACAGGAACAGCTGGTCATCTTTGAAGTATTCTGTTTGTTTTTTATTCCTGTTTTCCTTTTATTTCTCCATTTATGTGGCTCCCCCCTACTAGTCAATTCTCCATGTGAGTTCCTGTTGCCGTCAGTTGTCTGAAGTACTCTTGAGGACACAAGAGGTACTGGGAAGTAAGTGACCTTCTTTTCCCAGAATTTAGGTTGTGCCATCAAAAATGATCCAACTACTCAGTGTATTGAAACAGATATTCTTGGGTGTGATATGGTGATTTATAATAAGAAATATTACATTAAACATTTGCCCCTGTTTCTGGCATAGAACTCCTAAAACTCTTAGCATTTCTTCAAAGATGAGAGAAATAAAGGTGTCTTTTCTGTTACTGAAGTGACTTGGAAAGCACCCTTGAGTGGGAACTAGTTGCCAGGAGAACCAACCTTGTGATTAGAGGACTGGGTAGTTCAGTCCTACCCCCTGACCTCTGGAGAGGGCAGTCAGTCAGTCATTTCAGTTGCTCAGTCATGTCCGACTCTTTGCAGCCCCATGAATTGCAGCANGTGTGTGTGTGTGTGCCCTTCCCAGGTCCGGGCGGCTCAGGCAGCCGGGTGCGTGGCGAGCGCGCTGTCCCGGGTGGGCTGCGCGTCTTAACCAGCTCCCCGGCCCCAGCCGCTTGATTTCCCGGGTGCGCTGCAAGAGCACCGTCTCAGGTGTGCTGTGTGTTTCCTCTGGGGAGCTGGTCTCAGGCTGTGACCCTCCTGGCAGATGTCAACCATCCAGGAGCCCAGGAAGTCGTGGTTGGCAACTGGGAGCCTGCTCACAGTTTGGTGGAGGATGCTGGTCTCCGGGGCCGAGAATGGAGCAGCCGCTTGCCTTCCGGCTCTGGCTGTCGCCTGCCTGCCTCTCTGTCTCTGGCAGCAGGGAAGGACCTGTCCGCAGCTGGCCAGCTCTCCTTTGGTATTCGCTCAATCCTTTGTTCTGTGAGCGGGCTAGGCTGCGAGTTAGAGCCTTTCGTGGGAAAGTTATCTCACGTTAGCTCCCTCAGATTGTCCTCAGGGCATTCAAGCCCAGTCCTTACCCTAAGCACCAATTATGCCGCCCGCACCTCCCTGTCCAGCCCCCGCTGCTGGTGGTGGACAGGAGCCTCCGGGCTATTTGCCCACTGGCAGTTGCAGTTAGGTGCGTATTCTATGGGGGTTTTTTTCCTCCCAGTTATGTTGCCCTCTGAGTTTCCAAAACTCCCTACAGACCCACCTGTGAGAGAGTTTCCTACAGTTTGGAAATTTCTCCTCCTTCACAACTCCCTCCCCAGGACAGATCTCCATCCCTAAATCTTTTGTCTCTCTTTCTTTCTTTTATATTTTGTTCTACCTCCTTTCGAAGACAATGGGCTACCTTTCTGGGTGCCTGGTGTCCTCCGCCAGTGTTCAGAAGTTGTTTTGTGGAAATTGCTCAGCATTCGGATGAACTTTTGATGAATTTGTTGGGGAGAAAGTGGTCTCCCTGTCCTTTTCCTCCACCATCTTGGGACTGCCCCCCCCCCCACACCGAAATAATAATTTACACTCAAGAAGACGTAAAGAAAATTCTCAATATTCTCAGAACTGCTGGCATATTAAAGAGAGAGTGTTTATTTACCCAACTCTTCTCTAATTGGACAAAGATTGGACAGTGTAACTAATAGATAAAAATCTCACCAGTGCAGAAGAAAATACTTTTGGTCAGCCCATCAGAAAGATCACTGAGCCTGGTCACCTGCCTGCCTTCCCCCCTCACCCCAGGCATTCCTCCCAAACCGCTCCTCCTCCTCTTTTTTTTTTTTTAACATGGACCAGTTTTAAAGTTTTTATTGAATTTGTTACAGTATGGCTTCCGTTTCATGTTTTGAGTTTTTGGAGGCCAGGGTAAGGGATCTTAGTTTCCTTAGTCCCGTGACCAAGGATTAAACTCGCAGCCCCTGCGATGAAAAGCAAAGTCTTCACTTCACTGCCAGGGAAGTCCCACCTTCTTTTTATAGCTTGCTCTCTTCTTCATAACCTCACATACAAGTTCTCAGAATCTCCAAACGTTTCTCTCTCTTGTGTGTGGGACAGGGAGGCTTTATCAGTGAGCATAGGTGAGACGGTGGTTCTGTAACAAGTAGTCCCTTACACCTCAGTGGTTTAAAGGCAGAAGTTAATTTTGTTCTCACGTCATGTATTCATCAGGATTGTCAGGGCAGAATGCCGTGGTCCACGCCATCCTAATCTAGGGACTCAGGGTGATAGGGGCTCCACCATTTGCTGAAGAAGGTAAGTCAATAAAGGCTCTTAAAGGTTCTCTGTGGAAGGGATATGCTTCCTTCTGCTCACATGTCTTTGGCTAAAACAAGTCAAGTCAGCGTGCCTAACTCCAGGTAGGGAGCAAAGCCCAGTTCTCCTGTGCGCCTAGAGGTAGAGGAGGACTGAGTGTTGCTTGCAGACAGTAGGGCCTCCTACCAGTGAGGATAGGGGCAAAGAAAACAGGGGAGACCACTGACTAATGTACTAAAGTGGTTTTAAAGCTAAAAATAGAAATGAAAGTTAAGGTAGTGGTGGGGTCATGCTAATAGACTCAGCATCATGAAATAATTAGCCAAGAATTTTTTCCCAGATGTTTGTTTTTACTATGAAGAAGGATGTGTTACTGAACCAGGTCCATTTACCCAACGTGCAACGAGCTGGACACTGAGATCCTGCGATCTACAATTTATTCACCAGGCAGCCAAGCAAGGAGATGGGAGGATAAGTCTCAGTCTGCCTCTCAAAAGTGAGGGGGTTGGGGTCTTCATGGGATAAGCACGATGATCTTAGGCATGGGGAGAGGTTATTGGAAGAAGGGGGAAAGGTGAGGTAATCAGTGTTCTGTGCAGGTATGTCTGGGTTACAGGCTTCAGTGTGTTCAAAATTGAGGTGCTCAACTTGATATGAGGGTTGAGTTTTCTGCACCTGACCCTGAAAGGCCCTTCCTTGGGCCCTGTGCAGGCCCAGTTTGGGGCTGGTGATCCCAGCTAGCCTTAGCCACCTCTCACAGGGCAGGAGCTGACACTACATAACTGTAGAACAGCTGGGCTACGAGAAGCTGGGAAGGTGTGCTGTTAAAGAGAGGAAAAAGGGAAGAATAACTAAAGCGAGCCTACTCCATTAAGGCAGGTGACCAGCAGGGGTTTTAACAAGCCGCTCCCCTGTCCATTGCTGTCCATACAAGACAGCTGTATCCTGTACAGGTCCTGCCCTGCGGAGCCAGAGGCCAAAACTGCTTTTTGAGATGCTGCACGGCTAGGATGGCCTGGGGTTGAATAGTGACCGCTGTCCTTGGCCAGATTGACAGGAGAGTTTCCTTGAAGTCTCAAACTTCTGGTTAATTCCATGGATTGGTAACCATAACCAGGGGGTATATTGATGTAAAAAGTCACATATCTTGATGGCATTTGCAGTATCATTGTTTTCTGTTGGGAATTATCAATTCCCATCTCCATCATTTCTAGATTTCTGGTGTTCCTGAAAGAGATTTGTTCCTTTATGCCTTTTTTCCTTCCTTCCTTCCTTCTTCCCTTTTCTTCCTCTCTATCCCCCCCTTCCTCCCTTTCCCTCATGGCTTGTGGGATCTTAATTCCTCAACCAGAGATTGAACCCCCGGCCACAGCAATGAAAGCACCAAGTCCTGAGTCCGGAGAATTATTTAAATATGACTTTTTACTCTCTAGAATTCCTGCTCAGCAGTTATCCCTTTCTAAACCCCTCACTATGCAGAGCTTCCCACATACACTACATGAGATACAGATATTGGTCTCTCCCTTACTCACTTCTCTTTTCTTAGTTTCTCATCAGTCCTTTCTTAAACTTTGAAACCTTAAATTTATTTTCTCTGTTTTTCTTCCATTCGCTGTTAGTTAGGCTTTTGTGCAACAAGCATATGTTATTGTTTGTTATCTAGGCATCTGGGCCAGTTTCACAGCTTTTAAAAACATGACTACTCTGTTGGGTGGATGGATACTGTAAGGAACAGATGTCCTTAATAATTATTTTTTTCTTTTCAGACCAAAACTAAAGACCGAAACCATCTTGATAAAGATGTGGGTATACAAGAATTTAACTTAGAAAAGGTAGGTGTTTTGAAATTATTTTTTTCAGCTTTTAATACCAAAAATGCATGTGTTTCTATGTTGTCCAATGGTTAGGGAACAGTGACTGCATTTACTGGGTTGAACATTATATAGTCATTTAAAACACACTGGTGTTATGATTATAGTGTCCATGATATAGTGGTAGGAAAAACAGGGATGTTTGTGTTCTGTGCTTGTAACTTGGTTTTAAAAATGTGTGAGAAGGGGGCGGTCCTAAGATGGTGGAGGAATAGGATGGGGAGACCACTTTCTCCCCGAAAAATTCATTGAAAGATCACTTGAACCCTGAGCAAATATCGCAGAACAACTTCTGAACACTGGCGGAGGACACCAGGCACCCAGAGAGGCAGCCCATTGTCTTCTTCGAAAGGAGGTAAGACAAAATATAAAAGATAAAAAGAGAGACAAAAGAGTTAGGGATGGAAACCCATCCTGGGGAGGGAGTCATAAAAGAGGAGACGTTTCCCAACACCAGGAGACCCTCTCATCTGCGGGTCTGTGGGGAGTTCTGGAATCTCAGAGGGCAGCATAACCAGGAGGAAAAAATAAATAAATAAACCCCACAGATTATGCGCCTAAGTGCAATTCCCAGTGGAGAAGTAGCCCAGATGATCCGGTCTGCCACCAGCAAGCAGGGGCTAACAGGGAAGCGCGGGCTGAGTTGCTCAGGATAAGGTCTGGGCCGGAATGCCCTGAGGGCAATCTGAGGGAGCAGATGTGAGACAGCAACCCAAACTGTGGGATAGTCAGAGAGAGAAAGAGGAAAATAAAAAAGAGGAGAGAGAGAACTTTCCTGCCAAAAGCTCTAACCTAAGGCACTGCCAGACCCGCTCACAGAACAAAGGCCTGAATGAATGCCAGAGGAGGACCGGCCCATGCCCCGCTGGAGGCAGGGAGGCAGGCAGGCGACAGCCAGAGCCAGAGCGGGGCAAACTCGGCCCCAGAGACGGCATCCTCTACCAAACTGCGGGCAGGCTCCCGGTTGCTAACCAGCTCTTCCTGGGATTCTGGGCGGTTGACATCCGCCAGGAGGGTCGCAGACAGAGATTAGCTCCCCAGAGGAGACACACGGCACACCTGAGACGGGGGAGGCGCTAAGACGCACCCCTACCTGGGGAGAGTGCGCTCGCCACGCACCTGGTCACCTGAGCTGCTCGGACCTCAGAAGGGCACAAAACGCAGGCCCAACCCAGTCTGTGCCCTTGGGGAGTACCCGAGAACCTGAACCTGAGCGGCTTATACCTGGGAAGTGCACGCATGCCAGGGCCCGCCTTAGACAGTTCTTCAGCAGAGCAACCTGGAGCCTGAGCAGTGTAGACCGGGAAAGCACACGTGCCGTGAGCAGGGGCAAACCCAGTGTGGCGCAGACACTGCAACCACTCCCCACACACGCCAGTGATATTTGTTTGCAGTGTTCCTCCCTCCCCACAGCACAACTGAACAAGTGAGCTTCAGTAAATGACCACCTTCACTCCCTTGTGTCAGGGCGGAAGTTAGATACTGAAGAGACTTGCAAACAGAGGAGGCCAAAATAAACGAAGAAGAGGGAACCGCTTTGGAAGTGACAGGTGCAACAGATTAAAACCCTGTTAGCAGTGGCTACGGGAGAAGGCGATGACACCCCACTCCAGTACTCTTGTCTGGAAAATCCCATGGACGGAGGAGCCTGGTAAGCTGTAGTCCATGAGGTCGCGAAGAGTCTGATATGACTGAGCAACTTCACTTTCACTTTTCACTTTCATGGATTGGAGAAGGAAATGGCAACCCACTTCAGTGTTCTTGCCTGGAGAATCCCAGGGACGGGGGAGCCTGGTGGGCTGCCGTCTATGGGGTCACAAAGAGTCGGACACAACTGAAGCAACTTAGCAGCAGCAGCAGCAGCAGCAGCAGCAGCAGCATTTGGGAGCCGGCACGGGAGATCCCACCCATGACAAGGTCATGCGGAGAGACCTGACGGTCAAGGCACTCGAGTCAGGTCTTAAGGGGTCCTCTGCCTGAGCATCTACCCTGAAACCAAAATCTGTCTGTTTACTGTCTGCTATACTAAGGGGGCTATCCCCGAAAGAGTTAATTCAGAGCTCCAGTTAACAGTCTCCTGCATATAAAAAGAATGTCTCAGTTTAAACCCCTTTGATGGCTTTCTGACTTACCTGACCGGTCTGCCCAGACTTTGACAACTTGTGATTGTTTACAGCCCCCCAACCGGGAGAGGCACAAAGCTTAAAACATCCTAAAGATATAGGGCCTTTTAGAGTTAAGAATTAGTTTGGTAAAGAGTTTGTTAAGTTAATGTTTACCGCCAGGCCTCCATATCCTTTATCTTTTAGGCACCTGGGAGGATATTAATCAATGTAATCGGGATGCAGAAATAGGAATATAGTAGTTTTGATGTTAGCAACACTAGACTTTTGAGTTAATGAATTTTCTCTCCGTTATAAATCACTGTACTCCTTTTTCTTTGTTTGTTATAAATTGTTGTGTCCTTGCTATGTAAGAATGTAACTATATTTAGTGCTTTCTGAGAGTGGCACCAGACTTTGGGAAGAACAACACAAATAAGTTCTCTGGTTGACAAACCCTTATCAGAAAAGGGCCGTAAAATGTTAATTGGCCTTCTGGCCAGAAGATGATGTAAATCACCTAAGACTTGTGTATACCACTAGGTATGCAGAGAGAAAGCCTGGTCTCGATAAGAGTTAGGGCTGCTGACACTACATAATTTTGTATTATCCACTGATCTCTATGTACAATCAAAAGTATAAAAGGCCTTTCTGGACAATAGAGGAGGGGCAAGTCACTGCAAAGACTGGTTCCCCCGTGTCTTTTCTTACTCTATTTTCAGGCTGAATTCCCATCTGGGGCATGGAGGCTCGCCATGTCTACTTACTTGCCCTGGCTTCTAAGACTCACGAGAGAGGGAGCCTAAGATGGGGCATTCTCCACTATTCAAACGGGCGCCGATGGCCTAACGTAGATGGTACAAACCTCTTGTCCTGATGTTTTATTAGTTCACGTAAACCAAGTTATTCAGCCTCTTTTCTCCACTAAATTTTCTTACCATACTATTCTTTCCTAATCTCTCTTTTATATTTCTAAATAAATAAGTTTTTCCTCGCCACACCATCCCTGCTTTGAATTACCCTGGATCCACCAGGGCTGGACCCTGGCAGGCTACATTGGAAGGGGCCTGTAGACCTTTAGAAGATGTATACACTGGAACTGAACTGACCCCACATTGCCCTCAACAGCTCCAGAGAAATTCCTACATATTTTTTTATATTATCACTTACAATTTTTAAAAAAATTTTTAAGTTCATTACTCCTTTAATTTTCACTTTTAAAACCTACTATTACCTTGCAAAAAAAAAAAAAGACCCTATTTTTAAAGCAAATTTCATATATTTTTTAATAACCTTTGCGACTTTGTTTTTTTTTTAATATCATATTTTTGAGAGTCTAACCTCTACCCTAGATTTTTTATCTGCTTTTTTTGGTATTTGTTATCAATTCTGTACCTCTTCAGTACCCATTTTTACTTAGGGGTGTGATTAGTGGCTTGAGTGCTCGCTCCCCTTTTGACTGCTTTTTCTCCCCCAGGTCACCTCTATCTCCTCCCTCCCGCTTCTCTTCTCTACTTAACTCTTGTGAATCTCTTTGGGTGTCCCTGGCTGTGGAGAACACTTAGGGAAGTGGTCACAGGCTAGATTGGTCTCTCTCCTTTTGAGTCCCCCTCTTCTCCTCCTGGTCACCTCTGTCTCCCTCCTCCCTCTTCTTTTCTCCATATAACTCTGTGAACCTCTCTGGGTGTCCCTCGCTGTGGAGAATCTTTTCACCATTAACCTAGATGTTTTATCATTGGTGCTGTATAGACAGAGAAGTCTTGAGGCTACTGTAAGAATAAGACTGAAAGCCAGAGGCAGGAGGCTTAAATACAAAGCTTGAGAACATCAGAAAACTCTTGACTTCAGGGAACATTAATCGACAAGAGCTCATCCAAAAGCCTTGATACCTTCACTGAAACCAAGCTCCACCCAAGAGCCAACAAGTTTCAGAGCAAGACTTACCAAGCTAATTCTCCAACAACACAGGAACCTGGAGCATGGTAAAAGCCCACCAAACCAAACCAAAGAGGAGGAGAAGATAGGGAGCCTACCTGAAAAAGAATTCAGAATAATGATACTAAAAATGATCCAAAATCTGAAAACAAAATGGAGACAAGGATTGAGAAGATGCAAGAAACGTTTAACAAGGACCTAGAAGAAATAAAAAACAGTCAATCAGTAATGAATAACGCAATAACTGAGATCAGAAGCACTCTGGAGGGAACCAACAGTAGAATAACTGAGGCAGAAGACAGGATAAGTGAGGTGGAAGATAGAGTGGTGGAAATAAACGAAGCAGAGAGGAACAAAGAATTGAAAGACATGAGGACAACCTCAGAGACCTCTGGACAATGTTAAACGCCCCAACATTTGAATCATAGGCGTCCCAGAAGAAGAAGACGAAAAGAAAGGCCATGAGAAAATATGTGAGGCGATAATAGTCGAAAACGTCCCTAAAATGGGGAAGGAGAAAGCCACGCAAGTCCAGGAAACCCAGATAGTCCCAAACAGGATAAGCCCAAGGCGAAACACCCCCAGACACATATTAATCAAATTAACAAAGATCAAACACAACAAATATTAAAAGCAGCAAGGGAAAAACAACAAATAACTCACAAGGGTATCCCTATAACAGCTGATCGTTCAATAGAAACTCTTCAAGCCCGGAGGGAATGGCAGGACGTACTTAAAGTGATGAAAGAGAAAAACCTACAGCCCAGATTACTGTTCCCAGCAAGGATCTCATTCAGGTATGAAGGAGAAATCAAAGCTTTACAGACAAGCAAAAGCTGAGAGAATTCACCACCACCAAACCAGCTCTCCAGCAAATGCTAAAGGGTCTTCTCTAGACAGGAAACACAGAAAAGGTGTATAAACTCGAACCCAAAACAACAAAGTAAATGGCAACAGGATCATATTTATCAATAATTACCTTAAATGTAAATGGGTTGAATGCCCCAACCAAAAGACAAAAACTAGCTGAATGGATACAAAAATAAGACCCCTATATATGTTGTCTATAAGAGACTCACCTCAAAACAAGGGACACATACAGACTGAAAGTGAAGGACTGGAAAAAGATATTCCATGCAAATTTGGAACCAAAACAAAGCAGGAGTAGCAATACTCACATCAGATAAAATACTTTGAAATATAGGCCATGAAAAGAGACAAAGAAGGACATTACATAATGATCAAAGGATCAATCCATGAAGAAGATACAACAATTGTAAACATATATGCACCCAACATAGGAGCACAATAATATGTAAGGCAAATGCTAAGAAGTATGAAAGGGGAAATTAACAGTAACACAATAATAGTGGGAGACTTTAATACTCCACTCACACCTATGGATAGATCAATGAAACAGAAAATTAGCAAGGAAATAAAAACTTTAAATGATACAATGGACCAGTTAGACCTAATTGATATCTATAGGACATTTCACCCCAAAACAATGAATTTCATCTTTTTCTCAGGCACACATGGAACCTTCTCCAGGATAGATTACATCCTGGGCCATAAATCTAGCCTTGGTAAATTCAAAAAAATTGAAATCATTCCAAGCATCTTTTCTGACCACAATGCAGTAAGATTAGAACTCAATTACAAGAGAAAAACTATTAAAAATTCCAACATATGGAGGCTGAACAACACGCTACTGAATAACCAACAAATCACAGAAGAAATCAAAATATGCATAGAAACGAATGAAAATGAAAACAACCCAAAACCTGCGGGACAGTGTAAAAGCAGTTCTAAGGGGAAGGTTCATAGCAATACAGGCATACCTCAAGAAACAAGAAAAAAGTCAAATAACCTAACTCTACACCTAAAGCAACTAGAAAAGGAAAAAATGAAGAACCCCAGGGTTAGTAGAAGGAAAGAAATCTTAAAAATTAGGGCAGAAATAAATGCAAAAGAAAGAAAAGAGACCATAGCAAAAAGCAACAAAGCCAAAAGCTGGTTCTTGGAGAGGATAAATAAAGTTGACAGACCATTAGCCAGACTCATCAAGAAACAAAGGGAGGAAAATCAAATCAATAACATTAGAAATGAAAATGGAGAGATCACAACAGATAACACAGAAATACAAGGATCATAAGAGACTACTGTCAGCAACTATATGCCAATAAAATGGACAACTTAGAAGAAATGGACAAATTCTTAGAAAAGTACAACTTTCCAAAACTGAACCAGGAAGAAATAGAAAATCTTAACAGACCCATCACAAGCACGGAAATTGAAACTGTAGTCAGAAATCTTCCAGCAAACAAAAGCCCAGGTCCAGACGGCTTCACAGCTGAATTCTACCAAAAATTTAGAAAAAAGCTAACACCTGTCTACTCAAACTCTTCCAGAAAATTGCAGAGGACGGTAAACTTCCAAACTTGTTCTATGAGGCCACCATCACCCTAATACCAAAACCTGACAAAGATGCCACCAAAAAAAGAAAACTAAAGGCCAATATCACTGATGAACATAGATATGAAAATCCTTAACAAAATTCTAGCAATCAGAATCCAGCAACACATTAAAAAGATCATACATCATGACCAAGTGGGTTTTATCCCAGGGATGGAAGTATTCTTCAATACTCACAAATCAATCAGTGTGATACACCACATTAACAAATTGAAAGATTATCTCAATAGATGGCAGAGAAGGCCTTTGACAAAGTTCAACATCCATTTATGATAAAAAACCCTCCAAATGCAGGCATAGAAGGAAAATACCTTAACATAATAAAAGTCATATTTGATAAACCCACAGCAAACATTATCCTCAGTGGTGAAAAGTTGAAAGCATTTCCCCTAAAATCAGGAACAAGACAAGGGTACCCACTCTCACTGCTGCTATTCAACATAGTTTTGGAAGTTTTAGCCACAGCAATCAGAGAAGACAAAGAAATAAAAGGAATCCAGATTGGAAAAGAAGTAAAACTCGCACTGTTTGCAGATGACATGATCCTCTACATAGAAAACCCTAAAGACTCCACCAGAAAATTACTAGAGCTAATCAATGAATATAGTAAAGTTGCAGGATATAAAATCAACACACAGAAATCCTTTGCATTCCTATATACTAATAATGAGAAAGTAGAAAACGAAATTAAGGAAACAATTCCATTCACCATTGCAACGNACCATTAGCCAGACTCATCAAGAAACAAAGGGAGGAAAATCAAATCAATAACATTAGAAATGAAAATGGAGAGATCACAACAGATAACACAGAAATACAAGGATCATAAGAGACTACTGTCAGCAACTATATGCCAATAAAATGGACAACTTAGAAGAAATGGACAAATTCTTAGAAAAGTACAACTTTCCAAAACTGAACCAGGAAGAAATAGAAAATCTTAACAGACCCATCACAAGCACGGAAATTGAAACTGTAGTCAGAAATCTTCCAGCAAACAAAAGCCCAGGTCCAGACGGCTTCACAGCTGAATTCTACCAAAAATTTAGAAAAAAGCTAACACCTGTCTACTCAAACTCTTCCAGAAAATTGCAGAGGACGGTAAACTTCCAAACTTGTTCTATGAGGCCACCATCACCCTAATACCAAAACCTGACAAAGATGCCACCAAAAAAAGAAAACTAAAGGCCAATATCACTGATGAACATAGATATGAAAATCCTTAACAAAATTCTAGCAATCAGAATCCAGCAACACATTAAAAAGATCATACATCATGACCAAGTGGGTTTTATCCCAGGGATGGAAGTATTCTTCAATACTCACAAATCAATCAGTGTGATACACCACATTAACAAATTGAAAGATTATCTCAATAGATGGCAGAGAAGGCCTTTGACAAAGTTCAACATCCATTTATGATAAAAAACCCTCCAAATGCAGGCATAGAAGGAAAATACCTTAACATAATAAAAGTCATATTTGATAAACCCACAGCAAACATTATCCTCAGTGGTGAAAAGTTGAAAGCATTTCCCCTAAAATCAGGAACAAGACAAGGGTACCCACTCTCACTGCTGCTATTCAACATAGTTTTGGAAGTTTTAGCCACAGCAATCAGAGAAGACAAAGAAATAAAAGGAATCCAGATTGGAAAAGAAGTAAAACTCGCACTGTTTGCAGATGACATGATCCTCTACATAGAAAACCCTAAAGACTCCACCAGAACATTACTAGAGCTAATCAATGAATATAGTAAAGTTGCAGGATATAAAATTAACACACAGAAATCCTTTGCATTCCTATATGCTAACAATGAGAAATCAGAGAAATTAAGGAAACAGTTCCATTCACCGTTGCAAAGAAAATAATCAAATACTTAGGAATAAATCTACCTAAAGAAACAGAAGACCTATATATAGAAAACTATAAAACACTCATGAAAGAAATCAAAGGTGATGCAAATAGATGGAGGAATATATCATGTTTGTGGATTGGAAGAATCAATAGAGTGAAAATGAGTATATTACCCAAAGCAATCTATAGATTCAGTGCAATCCCTATCAAGGTACCCATGGTATTTTTCAGAGAACCAAAACAATTTCACAATTTGTATGGAAATACAAAAAGCCTCAAATAGCCAAAGCAATCTTGAGAAAGAAGAATGGAACTGGAGGAATCAACCTGCCTGACTTCAGGCTATACTACAAAGCTACAGTCATCAAGACAGTATGGTACTGGCATAAAGACAGAAACATAGATCAATGGAACAAAATAGAAAGCCCAGAGATAAATCCATGCACCTGTGGACACCTTATCTTTGACAAAGGAGGCAAGGGTATACACTTGAGAGTCCCTTGGACTGCAAAGAGATCCAACCAGTCCATCCTAAAGGAGATCAGTCCTGGGTGTTCATTGGAAGGGCTGATGTTGAAGCTGAAACTCCAATATTTTGGCCACCTGATGCGAAGAGTTGACTCATTTGAAGAGACCCTGATTTTAGGAAAGATTGAATGTAGAAAAGACAGTCTCTTTAACAAGTGGTGCTGGGAAAAAAATGGTCAACCACTCGTAAAAGAATGAAACTAGAACACTTTCTAACACCATACACAGAAATAAACTCAAAATAGATTAAAGATCTAAACGTAAGACCAGAAACTATAAAACTCCTAAAGGAAAACATAGGCAAAGTGCTCTCTGATGTAATCACAGCAGGATCCTCTGACCCACCTCCCAGAGTAATGGAAATAAAAGCAAAAGTAAACGAATGGGACCAAATTAAACTTAAAAGCTTTTGCACAACAAAGGAAACTATAAGCAAGGTGAAAAGACAGCCTTCAGAATGGGAGAAAATAATAGCAAACAAAGCAATTGACAGTTAATCTCAAAAATATACAAGCAGCTCCTGCAGCTCAATTCCAGAAAAATAAGCAACCCAATCAAAAAATGGGCCAAAGAACTAAACAGACATTTCTCCAAAGAAGACATACAGATAGCTAACAAACACCTGAAAAGATGCTCAACATCACTCATGATCAGAGAAATGCAAATCAAAACCACAGTGAGGTACCATCTCACGCCAGTCAGAATGGCTGCTATCAAAAAGTCTACAAACAATAAATGCTGGAGAGGGTGCAGAGAAAAAGGCACCCTCTTACACTGTTGGTGGGAATGCAAACTAATATAGCCACGATGGAGAACAGTGTGGAAATTCCTTAAAAAACTGGAAATAGAACTGCCATACTACCCAGCAATCCCACTGCTGGGCATATACACCAAGGAAACTGGAATTGAAAGAGACACGTGTACCCCAATGTTCATCACAGCACTGTTTACAATAGCCAGGACATGGAAGCAACCTAGATGTCCATCAGCAGACGAATGGATTAGAAAGCTGTGGTACCTATACATGATGGAATATTACTCAGCTATCAAAAAGAACACTTTTGAATCAGTTCTAATGAGGTGGATGAAACCGGAGCATATTATACAGTGTANCATCACAGCACTGTTTACAATAGCCAGGACATGGAAGCAACCTAGATGTCCATCAGCAGACGAATGGATTAGAAAGCTGTGGTACCTATACATGATGGAATATTACTCAGCTATCAAAAAGAACACTTTTGAATCAGTTCTAATGAGGTGGATGAAACCGGAGCATATTATACAGTGTAAGCCAGAAAGAGAAACACCAATACCGTATATTAACACATACGTATGGAATTTAGATGATGGTAATGATGACCCTATATGTGAGACAGCAAAAGAGACACAGATGTAAAGAACAGACTTTGGACTCTGTGGGAGAGGACGAGGGTGGGATGATTTGAGAGAATAGCATTGAAACATGTATATGATCATATTTGAAACAGATCGCCAGTCCAGGTTCGATGCATGAGACAAGGTACTCAGAGCTGGTGCACTGGGATGACCCTGAGGGATAGGATGGGGTGGGAGGGGGGTGTTCAGAATTGGGAACACATGTACAGCCATGGCTGATTCATGTGAATGTATGGCAAAAACTACTACAATATTGTAAAGTAATTGGCCTCCAATTAAATTTTTTAAAAAATGTGTGAGAAAAAAAGATAGGAAGTATTTCAGCTGCCAAGAGTGGATATTGGTGTCTTTTTTCTGTTTTACAAAATGTTTTTTACATATAATGTATTTTTTTAAGTTGTTGGGTTTTTTAAATGTATTTATTTATTTGGCTGCACTGAATCTTAATTGTGTTATGTGGGATCTTTGATTGTGGTGCACAGGCTATGGCATGCCTGGGCTCAGAGCTCCCTGGCCTGTGGGATTTTAGTTTCCTGAGCAGGGATCAGACCCATATCCCCTGCATTGCAAGGCAGAATTTTTAACCACTGCACCAGGGAAGTTCCAACAATATTTTTAAAGAAAATGAACCTGTGTTTGAAGCTGCTGTGATAAAGGGTTTCTTGGTGTGAGTAGATATGTCTGGGGAGGTGCTTTGTTGCCTTTGCAGGTAACAGCTTGTTTTAGGGCGCATCTAAAGCACCACTTGGACTTACTTCCCTGGTGGCTCCGACGGTAAAGCGTCTGTCTAAAATGCGGGAGACCTGGGTTCGATCCCTGGGTTGGGAAGATTCCCTGGAGAAGGAAACAGCAACCCACTCCAGTACTGTTGCCTAGAAAATCCCATGGATGGAGGAGCTTGGTACAGGCTACTGTCCATGGGGTCGCAAAGAGTCAGGCATAACTGAGCAACTTCACTTCAGTTTAAAGCACCACAGAGCTCTGTGGGTCATCCTCGTTTTGCCACTGATTTGTGCGCAGAGAAATCTCAGCTTCAGCTGCCTGCATTAAATGTGGGAGAATGGTGTGGGGAAGTCATGAACCTTTGTGAGAGCTCCACAAAGCTGCTTACCTGCCATCATGACAGAACTCTTACGCGGTGTAGCCAGCCACTGCAGGTCACACATAATAGCGTTGGGGGTATAGTGTGTTGTGTCTGATGGGCAGTACCCCTCGGGCGTGGAGTCTTTGTGGAGTCTTTGGAAGGCACTTGGGTCTGACTGTGTTTTGTGTCTGCAGGCTCGCTTGGAAGTGCACCAGTTTGGAATCACAGGCTATGGAAAAGGAAAGGAAAGAGTTCTGGAACAGGAACGTGCCATTATGCTGGGTGCTCGGGTGAGCGGCTGCCTCTGCCTTCCACTCCTAGCCGGGTTACAACAGAGGGGAACACCTGAGCAAGGCAGGATGGGGGACGCTGGGAGGTGTTTGCAAGATAAAGAATGATAAGTGTACTTTCTCGTTTCAGCCTCCCAAAAATAGTTATGTGAATTACAAGGTTTTGCAGGAGCACATCAAAGAAAAGAAAGCAGCAAAGGAAGAAGAAAAGAGAATGGTAGGTGTCACAGCCTCTTTATTAAACTAGAATGGGAAGATGGTTTCAGTCTGATGTAGTGCAGTGCTGGGCCCCTCAGCTTGGAAAGCAGTCTAGGCCACAACAAGCCTACAGTTAGATAACCATTCTGTCCACTTCTTTGAGTCAGCTGCATTTTGTGCTACCAGCCACGTAATCTGACTTGTTTACATGAAAGGGTTGCTTTGAAATGGCCAGCTCCTGTTCAGATACTGTGAGCTACTCTGATCCTTTTGCTATGTCAAGTTGTTCCTTTTGCCTTTTGCGTTGTGCAGAGCACACGGACTTAGGACAAACCACGAGGGCATGCGGATGTTATGTTCCCTCCCTTTTGCTTAAAATGGAAGGTTTGATCTTTCTACTGTTCATTTTCTCTGAATGGCCTCTCACAGTCTTGAAAGGGTTTTAGGATGAAACTTTGAGTCTGTTACGTTTAATGTGCCTACTTGAAAAAATGTTAAAAATAAATGGTATCTCTTTCTTTTGGTGACAAATCTCTTGCCTTTTTTTGAATCTCCATTATCCGTTATGGATACATATTTTTTCTTTGATTCTGAAATCAGGCCAAGGACACAGATATTTTCAAGAAAAAGAAGAGGAAGGGGCAGGAAGACAGGTAAGTGATCATTAGGCACTGGGGTGGAATGATTTGGATAAACCTTTTGGTTAGTTCTGAAGGTGATACCTTGAATGGATGTGGTGTTTCTAGCCTGGTGCAGCGCTGCACTCTCTCTCTTTTATCCTAAATCAGGGCCTTGGGAGGGGAGACAGGATTTAGTGAATTGTCCAAGATGAGGTGACTCCCTCAGAATTGAAAAAGGAACCTATTTTCAAGCGCCAGGCATGTGCAGTGAGTGATGGAAAAGCTGGGACTGAAGTTTCCAACAAGACCTCTGTTCTCTCCTAAGAGAGGTACTGCTAGGTCAGCATGACCGGCCGGGGTCTGTGCTGCCTGCCTGTCCACAGCCACACAAGGGAGAGCACTGGGGTCTGAGTAGTGGAACCTTGATTTTCTGTCATTCTGCTAATTTCTTAGCTTCATTCAAGTACCTCTTTCTCTCTTCTGAAATTACTATTTCAAAATCTACTTTTGTCTACAGCTGGAAGCTGATCAGTTGTTTCTGGCTGTGTGGTCTATCTTCCGCTGTGTGCTGGGCACACGGATGTTAGCGGTATAGCCATGAGTGCATTGAGGGGCTCTGCCCTGGAGGAGCTTACATTTTAGGGCGGGAAACACATTAAAACCTATAAACAGATACATAGAGCTTGTCGGGTCCGGGCAGGCTTCGTGAAGGTGTTAGTCTCTCAGCTGTGTCGATCTTTGCGACCCCATGGACTGCAGTCCACCAGACTCCTCTGTCCATGTGATTCTCCAGGCAAGAATACTGGAGTGGGTTGCCATGCCCTCTTCAGGGGATCTTCCCGAACCAGGGATCGAACCCAGCTGCAAGCAGATTCCTTACCCTCTGAGCCACCAGGGAAGCTGGCAGGCTTCTTGAGGAGGTTGAAGTTCAGCACACATTGAGAGAACGTCTCTGAGGGTGGGCTGGTGTGTTGTTCTAAGGAAGCCACATCTGAGTCTTGAGAACTGAATAAAGAGGAAGATCTGGAAAGACCTGGTAGCAGATTATTCGGGGTAGAAGAAACCAGTGGAAAGGCCCTGAGACAGGAGGCAGTTCAGGGACCGCAGGAAGGAGGGTGGTACTACATTGGGTTGGGGGCCGTGCTTGGGAAGAGCTGAGAGTTCACAGGAGCAGACCCAGGTGGCCTGGTTGTGGTGCTGGAATCATTTGTTTAAAGCTTGATTATAGTAATTTTCTCTCACTTTAAATGTAGGAAATCAAAAAAGAAGAAGTCTGCTCCAAGTATTTTGTCAAGTGGACGGATTGGACAGGTTGGAAAATTCAAAAATGGGACATTGATTCTGAGCCAAATTGATATCAAGAAAATAAATTCTTCCAGAGTGGCTAAATGACGTTACTTTATAAAATAGAGAAATGGGAAAGTGCCAATGGACTGAAACTGGACCCCTACAAGACTTCCAGATTATTCTTATTTATTTTGTATTTCACAGACTTTTTTATCTTAAGGAAAAGAAATAATTTCTAGCTGCTGAAGTATCTGTTTTTTTATGATAACCACATTGGGCCAACTGCAGTGTGAATGTCAAGTCAAATTATTGAGAAGAATGTTTGCTATTCTCCAGCGAGGTTCACCCAGGTTTCACTTTCACTGGTGCCTTGTGCATTTACGTGTAGATATTTCATAATTTTACAGATTTGTAGATGCTAGTAACTAGCTTAAAATTGCTTTTTAATTTCTAAAAATTAAATTTTTAAAAATGTTTAATCATGAAAAAATTAAGAATGTGATAATTAGTCAGTTGTTTTGGGGGAAAAGCAGTTTAAATTTTCAGCCTAGCTAAGGTGTATAAAATCTACTTTGTAAGAAACTGTATAAATAAAACACAACTTTTTGATAAAAATGAACATGACTATTAAACAGCACAACCAATAAGTTAAACAAATGTTATCTCCTTCAAAGTCATAACTTGGGGCAGCCATACATATATTTTTAAATAGTATGGTCCTTATTGAAAGTATTGGAAATTCTTAAAGCTTGTGACACTTAAAAAAAGGTCTTCATTTTGGGCTGTTTTTTTTTTTTTCCCCCCACTGTCCAAAAATTCAGATCTAAACCTAATAAATAATAAAGTTATGGGGAAAACAGAAGGGTACTTTTCACCACTGGCTGACTCTCTTAGGTGACTCATAAGTTGACTTGGAAGGCATTTACATTGTTCAAAATATATTTTGAATTGAAGCAAAATTGGAAATGTTTTATTAAAACAGTGGAAGCAGTTTGTTTTCTGGTTTATTTTGAAAGGCAGTGTTCATTAGGGTCTATATTTTGGCAGATTTATTTTCGTCAGTTCATGTTTGGCTGAGCTGAGGCTTCCGTCCCTGCATTGCTGCCCACTGCATTGCTGCACGTGGGCTACTCTCTAGTTGCGATGCAAGCGTTTCTCAGTTGTGGTGGCTTCTTGTTGCAGAGCATGGCCCTAGAGACATGGGTTCAGTAGTTGTGGAGTACAGCCTTAGCTGTTCTACTGCGTGTGGAATCTTCCCGGACCAGGGATGGAGCCATTGGCAGGTGGATTCCTAACCACTAAGACCACCAGTGAAGTCCTTGGCAGTTTTTAAGTGTTTTTTTTTTTTTTTTAATAAGGTGTGAAGCAGCTGTGTCCGACTCTTTGCGACCCCATGTACTGTAGCCCACCAGACTCCTCCTTCCGTGGTATTTTCCAGGCAAGAGTGCTGGAGTGGGTTGCCATTTCCTTCTCCAGGGGATCTTCCCGACCCAGGGATCGAATCCGGGTCTCCTGCGTTGCAGGAGGACGCTTTACTGACTGAGCCACCAGGAAGCCCGCCAAACGTGACAAAGCCCTAGGAAAAACCTGAGGAGCTGGAAATGACCTGCTGGAGTGGGTACCCGGTCAGTTTCACTCCTTACTGACAGGGAGCCAGGAAACCTAGCAGTCCCACCTCACCCCACCTCCCATGAGCCTCTGTGGCTCAAATAACTGAGCACTTGGCCCAACTCTCGACCAGAGTCCCAGGCTAGTCAATTCTGGAAAAGCATGCAAGCTCCTAGTGTAAATTGCTTTCCTTGTTTCTTGTTTCACCTTTTAATTTATGGAGCAAATGCAGAGCAGCCATGTAACCACTGGGTGCTCTGTAAATAGGTCTAAGGGCGACAAGCAAGCCTGCATGATCAGGACTGATGATCATGTGTAAGACCATGCTGTTTATTTCCCCGCTCTTGAAGCTTCCTCCAGCAAGGCTAGCAGCAGAGAGAAGAGACAATGGAGAACAGTGCTGCCGTGGAAGGAGCCCACGCTTGGGGGAACTTAAGTGCTTCCTGGCTATGTCTTCCATACGCAGCACCCTTCCCCCTTCGCAGGGCATCTCCCTGATCATGGATACACCTGGGTGGATCGGTCCTGGTGCCATACAGCACTACCACCGCCTGCCCTTAATCCCAGACACCGCTTAGGGAATTCTTGAGTCCCATCCCCACAGCGCTTGGCCTTGTGGACAAAGAAGGAAGCAGAGAGCACAGCTGTGTTTCACTGAACCAAGGCTCTTGCCCGGGCAACAATGGGCACCGGCTTGCAGAGGTAACTGACCCTGATCGGCAAGCGGAGGCAGGGCTACAGTCACCCAGGGGGCAAGGAGGAGTCTGTGCCCAGGCGGTCACCCAGACATCTCTGGTGCTCCCGTCCCCAGCGTTGGTGGTAAAGCAACAAGCACGGGAACCCTGGACTGAGAAGGGCCTTGGCAACCTGAAGCTCAGGTCTTCCCCGCCCCTGCCCCCCCAGGGGATGGGAGTCTGGATCAGGGATGCTGGGGTGGCGGGGTGGACGGAGTCCAGGCAGACGGTGAGGGTCTGTGCAGCTCCAGGACCAGCCAGCCTACCTCGTCTCAGCTTCCCTCTGTGCGACTCTGGAGGAGCCTCTCCCTAAACTTGAGGGGAAACCTGTGTGTGGCACAGGGCATGGACTGGTGGGCCCTGCCATGTCCCTCCAGACCCTCTGCCAAGAGCACTGAGGTACATGCTTCAGCAGTGAGCTCTTCTCAGGGATGCCCGCTGCCTGTAACATCCCAGGCAGTGATGACTGACGTCCCAACTCTGGGTGACTGAGCTGAATGGCCGAGGCCTTTGCTGGGTCTCCCTTGGCCAGATTCTGCTTCCTTCTCTTTGTGTTGATGCCAAGAGCTCCCTCTAAGGGATGTCCTGCTCTCAGAGTCCGCAACTGGTCCCGAAACCTGGCTAAACCACTCGGTGGTCTGGCAGGTGACAGAAGGCTGACCAGGTCGCTGGCTGTGGGGGCACGGGAGACAGCTGTTGTTGGGAAGCACAGTTTGAGACCGTTTTCAGTCAGACACCAGGCTCAGTCTGTGGGTAAAGGGGCTGGTCAGTCTCCTTCATCTTCCCAGGCCAATTAGGACATTTTCCCCAAATCTTAGATAGCTTCCACTTGCAGCCCGTGATTCATGAATTTATCTCAACCATTTGATAAGTCTTACCAATTACTTGCAAAAATGAGTTTCATGAACTGTTGGAGGTGGTACCTTATAATTGAGAGTCACGTGGTGCTAGTGGTAAAGAAACCACCTGCCAACGCAGGAGACAGAAGTGAGTTCGATCCCTGGGTCAGGAAGATGCCCTGGAGGAGGGCATGGCAACCCACTCTCCTAGTATTCTTGCCTGGAGAATCCCATGGGCAAAGGACCCTGGCAGGCTACAGTCCATGGAGTCACAAAGTCAGACCCAACTGAAGCGACTTAGCACACAGCATATGTAATCACCTCATGATTTCTTGAGCACACACCGAGACGCACACTGACCTTGGGCCTCCTCGGGCCCGCACCCCACCCCACTGCAGCCTCTGCCCCGTCCAGCAGGCACTTAGGCCACTTTGAAGAGAGGCGGACCTTGCTGCTGAGCAGTAAGCACAGATCAGACCTTGTTTTTCAGCTGTTGGCAGTGTCAAAAGAATTTATTTCAAATCTGCTTAAGGTTGTGATAAAACTCAAGTTTTCCAAAAGGCGATACACAAAGTCCAACCAACCCCCAAAGACCAGAAAGCACAGTGTTTGCAATTCAAAAAATACAAACGCTTGGGATACCAATACAAAAATTAGAAAAAAGTTGCATACCGTCCCCCCACCTCCCTCCTCCGGGTTTCCAGTGGAATGTGAACACCAACAGGACCAAGAGCGGCCACCCTATGGCAGCAACTCCCGACAGACAGTAGGCGCAGCGGGGGAGGGGGAAAGCAGGGTAAAGAAAGACAGGAAGATGGAGCTTCCGTCATCGACAGCTAAAACAAGGACACGAAGCTTTTTGCTACTTTGAAAATTCCTTTGCCAACGTTAAACACACATCTCTCATGCTTAATACAACAGCTGAGTGCGAAAGCAGCAATTCTACATCATGCATTTCATGTTTTCTGCTTTGCTCACTCTGCACTTCCTCTTGGTGCTGAGAAAACCCCGGGGCCTGTGACGTCCAGTCACCACTGAGGAGTTGGAAGAGCCCTTCCCCTGCTGCAGCCTCACCCAGGAAACACCCACCGCGCTCCTGTGTCCACAGCTGCCAGCAGTCACTTTTCCGGACCCGAAGCCTGTCTTGGATTCTCTCCTTGGAGGCTTCCTGAGGTCCTAGTCTGGAGAGTGGCTCCCAGGAGCTCCCTGGGTCTCCCAGCACCCAGGCCAGGCACCCCTCTGCTCCTGTTGAGAGAAAGCGATGCCTCCCTGCTTAGAGACTTGCCTGTAGTCTCAGCTCCCAGCTACTCTGACTCAAGTCAACATCTCATTCATCAAGAAACCCATGAACCGCCCCCCCAAACAGGTAGTGCAGGTGAGTCCTAGCCCATGGGGACACTAGGCCCTCCACCTTTTAGGCCAACCTGCCTTCCAGATGGTAGCTCGGTTGTGTGCCTTCTCATGCTTAGATGTTGGTTTTCAAAACCGTTACTTCTGTGGAGATCTTTGAAAACAGGAGAAACATCGTCAGCTGAAGTTCCCCTTAAAAGAGAGCTAAGATAACCACAGAGGCAGGAAGGCAGTCACTCTCTTTCCATGTTTCAAGGCAGTTTCTGCAGGCAGATGCGTAGCCTGCGTGCAGTCCTTCACACAGTGCCATCAAAGCAGGCCGTTCCGAGAACAGGAGCGGTTGTCCTGTCTCTCTCTGTGCTCAGGGGAATCTGGTTTTACGCACTCCTGGCCAGGAAGCTATGTAATCAACATGTGCTCTTGGAGGGAAGACATGTCAGACGAGGCTCAGGAAAGTCACCGCACAGGCTCTGTCCTCCAAGTGTGAACCATTGGCCTGGACTCAGTAGATGCAAGTCTCCACTTTGTTCTTGAAGAAGTGTTATTCTACGATCATCACAATACACCAGATGAGGTAGGTTAGTGTGACCGCACCCACATCCAGGTGGGAGACTGAGGCACAGAGAGACTGAGGAGGTTTGGCCCCACCCGCATTGGGTTGAAAGAGAGGCATTTCTGATGGCTGAGCCTGGCATTCTCCCCCAAACCCACTCTTCTCTGTTTTATAGTCCATTTAAAGTTCAAGCCGTGGATCAATGAATGTGACCAATGAATACCCAGGAGCTCCTGGCTTGCTTGAGAAAGAAACACTGGTTTCCAGGATTTGCATAGGTTTTGAGTAGCTTCCTGATGATGCCTGATTTGACATTTTGACCAGTTGAAGGCCACACACCTACTAAGACGTTCCTGCAGCTTCTAGTCAAAGTGGGCCGGGAAGAACGCGGATGCAGTGTTGCTTTCTGGGAATGGTGGTGGGTTGGAGACCCTTCAGGAATACAAAGTGAGACCTGACGGGCTGGCTTCGGTGAGAGGCTCCCCCGTTTTCCTGCCCTGTCCCTTCTGGCAGGACACTGCAGACTTGGGAAGGCCTGGTCATGGGTGTTAGGATGAAGCCCACAGGTTTGTGGTTCAGGCTTTCTGGAGACCACAGCATGGACGCCCCACACACCATTTCTGCGTATCGACCCATGACCAACTGCTAGCATAACCCAGTGGTTCTCAGCCAGGGAGTCCCCTGGGCATACTTGGCAATGTCTGTGGATCCTTTTAAAGCTTTTTTTTTTTCCAATTAGTTGTTTTTTAAAACTATATTTGATTGCTTGTTTTTGGCTGCGCTGGGTCTTCGCTGCTGTGTGCGAGCTTTCTCTGATTGTAGCGAGTGGGAGCCACTCTCTAGCTGTGGTGTGCAGGCTTCTCCCTACACTGGCTTCTGATGCAGGGCGTGGGTTCTAGGGTGTGTAGGCTTCTTGGGTTAGTTGCCCTGCAGCATGTGGGATCTTCCCAGACCAGGGTTGAACCCATGCCCCTTGCATTGGCAGGTGAATTCTTAACCACTGGACCCCCAGGGAAGTCCTGTAGACACTTGCAGGTGTCACAACTAACTTGGGGCACTACTGGCATCTACTGAGGGGAGGTCAAGGATGCTTCTAAACATCCTGTGGTGCACAGGACAGGCCCCCGCTGTGCCAAATGTCCATAGTCCTGAGACAGAACTCCTGGCATCACCCACAGCCTTGCAATAGTTCCTCAGTGTTGACGTGCTGAGTGCTTTGGGGATTGTATGTGGATACGATACCTCACAGCTGGCATCAGCTTCATCTATAAGCAGCCTACTCACCTGTTCTGAAATGCGCCTTCTCAGGGGACCAAGCCTTTCAACTAAGGCTTGGATGCAAATATCCCTGGAAGAAGTACACATGACTCCTGCATCCTGGTCCCTTCCTGAGAATGCTCCGGTAGGCAGAGGGCAGGGGCACCAGAGGGACAGGGGGCCATGGGGCGCCTGAGGGTGCTGTCGAAACTAGAGAGTAAGTATAGTGCTGAAGACTCATCCTAGACTATGTACAGTTTGATGGGTTTTAGGTTGGTCACTCTGGGCGGCAGGTGGGGCTGTGTGTAATGTCTTACCTTGCTTTGAATTAGGAGCTTGGGTGCTACGCAGTGAGATGCTATTGGATAATTTTTAAAGAGATTAATTCTAAAAGGAAAGGCATACACTTTGACCAAACCTGCCCACTAGCAAAGAACAAACTGCAGATCTGTGTGGCTGGGGCATTATTTACAATGAAATGGAACTTGACATCTTAAATTAGTTTGAATTCCTTTCTCACTGAAACTGCTCAATAGACAAACACCAAGCTATCCTTCAACCAAAGCATCATCTTGATACCACCTTATGTACAGAGATGACACCACATTGTAACGGAACAGGGAATCCGACGGCAGCTGAGAACCCCTGCGGTAGCTGTGAACCCCAGGCTTCTTGAGAGCATAACACGACCTGTGAGTTGTTGAGTCCCTCCTTCATTCTGTTGGTGCCTCAAGAACACGTGGACTTGCCTTCTCCCGGTGGCCCATTCTTACCCCTAGAAGTTGTTTTGTGCTGAGGACAGGAGAGTGGCTGTTGGGCCGCCTGACGTGGTGCTCGGTTTCAGCTGTATTGCTTCTGGCTCTGGAGGAGCCGGGAAAGGCAGGTGCTCGCCTGCTCCTGCACTCACAGGGCCTTGGGGCCGCTGCTGCTGCTGGTGGGAAGAAAGCCATGTTATTCCTCAGGAGGCCTTCTTCCTCCCTTGCCCATCTCCTTCTGACTCAGATAGTGCTCTCCCAAGGGTGCTACCAAGGGCTGGCTGATCCGAAGCAGCTCCTCCCCGAAGACGCAGAGCCTGGGTTGCAGAGTTACCCAGCTTCGATGATCCTGGGAGCTCCCAGCCTCTCACCCAGACTCCACTGAAAGGAGCCACTTCCGCCGTGCCGTCTGTGGCCGCCTTCCCAGCCACACCTCACTCCCGGCTCACTGGGCTCGTCTTTCCCCAAAGATACTCCCAGTGCCAATGCTTCTGACCTGCTGGCCTCGGCTTCCTGCCCCGGGAAGGCAGGGGCTCCTCTGAGGCCTCCAGGCTTCAAGAACTTTCCCCACCCTCCACGTGGAGTCCCCCAGAGCTGTGGCCCCGGAGTGAGAAATGAAAGGATGCTGGGGGCAGAGAAGAGACAGGCAGCTTCGAGGATGCGATGCTGTGCGCGTCGCCTGCTGGGCTCTGGCTGGAGCTCTGCGGGGTGTGGAGCCCCTCTGTGTGCCCTGTGAACCGCCTACTGGATGGAAAGGAGGAGGCTGGACCTCAACTGAGTGGGTGGCTGCCGAGACCTGGGCAGCAGGGGCTTAGACAGCACCAGGAGGCTCCTGCAGACGTGGGCGGCCAGTCTCCCTGGCCACCTTGGTGGGCACAGTTGGGCCGGCAGTCTTCGTCTGGGAGCAGGGGCTTGAGGTAGGATTGTCGCATCTGTTGAATAGAGGCTAGTAGGATCTGCACAGCGCTGGCCGGGCTGACTCGGAAAGCAAGTGCAGCGTCTAAATGAGCAGGTAGGACCAAGTAGACACAGTTGGTGCCGGTTTACGGGCTAAGTTTTATAAAAATCCAAGCCAGCAAATAGACAAGTTACTCCTCGACCTCAAAAATAATGCTTGATAAAATATATTCTTTTAAAAAGGAGAGAGAAAGGCTTCCTACCAGTTGGACAGGGAGGCGGCAGGCAACAAGGAAGAAGAGGCTGGGAGGAGAGCAGAGGGGCGCAGCTGGGCTCAGACCCCAGAGCAGGCTCTTCGAGAGGCGGACTCCGGGGAGAAGGTTAACATTCCCAGCAGGGAGGGGCGGGCTCACTGGAGCCCAGCGCGGCCATGTGGACCCCTCACACCAAGGGATGGTGGGGACCAGGAACACGGCAGCATCCACTGTTTCCTGCCTTCTGCAGAGTCCTGCCCGCCCCCAGGGCACAGCCTCCACTGCCATCGGGCCACTCCTTGTTCTCACGATGCTGTCATGGTGGCCGTGGATGGTCTCAAAGTGAAGGTGGCCTGGGTATAAGAGGCTTCCCAGGGCCTCACGGCTCAGGAATCTGAGAGCCTCGCAGCTCAGAAGAGTAACTCGGGTTTGCAGCTAACTTCTGGGGGAGCCAGCTCCCGAAAAAAAAGCCATCATCAGGTGGAGACTCAGCACACAGTGATTCAGATTCCAGGGTTTTGTGTCTAAGAACCGAGTGAATGAATTTTAGGAGACTGGTGTGTGTGTGCGCACGTGTGTGTGAGGGGGTGTGGAGGGGAGAGAGACTGGTTGATTAATGAAGGACCTAAGGAAACTGTTTGTAAAAGTTCTCAACAGTTCAATGGGAGCGGCAAAGAGCAAAGAATAATTAACGCCCCTCTCTGTGCCTCCTGGCCTCGTCTGCAAGTGGCGTAACACACCGGATATGCCAACTGAAAACCTAAAGGATGACACTTCCTGGCAGACGTGGGAGCCGCACCCTCTCTTCTCTGAAGTGGTGCATCCAGCAAAGACTTGACACCAAGGATACAGGATTTCCAAGTGTCCCCCAGCTTCTGCTCTCAGGATGCTCGTCACAGGGCCTGCTCTCCCCTTGCCCCGCCTCCCGGCCCCCTGCAAACGACAAGCATTGAAAACAGAAGGCAGGAAACCAAATGAAACCCCAAACACTTCCTCACTGTCTTGACAAGCGTCCTTCTTCGTGTCTATGATGTCCGGGGGAACGACAGGAAGCACCCCTGTGGCCTCAGTGAGCATAGCCTGCAGACATTCTCTGTCCCTCAAAGAAAGCGGGTCTCTAAGATGCTCAGCGGCTGCTGGGTTGCACCCGGGATGTGGCTGTGCTCCCTCAGGGGTTATGTGAGTGCAGTGAGGGACGGCCACGCAGAGCAGGACCTGGCAGGCTAGTTGCCCGACAGCTTTGGCCGCCCCAGGTTCGTTGGCACTTCCAGTCCTGTGTGCAGAGTGACCTGGAAAAGAAGGCATGGTGATCAGGGTCAGGGCGGCCCCGCGAGCCCTCAACGCACACAGCTCAGCAGCCCTGCCCTGCCCTCTGCTCCAGGATCACCATGGGCAGCGGGCCGGCTTCTCTGTGTTGTGAAATCTGCTATTTATCACGCTTGGTATCACTACCATCAGGCCCAGGAGCTTGCTCCGAGGAGCTGGTCTTTGCCTCTTTCCTCACAGTGAGAACTGCGTACTGCCTGGTTCCCATGCTGCCCCAGCCTCAAGGAGCCTTGGTAAGGCTGAGGTTCTTTGCTGCAGGAGGAATTGGGCTCAGGGTTTATATTTGTTTCTGCTTTCTTTCCATGGCCCTCTTTCCTTTCCTACATTTGTTTTCTTAACCCTGTGTAAGAACAGCCCATAGTTCAGGCTGCCTCAGAGCTCTTTTGCAAATGAGTGGAGGTACAAGTCAATCAAGAGCTTCCCAGGTGGCACTCATGGTAAAGAGCTCATCTGCCAGTGCAGGAGACATAAGAGATGTGGGTTCAATCCCTGGGCTGGGAAGATCCCCTGGAGAAGGGCGTGGCAAGCCACTCCACTATTCCTGCCCGGAGAATCCCCATGGACAGAGGAGCCTGGCGGACTATATCCCATAGAGTCTCAAACAGTCAGACACAGCTCAGAGACTGAGCACACACATGCATTGATTGCTTTGTGCGCAAGTGGATGCTAAGCTCCTTCTGTCGTGTCTAACTGTGCGACGCCATGGACTATAGCCGGCCGGGCTCCTCTGACCGTGGGGATTCTCCACGCAAGAAGACTGGAATGGGCTGCTCTCTTCTCCAGGGGATCTTCCTGACCCAGGGATTGAACCTACATCTCATGCATTGGCAGGTGGATTCTTTACCACTGCGCCACCCCACAAATCAATCAATAAGGGATAATACTCAGAGTCAGTGGACGCCTTGAAACAGAGCTTTGCCCCCAACCCCCTACTTCCCAGGAGAGGAGCCATGTGTGGGAATCAAAGGCTGGCACAGTACCCGCGCTTCCCTCCATGTTCCTCTCTGCCCTTCACACCCTCATGGGGCTGCTGAGCAGGTAGCCCCCCAGGACTGGACTCGGCCCTGGGAGGATGCTGGCTTTCTGAGGGAACCAGAGAGGCAGGGGTGGGATGGGGGTAAATCCTTCGGCGTGGCCTCTCCCCAGCTCTCCCTCCTCTTAGAGGAAAGCCACATGAGCCCCAGCACACACCTGGCCACCAGGGCCCGGCAGGACAGGAGGCACCGATTTTCTGGTCCGGCAGCTTTCCCAGAGCATGTCGTCAGGACTTGCCCGCCTCCTGCACCCTCACTGCCCCTCCGTCCCCCTGCTTGGGCACAAACAGCCACCTTAGAGCCTCCGCTGCTTTCAAGGGGCCAAGTAAGAATTCATCATGCCAGAGGAGACTCTCCAGGCGAGGCCCGGGTGGGCGGTAGGTAAGCTCCTGGCCGGGCAGCGTGCCGTCAGCTTCTTTAGAGCCCTCTTTGTCCAGCACACCTTGGAGGCCCACAGGCAGCAGGGGTGGGGGACAGCAGGGGGCCCTGGCCCGGAAGGCGTGCAGTACCTGAACGTTGCGGTTGAGGCTGAGGGCTGGCATGAAGACCCCGTCCACGTGGCTGAAGGCCGTGGGGCCTTGCTGCTGCCCATTGATGAAGAAGGTCAGAGTGTGCTTATTCAGGTCCAGCAGCACGCCCACGGTGGCCCCCTTGCACACACCGCCTTCCGTCCTGGGGAGAGAAGCCGCGGTGGAGGTGAGGACAGGACGATCAGCTGAAGGCTGCTGGGGACCCCCTCACCTGGAAACACGGTGCCCCCAGTGGAGAAGGGAGCTGGTCATCCCCCAGAACCCGCTGCAGAGCAAAGGACTAAAGTCGGGGCCCTCGTGGTGAATGTTGTGACACTCCATCTCGTGGTGGTTTGGATTCGCATCCACTGGGTGGGGCGAGTCTCTGGGTGGGCATCACCCTCACCTGTCTCCTTCCCGGGGGTGGGCAGGCCGATTCCGTTAGACTCTCTCCTCCCTTAGCTGAGGTGGAGGTCCGCCTTGACACAGGCAGCTCTGCTCTGATCAGAAAACCATTTTTGTCCTATCCTGATGGGGAACGAGCTGGTCAGCTGGAGAGCTGGTCAGCGGATGGTGGCTGAGAGCACGGGAAACGGCGAGGAGTGCTGGGTGGGTGTCGTCAGAGGGCAGGGCAGGACCCAGGGCAGGACACTGCTGGTGGGAGTGGGACTTGCAACTGGGCCTGTGGTCTGTTCAGACACTGAGCAACAGGGTGGCGCTAAGGACCTGCCTGCCGCACAGGAAGGAGGCCCACCAGTGCCTCCCCCAGGTCTCCTGGCCCAGTCCAGTCCCCTCTCCGCCCTTCCCCAAGAACTGGAGCCTGGGTCCTGAGTTAAACCCTGACACCATGTCTAATTAGCCCCAAGACTTGGACATTAACCTTAAGCCCTGATCTCATGATCTGCCAAATGGTGATAACAATCGAACTTTCCTGAGGCCCAAACGAAATCCCATGAGCCAGCACAAAGTAGGCTTAATAGATGCTCCTTGATGTCACTCTCACCCCAGGGTATCTAGGCTCCCACTTGGCCTGAGCAAGCAGAGAGGGCACTGCTGGGCCTGGACCCGGTCCCCGGGCGGCCTTTGAGCAGACGGCCGGGCAGGCACAGGGCCAGGCCGCCCAGCCCCCAGGGAGGAGCTGGCTGCTGTCACCCCAGGCCTGTGAATAGGGGATCACAGCTGCTGAAAAGGCTGACGGTAGGGGTCCCATCTGCCTTCAGCCCCTGGGGACCCTCTGGCAAGTCCCTGTCCCAGGCCAGGACTCCTGGAGCCATCTGCAGGAGCACTGAGGTGGGCCTGGAGCTCTGAGAGCCCCTGGAGTTGACCCAGCCCAGCGCTGCAGTCCAGGGGGGTTGGTTCCTCGGGGCCTTTCGCCTCTCCCAGCAGGGGTGACGGCCCTCAGTAGTCCGGGAAGGAGACCCCACAGCGAGGAGGTGGCTTGGAGGGCCACAACCCTCCAGTACTGGGGCCAGGGTCTCCCCAGGATTCGAGTATTCCACGTCTGGCCTGGTGACCCCACTCTCCCAGGCCAGCCCCAGGGCAAGGCAGTGCTGGGGCTGCCCGGGTCAGAGCCGGCCACAGTGACTGCCCCGGGGGCGCTGCACCCCCTGCTTGCCTGTTTCAAGGCCCTGCGGTTATTTGTGGGGAGTCCCCTGTGACTCAGGCTGGGCTGAGGGGTGTGGAGGAAAGTGGAGCAGAGCCTGGAGAACTGGAGCCCAGGGCTGGTGTGCCTGGCCTCGGGGCTTGCTGAGCGGCCTGCACACCCACCAGCTCCACACTCCATCATGTGCTCCCATCTGGGCTGCAGGCCAGTGGTCACGTCTCCCTGGGAACCGGACACCGAAGTGGTTAAAAACACTGCCCCCCACCGCGTCCTGATGCATGTGGGAAGGGCAGGAGGGCCCGGCCGCCAGGCCTCCCGTCGGGGCGGGCGGGGGCGCGCACCTGTTGGTGTGTGAGTTGCCGTGCATGAACCAGCTGCGGTTGTTGTCCACGTACATGGCCCAGGCCTTGTCGTCCTTGCCCAGCATCATGTCCTTGACCACGCTGGCCCTGGCCACCCCAAAGGCGGGGTCCGGGTGGTTGTCATACCGGTCCACGTGCAGCTCCCAATAGTGCGCGCCCTTGGAGAAGGCCGCCGTGCCCAGCACCACCCGGTCGTCGTAGCTGCTGCAGGTGGCTGTCTGGTTGTCGTTGGACAAAATGATGTCCCGGTGCCCAGAGTTGGGGTCAAACGTGAACCAGGCCACTGGAAAGGAAGGGGCGGGCGAGAGGGGCAGGGTTGGGATGAGCTTGCCAGCAGCCTCTGACCTTGGCTTGCAGACACTCACTGGCACCTCTCAGGAAGTGGGCACACAGCGCTGAGTGTTCTTCCCTGCTCAGTTCACACATGCATGCACGCACATACACATTCATGCTCTCTCCTCTGTGTTCATCCAAGTGCCAAATTCCCTGACCCCAGCTGGGGCAAGTACACAGACATCCAGGCCCCCATCTACATGCTCTCATGGAATCTTGGTTTCTACAGCACTCATGCACATCTTGGGCACTATTAGGAGTAAGGATATACATCCAGCCCTGAGTCATGGGAGAGAGACTCGAGAGGCAGCGACTCGGGGTCACCAAAGCTCCCGCGCTCTATTCTCCACCCACAGCCCGCTGGCAGGTGAGGACTTCTAAGGGCACACAGCTGGGGAGCCCACCCCTGGGACAGCACCATCTGCCCGTCCCTGGGGGGAGGGGGGGTTCAGGCTGTCTGTGTTCCTCAGGGCAGCCAGAGGATGGGCTGGGATAAGTGAAAGTTCTAGTTGCTCAGTCATGTCCAATTCTTTGTGACCATATGAACTGTAGCCCACCAGCCTCCTCTGTCCATGGGATTCTCCAGGCAAGACTACTGCAGTGGGCATGCCCTCCCTCCAGGCAATCTTCCTGACCCAGGGATCGAACCTGCATCTCTTGTGTCTCTCGCAGTGCAGGTGGATTCTTTACCCGCTGAGCCATCAGGAAGCCCTGGGACAAACATTGACAGTAACACAGGGCTGGTACCCTCCAGGGACCCCTGAGGCCCGACAGGTACATGTTCGATGTAGCAGACCAGACCCTACATCACCCCTCGACGCTTAGGATTCACATGATCAAAATTCAGTGGAGTGTGGATGTGCTCTCATTGCCTGAATCCTGAAAGGACCCAGCGAGGTCTGCAGCACTCAGATCTGAGGTCTTGTACAGGGTGCTTGAGGGGCAAGTTCCTCCTGGCAGCCTCCTGCCTTCTTTGCTCTGGGACATCCCACCACTCTCGGCCCCTTGGAAGTGAGGCTCCACAGGGAGTGTAACCTCCCTGTGCCTCTCAACCTCTAGTCTCACTTTCCAGATCCAGAGAGTGGGGTGAAGGAATGTCTCCTTCCTTTGTGATGGGAGGGCAGGGAGCAAGGTGAGCGGATCAGGGGCAGGGCTGGAGGAGATGGACTCACCCAGCTGCCACCTCTTTCCTTTACCTCTGATGCCTCCCTCACCAGCAACTCACAGATTTTCCCTGCCCATCTGTCTGCTCATCTGATACGTGGGCTGGGCCTGAATCTGCTTCCCCTGAGATACCCCAGTGCTCACCATCAGATGTCTGCAGGACCACGGTCTTACTGTAGGGCCCAACGCCGGAGGAGTTGAAAGCCTTGACCCTGGCATTGTATGTGCTGTTGAAGTGAAGGCCGTCGATGGTGCACAGGGTCTCCTTGCCAACATACACCTCCTGGAAGAGACACAGACCACTCATCAGGTGCCCCTGTTACGTGGAAAACTTCTCTTAGTCACATGTTGCATCGAAAGTGCTATCATCCCAAGAGTGCTATTTTTTAAATTAATTATTTAATATTAATTGGAGGCTAATTACTTCACACTATTGTGGTGGTTTTTCCCAATACACTGACAAGTACAGCCACGGGTGTACGTGTGTCTCCCTGTCCTGAACTCCCCTCCCGCCTCCCTCCCCATCCCATCCCTCTGGGTGGTCCCAGTGCACCGGTTCTGAGTGCCCTGTTTCATGCATCAAACTTGGACTGGACATCTATTTCACATATGGTAATATACATGCTTCAGTGCTATTCTCTCAAATCATCCCACCCCTGTCTTCCACAAATTGCAAAAGTCTGTTCTTTATATCTGTTTCTCTTTTGCTGTCTTGCATACAGGGTTATCATTACCATCATGTCTGACTCTTTGCGACCCCATGGATTGCAGCATACCAGGCTTCCCTGTCCACAACCTCTTTCCTTTACCTCTGATGCCTCCCTCACCAGCAACTCACAGATTTTCCCTGCCCATCTGTCTGCCCATCTGATACGTGGGCTGGGCCTGAATCTGGTTCCCCTGAGACACCCCAGTGCTCACCGTCGGATGTCTGCAGGACCACAGTCTTACTGTAGGGCCCAACACCGGAGGAGTTGAAAGCCTTGACCCTGGCATTGTATGTGCTGTTGAAGTGAAGGCCGTCAATGGTGCACAGGGTCTCCTTGCCAACATACACCTCCTGGAAGAGACACAGATCACTCATCAGGTGTACCTGTTATGTGGAAAAGTTCTCTTAGTCACATGTTGCATCAAAAGTGCTATCATCCCAAGAGTGCTATTTTAAAAATTAATTAATTAATATTAATAGGAGGCTAATTACTTTACACTATTGTGGTAGTTTTTTCCAATACACTGACAAGTACAGCCACGGGTGTACATGTGTCTCCCTGTCCTGAACCCCCCTCCCGCCTCCCTCCCCATTCCATCCCTCTGGGTGGTCCCAGTGCACTGGTTCTGAGTGCCCTGTTTCATGCATCGAACTTGGACTGGACATCTATTTCACATATGGTAATATACATGCTTCAATGCTATTCTCTCAAATCATCCCACCCTTGTCTTCCACAAATTGCAAAAGACTGTTCTTTATATCTGTTTCTCTTTTGCTGTCTTGCATACAGGGTTATCGTGTCTGACTCTTTGCGACCCCATGGGTTGCAGCACGCCAGGCTTCCCTGTGCATCACCAACTCCCAGAGTTTACTCAAACTCACGTCCCTTAAGTCAGTGATGCCATCCAGCCATCTTATCCTACCCCTGTCTTCCACAAATTGCAAAAGTCTGTTCTTTATATCTGTTTCTCTTTTGCTGTCTTGCATACAGGGTTATCATTACCATCATGTCTGACTCTTTGCGACCCCATGGATTGCAGCATACCAGGCTTCCCTGTCCACCACCAACTCCCAGAGTTTACTCAAACTCACGTCCCTTAAGTCAGTGATGCCATCCAGCCATCTTATCCTCTGTTGTCCCCTTCTCCTCCCAGCATCAGGGTTTTTCCAAATGAGTCAGCTCTTCCTATCAGGTGGCCAAAGTATTGGAGTTTCAGCTTCAGCATCAGTCCTTCCAATGAATATTCAGGACTGATCTCCTTTAGGATGGACTGGTTGGATCTCCTTGCACTCCAAGGGACTCTCAAGAGTCTTGTCCAACAACACAGTTCAAAAGTATCAATTCTTCAGCGCTCAGCTTTCTTTATTGTCCAACTCTCACATCCACACATAACTACTAGAAAAACCATAGGCTTGACTAAATGGACCTTTGTTGACAAAGTAATGCTTCTGCTTTTTAATAAGCTGTCTAGGTTGGTCATAACTTGTCTTCCAAGGAACAAACGTCTTTTAATTTCATGGCTGCAGTCACCATCTACATTGATTTGGAGCCCCCAAAAATAAAGTCTGCCAGTGTTTCCACTGTTTCATCTATTTGCCGTGAAGTGATGGGACCAGGTGCCATGATCTTAGTTTTCTGAATGTTGAATTTTAAGCCAAATTTTTCACTCTCCTCTTTCACTTTGATCAAGAGGCTCTTTAGTTCTTCTTCACTTTCTGCCATAAGGTTATATGGTATTTCTCTAACTTATTTCATGCTGTATAATAAGCACTGACCAGTAATGTTGAAGAAGCTGGAGTTGAACAATTCTTTGAAGACCTACAAGACCTTCTAGAACTAACACTCAAAAAAAGATATCCTTTTCATTATAGGGGACTGGAATGCAAAAGTAGGAAGTCAAGAAATACCTGGAGTAAAAGGCAAATTTGGCCTTGAAGTACAGAATGAAGCAGGGCAAAGTCTAATAGAGTTTTGCCAAGAGAACACACTGGTCATACCAAACACTTTCTTCCAACAACACAAGAGATGATTCCACACACGGACATCACCAGATGGTCAACAGCAAAATGAGATTGATTATATTCTTTGCAGCCAACGATGGAGAAGCTCTATACAGTCAGCAAAGACAAGACTGGGAGCTGACTGTGGCTCAGATCATGAACTCTTTATTGCCAAATTCAGACTGAAATTGAAGAAAGTGGGGAAAACCACTAGACCATTCAGGTATGACCTAAATCAAATCCTCTATGATTATACAGAAGTGACAAATAGATTCAAGGGATTAGGTCTGATAGACAGAGTGCCTGAAGAACTATGGATGGAGTTTCATGACACTGTACAGGAGGCAGTGATCAAGACCATCCCCAAGAAAAAGAAATGTAAAAAGGCAAAATGGTCTTCTGAGGAGTCCTTACAAATAGCTATAAAAGAAGAGAAACGAAATGCAAAGGAGAAAAGGAAAGATATACCCATTTGAATACAAGGAGAGATAAGAAAGCCTTCCTCAGTGATCAGTACAAAGAATTAGAGGAAAACAATAGAATGGGAAAGACTAGAGATCTCTTCAAGAAAATTAGAGATACCAAGGGAACATTTCATGCAAAGATGGGCTC
>SJYX01007151.1:337722-358214 GCA_006410675.1 Oreotragus oreotragus
GGAGCCCACATGCCTCCGAGCCTGTGCTCTGCGACAAGAGACGCCACTGTGGCGGAGAAGCCTCTGCTCACCGCAGCTGGAGAAAGCCCGTGCAGAGAGGAAGGCGCAGCACAGCCTGCGAAAATGGAGTCATAAAGCACTGCTCCTGCCTACCTACTTGGGGCTGGTATTCTTCATTTGTTTTTTCGAGTTATTGATAATAATAGCTGTGTGCCAGCTATTATGGTATAAGGCATCTTAATCCTTACACAACCCTGGGACATTGCTATTATTTTTTATGTTTTACTCACAGGGACACTCAGACAGGGCAGGAAACTTGCCCAAGATCACAGTCAACCCATTTAGAAGCCAGGGTTCAAATCCAGGTCTGTGGGCATTAAGTCCACGATTTTCCCACCATGACACACTGTCCCTCAGAAACTCGAGCCCTTGGCTCCAGCTTCTATTAATGGTCATGTCTCAAAGGGGAGAAGCCACTGAGCTCTGTGGCTTCTTCTTTTTTTTGGTAAATATTTATTTACTTATTTATTTGGTTTCACGGGGTGTCATTTGTGGCGCATGGGGTCTTCAGTTATGGCTCACGGGCTTAGCTGCTCCTCAGCACGTGGGATCTAGTTTCCCAACCAGGGATCAAACCCGTGTCCCCTGCAGATTCCTAACCACTGACTACCAGGGAGGTACTGGCGGCTTCTTTGAATATCCTCCTTCATCCCATTTCAAAACCATAAGCTGTCTTCCTGGTTTCTCGTTAGTCAAGGAACTCTGTCAGTTCCTCGCTCATTTGCATGACCAGAACGGCTGGGGTTCGGGACCCGGCGTATGACCTGCTCTTCCTGACCCATGTGACTTCAGCTTCTCTCTTCCCTAAAGAGCCCCTATTCCAGGGACTCAATTTTTCCACATGGAGTACTACAACTCTGGCATTCACAAAACAAAAAAATGAAAAGACGCAGGCGTCAATCCCGCTGAGGGAAACAAAAGGAACAATGAGTCTGGTAAGATTCCTTGAATGGGGACCAGTTCCAGGAGAAGTATGAGGACTGTTACGACTGCTCTGGTTTGTTAGAATTCGTCTTTATTTAGTCTCTTGGGGACAGAAAGGTGATGCTCTGAGAAGAGCCACAGTTTGTGCTCCCTGGAGTTCACTGTCAGCCAAATTACTGGACAGGAGTCTGAGCTCCAGTGTGACGTCTCGGCAGAGCTCTGTTGGGGGGATGGGGTGGGGAGCTGTCAGGGTTCCTACCACAGGGTGAGACTGGAAGATACATTTCTGACTCACTAAGGGTCTTTCCTCTCCCTATGTATTTCATCACTGGGGACCTGAACACAGATCATCACCCAAACCCTACAATCGTTTTTGATGTGTCTTCCTGTGCAGATCACCTTGCCAGATGAGCTGATTAGTGAACCAGGCAGGGCAGCTGTGTGGGAACATTGAGGGAGTAGGAGGCTGCTTGCGGGGGATGTGTGGGAGGGCATTGACTAGATACTGCTGGGTCATCTGGGAAGCAGGTCTGCTTGGGGGACACCTTTTCTGAGCTCTGCCTTGGCCTCCGACCTGCGTCGGTCTTCACAGAAAAGCCATCCTGAACTTCCTCTGCCTGCCCAGACCTAGCTCTCGGTAGAGAAACCCCCTGTGTGTCCCATGAGCCCAGGCACACCAGCCCTGCGTCCTTGGGGCTGACGCCCCCATTAGTGGTATCAGAGTTAGGGGCAGCCACACGGACTGGCCCAGAGGCTGGGACAGTGCGAGCCTCGGCCCCCACCCCCCGCAGCAGGCAGCAGGCCTCACCCGGAACTGGCCCCCGTCGCCGTCGTCTAGCTCCAGGATGTAGCCGTCCACGGGGCTGTGGGTGAAGGGCGGCGTCCTCCAGGCCAGCGTGACGCTGTTGTTCCGGGTGCAGCACTTCTCCAGCTGCAACAGGGGCACGGGCGGCACTGCGATGGGACAGGCGGGCTTCAGTGTGCACACCCTGCAGGGCGCAGGGACAAGCGGCGGGCCCCGCCCACCCCAGCGAGAAGGCGACCACCTGCGCCCCTCCCTGCCGCGTGCATGCACACTCCGTGGACCTCCTAGCCTGGGAGGGGGTCCTGGGATTTGAGGCCGGGAGAGACGCAGAGGCGTGGCAGTTGCCTCCACCCTTCTGAGTCTGGAGCCCTGAGGACAAGGTGTCTTCTCCCTCTTCCGCCCCCCGGCACACTGAACATCACTGGTTTTGATTCTGCCCCACGAGGGGCTCCCTAGGACTTGCAGCAGAGCCTGACCGCCTGTGCCTTCCAGCACAGCAAGGCCTCTCCAGACCCTCTGCATGGAGTCACGTGCAGCTCACACCTGGGGCCCATGAAGTTGTGGTTGGGAGTGGGGGACAGGCAAAATACAAAGATACATTGAAACCTTTGTCTGGGAGTGGGGAACTAGATCCTGGAAGGTGAGGCAATCTTAGAGTATGGGACAGTCTACCCATGGAATTAGGGATTCAAATCAAGTGTATCATCAGTTCTATCAAGGTGAGCTCCAGAGTATCTTTTTATTCTCTAGTTGTGTTCAGGCTCGAGAGATTTTAGAAATATATAGTCCACGCTGGGGCTTCCCAGGCGACGTTAGTGATAAAGAACGTGCCTGCCAATGCAGGAGACGTAAGAGACTTGGGTTCTATCCCTGGGTTGGGAAGTTCCCCTGGAGGAGGGCACGGAAACCCACTCCAGTATTCTTGCCTGGAGAATCCCATGGACAGAGGAGCCCGGTGGGCTATGGTCCATAGGGTTGCAAAAAGGCGGACACAACTGAAGTGATTTAGCATGCACACATGCATAGTCCATGCTGACATTTTCCAAAGGGAACACTGCAACATGAGTTTTTGTAAAAACTACAGATTTCCACTTGGGTCCAGATGTTAGGGCACCATCTTCCACATTTTGGTGGACAGTTTAGTAGGGTATAGCACTGTCTGTTATAAATGTTGTCTCAGGGCTGGCTCCATGCTGGCCCCAGGACCCTGGGTTATCAGTGTGGAAGGAGTCCTTTCTGTATCCCTGGACACTGCTTCTCGCTTTCCCACTTTCTCTGTGAATTCCACCATCCCACCCTGTCAGGAGCAGCTCCAAGTGGCCTCTTTCAGCACCCCCACTGTCCAGAGCCCCCACTTCTGCCAGGCTTATTCTGCTCCGAGAAGCACACCTCATTCACACCTGGGGCAGATGGCATTTCCAAACCTTACCTCAGGTGCAAACTGGGTGTGGGAGTGAGCACAGAGACTGGGTGTCTTCGGTTTAAAAATGGCCACATACTTTGCAAGTAAGCATTTTCCTGAGTTCACAGCTTCTGTAGGTGTGGTGCTTAGCTCTTTGATATATTGGTTAAAAAAATAAACCCCCAAAGAGTTTTATTCCTTCTCCTGAATGTACCCTCAATGTCTCTGGAGAGGCAGGGTGACCTCACATGCTAATTTTATAACCTGGGGAAAGTTATGCAAACTTTTCTTAATCCACAGCCTGTGTCCCCCCGGCTCTCTGAACTCACTTCTGCCACCCGCCACCTTCTCCACGCTGCTGTCACTTTCGACCTCGCTCCGCTTGGAACACAGCAAACTTATACCTGCCCTCTGCTGCCTGGAATCTTCTTCCTTTATATTGCATCTCTTTCCTTCTCACCTCGAAACACTAGCCCCATACTAATGCCTTCTTCTCAAAAAATGGCTTCCCTGGTGGCTCAGATGGTAAAGAATCAGCTTGTAATACAGGAGACTCAGGTTTGACCCCTAACTGGAAAGATCTCCTGGAGAAGGGAATGGTTACTCACTCTAGGATTCTTGCCTGGAGAATTCTATGGACAGAGGAGACTGGCGGGCTACAGTCCATGGGGTCCGAAAGAGTCAGACATGACTGAGCGACTAACACTTTCTCTTCTCAAAAAGCATCTTGTTGGTCTCACCTGCCACTATCAGGTTATATTATACTATCTGTTATATCATTGCCTGTTTCCTTCTCTAGAATGCCAGCTCAGTCTTGTGAGGGGGTCTGGGGACTTGTTCATGGCTGTGTCCTGAACACCGAGGATGGTGCCTGGCAGGTGATAAACACTCAATAGGTGTCTCAGAACGAACAAACCATCCTCTTTCATACATGCAAAAACTGTGGCTCAGGCTGGGGGCTACCCGCAGAGGTCACCAGCTCAAGGACACTGAACTGGGACCTGAACCCAGGTCTGTGCCGCAGAAGTCCCTCCCTCCCAATCTGGGTCACACCAGGGTCACAAGTCTTCCGATGCATGAGCTGCCCTGCAGAGTGGATGCCTCTTCCAGAAGAAGCAAAACTGAACTGGGCCAACCACGGCTCACCCCTACATTTCATCTGAATGAAGTCCAGCTGGTGGATGGCCTGCAGCAGCGGCTCGCTGTCCAAGGTCAGCTCAAACTCTGCGGACACTTTGGGTTCCAGGGCGCCTTTGACCCACTGCTCTTGAGACACCTGCACACGCTTGATCAGGGCGTCGGAGATCTTAAAGGAAGCACAGAGTTTAGGGTTTCCACGTGCAAAGGAAAAATAACACAGCAGGTGGTGAGGAAAGGGTAGGGGCTTCATCTCCATGGGCTCAGGGGGTGGCTGTGTTAAGCATGCCCTCTCAAGCCCTGGCAGAGATGTCAGGACCCATGCCGGTATGGGGGTAAATAAAAATGCATTACATTGTTTAAATCATCTTCATAGGTTGATCTTGTTCCCTGTAAAGAAGCACTTGCTGTTTTATGCTAAACCCTTTTGTAAAGCAAATGATACTTTCAATTTATTTTTTTGAACTTCTTATTTTGTACTGGGGTATGGCCTATTAACATTGTTGTGATAGTTTCAGCTGAACCGTCAAGGGACTCGGCCATACATACATATGTATCCATCCCAGGCTGCCACGTAACACTGAGCAGAGTTCCCTGTGCTCTACAGTAGGTCCTTGTTGGTTACACATTTTGTATGTAGCAGTGTGTCCATGAACCTGCCAAGTTCCCTAGCTATCCACTCCCCTCAGCAACCACTGGTTCATTTTCTCAGTCTGTGCCTCTCTTTCTATTTTGTATCTAAGTTCGTTAAACGATACTTTTAAAACATACAGAGGCTCTGCATATTCTTCTTTTGCTAGATGGTGCACTTTGCAAAGTGGAACTCACTAGCGGTCTGCCCTAGCATTTGAAAGCATCCCCTTCACGCCAGGACTGGGCCACTCCCTCCCTCCCGCTGTCTTTCCTCCGTGTTGTTCTGCAGCTCCTGCTCCAAACTCTCACGTGTCAAACCTGCAGCTCTGTTCTCTGCTGGAGAAAGGCTTGCTCATTCAGAACACTGGCACGTGTCCCTGCAGAGCTATGATGCCCCTGCACCCTTCCTGGGGACCAATCAAGGAGATTCATCATTTTCTCCACAGAAGGAGGCCTGGGCTTTCGTTTGAGTCACAGAAGTGTTCCCAAGAGATCCTCGTGACCCGGATTAGCCTGGCTGCTGGGGGTTACCCAGCAAGGCAGCATGGGCTTTCTGGGCTGCGGTATTCTGTCCAGACCTGCAGGACTCTGCCCACGTCATGTGGATTCAGCTAACTCACTTCCCCAGCGCAGTCTTTCCAGCTTGACTGGCAGACTGTCTTCTTTCATCTGAGGGGAAAATGTTGCACTGGTGTTCCAGGAAGTTGAGCCACGAGAGCAGGGCATTGCAGGCCTAGAGACTGTGATGTTTGACCTCCTCATTTAATGATGACCCAGAGCCAGGTCAGAGCTTGTGAGAACAGCCAAGATGAGATTTCAGGTGTTCCGGAATCACTGAGCACAGGAGAATCTGCTCAACTCCAAGCCACGGGGAGGGACTCTCCTAGAACCTTGGCTGGTTTGGGATGCAGCCATGGAGTTGGAAGAAGGGCCGCCAGCCCGCTCACCTGCAGGAACCCGGCGGGGTCATTCTCCTTGATTACCTCCAGGCAGTACTCCATCAGCCCAGTGGACTGGCGCAGCTTCAGCGTGCAGTGATTGATCTGGTCCCAAACCATCTGCCATGAAAAGGACCCCTGGTAACCGTCTCATGGACAAAGAACAGCCCGGCTGCAGCGGGAGCACTGTTCTCGATTCCTTTGTACCCTCTCCTGCTGCTGCTCTGTTCCTGAGCTCCACGTGCCCTCGTTACAGGGGAGTAATTGGACACACTGCCCCACAGCAGGCCTGCCACACCCAACAGAGCACACTTTCTGAACTTTGGATAAAAACCAGAGGACGCACACAATCTGAACCCTCCCACGTGACCAGTCCATGGCCCCCACTCTCGCTTGCTGGGTGGTCACTTGAGGGGCTCGACTGCTTTGCATGTAATCCATGGACCATCCCCAGCACGCATTCCTTCTCGCCCTTCAGTAATATTTCTGGTTCAGTTGGGAAATGTCTATGAAATAGATCGAGCCCAGACCATGAAGTGAGTAGTTTTCATTAAGGCACGGTATTCACGGGGCAGCTGCCTGGACCGGGGACCCAGTGCGAGTAAGGGGAAGTCTTGCCTTTCCACGGTGATCACTGACCACTGTGCTGACCACGCACGCACCAGATGCCAGAAAACCTGACGGAGGGGCCGAGGCGGGGCCCTGAGCACAGCCCTCGTCATCCAACGAGGCTGTCTCCGCTCTGCAAGATGGGAGCAGTGTGTGTGTTTTCCACAGAACGCAGGGGCCCGGCAGATGGGAGATGGGGGGCTTCTGACTGAAAGCAGCAGGATTCAGGTGTCTGGTCCTCGCTTTGGAGGGAGAGTAGGCATGGCGATTACTGCAGGCAAAGTGGCACGAGGGTACGTAGGTCCCAAGGAACCTGCTCAGTGCTTCCCCCCTTCACTCGTTCATTCATTCATACCCTCAACTAACACTGACCCCGTGTCTATACCACGTGTTCCCCCACGCTGGGCAGGGAGGGGGCTGGCACTGGGCGCGCTGGCTGCCTGGGCACCCACCTTCAGCTTCTGTTCCCTCTCTTTGGTGACCTTGGTGAGCAGCTTGGCTTTCTGCCGGGTCAGAGCATCCACCAGCGCATCACACTGAGCCACCAGGCAGGCCTCGTAGTCCAGGCCGTTCTCCTGTGGGACGCAGAGAGCTTTAGGGAGAAGACACACAGAGACGTGGCCAGTGCTAGAGACACAGCCGCGTCAGCAAGTGGGCCCCAGAGAGAGCGGTCTTGCTTCCGGACTGGAGAGCGTGCACGTGAGCCTCAGCACACGGGACGATGGAACGAATATTCGTCACCTGAGCCATGCGGGTTTGTGAGGGTTTTCAGTGTCATAATACTCATGAGAGACTTAGCAAGGAAAAAAAAAGCAGCTACAAGTGTGCGCAGCATAATTGCAAACTGTGTGTGTGTGTAAACTAATGGAAAAGCGTGTCAGAATAGTGGGGTGGCCACTTACAGGGGTGAGATATTGGTGAGTTTCTGTTGTTTTTGTCTGCTATTTTCTACTTTTCACAATTTCTGAACATATTTTTACTTTTCATAATCAGAAAACAGTAAAACAAGCAAAACCCAGTGGTCTGGCTGTAGGATCTGTCTTTCTCAGTTGTGAAAAAGAATCCTTCAACACCTCTCAGACCAGCCTGGATTCAGACCTCGTGTCACGGGCTAATGTGTTTTCTCCCACCCCTGCCCCAAGTTCCTATGATGAAGTCCGAACCCCCATGAGCTCAGAACAAGACTGTGTTTGGAGAAACAGGCTTGAAAGAAGTAACTTAAACGAGGTCCTTAGGCTGGGCTCTGATCCAACGTGACTGTGTCCTTAGAAGAGGCGGTCAGGACACAGGCACAGAGGGAGGGCCCCCTGAGGACGCAGGGAGGCAGTGGCTGTCTGCCAGCCCAGGAGAGAGCCCTCAGGAGGAACCACCCCTGCTCACACCTCGATCTTGAACTTCTAGCCTCCATCACTGTGAGAAAATAGGTTACTGGGGTTGAAGCCACTTAGTGTGTGGTGCTTTGTATACCAAATAGCTGGTGTCCTGAAACATCAGAAGCAGGGAAGGAAATGCCTGGTGGCTGAACTCTGTGCTTTAGCTCACTGGGCAGGGTGGTTTCCATTGGCTGGTTTAGAGTTCAGTGCCCTCAGTCCCCCTTTTCCACCCAGACACCGGGAAGTCCGTGATCTGTGTGACAGTTCCTCCCTGCGTGCATTTATACACTCTCTCCCTGACAGAGCTCCCGGGGCCACAGACCGCACCTTATTGATCAGTGTCAGGCTTGTACGTGACACAGCATGGGTGCTCAGGAAATACGTTTATTTAGTAACTGGTGCTTTTGTATTACGATGCATTTGGTATGAAAGCACTGTAAACACACAGGGGTAGCACTGTACGGCCATGCGTGATTTCTGCCTGGTTCTCTTTCTACGATTCTTTCTGAGTTCAAGCGAAATCCCCTTCCTACCGGATGGCTGCCAGCGGGTTGGGTGTGTAGTGTCTGCAACACCTGAGGCTGTGCAGCGGAGCAGCTGGGCCTCCCCGTGTTCAACACTGAGAAGAGCTGCCAGGGGCCTTCCCTTTCCTCATCCGTGTCTCACATCCCTTCTGCAGAGGGGTGGGGTCTGGGCTCACCTGGATTTGCTGCAGAATGTTCTTCAGCTGAACCAGAAACTCCTTTGCTTCTTTTGCCTTATCGGAAACTCCATTTAAGGCCTGAGACAGCTGGGCCTAAAAGATATTACAGGTTGAAAAGGAAAATTAGGTGTTAAAGGCATTTGGTCTGCCCTTCACCCTGAAAGCCGTGTTTATAACAGGGGGTAACCAAGAGCTGTCCTCTATGGAGGCAGCCCGGTCACTGCAGCATGGGTGGTTTTCCCAGCAGTGGCTGATAAAGTGTTGGTTGACCTGCCCTCTTCTGTCTGCACCCCAAAGCTGGATAGAAGTAAGGAGCATTCAGCTTATTGGTTGGGGCTGACAGGACCCAGGACAAGAAGCAAGTATAGACTTGACCGGGTCTGGCCCCCGCCCCTCCCACAGCAGCTCTACCCCCATCAGTAGGACATTCAGACACCAATGTGTGGACACCCCAGGTGCCAGGCCACACTCTGGCCACCTCATTTGTATACAGTTGCGTTTTGGCCTAAGTGAGATGGGTGGGAAAGAGACCTGGAAATGAGCTTGAGCCATGTGGATGGAGGGTCCCAAGTCACCATGCAGATGGGATGGTGGTGGCCTCCTTGGCAATCGAGACTCCTAACTGCTCAGTTACTGGGACCCAAAGGCAGAGCTGCAAGCTGGTTTCAAATCCATGGCCTTTAGCCTCAGGCTTCTTTTCAATGAAACATATGCCCACACAATCGAATCTGTCTTCAAAACTTCACTATTGACTAGACTGACACCCTTTGTTTTTTAATTTTATCTATATTTTGATCATGCCCTGAAGCCTGTGGGATCTTAGTTCCCCAACCAAGGATTGAACCCATGTCCCCTACAGTGGAAGTGTGGAGTCTTAACCACTGGACCGCCAGGGAAATCTCCTGATGCCCTTGATTTTTAATGGTACTCTCATGTTTCAAATTAAAAAGTTGAGGGCAGAGGAAAAAATGGGGCCAGAAAAGCTGGGTCATACCCACTCTCCACTGTCTTTACGTCTCTGCTCGAATATGATCTGTCTGAGAGGTCTCCTCCCTTGCCCTACTTTATGCTTCTTCATAATGTTCATTACCACCCAACACAGGTTTGTTTGCTGTGTGTCTCTCCTCCCAAGAATGTAAGTTCTCTGTTGCTCACATCCAGAAAGAGCACCAGGCACACGGCAGCATTAAACAATGTGGATATTTGTGGAATGAATGGGTCAATTAATGTGGTTCTTTGGACCATATCCATGGTGTTCCAAGTGTGGTTCCCGGACCCTCAACATCAGCATCACCCAGGAATTTGCTAGAAATCCAAATTCTCTGGCCTCACCCCAGTCTTACTGCTCAGAACCTGGAGGTGAAGCCCAGGAATCTTTCTTTTAACAAGCTATCCAGGGATGTCTGATGCACTTTGAGATCCACTGGATGGTACAAACATAGCCACGGAGTGGATGAGAAGACATGGGAAGATGGAAGGTGATCAAGGTCACCAATGTTCAAGGTGAGGTCTGGGCTGTGTCCTGCTCTGAGAGATGGCTAGGAGCCTTGGGTGTGGCTCAGCTGAGAGGTGGTTCCTGGAGAAGCTCTCCCTGCCTCCAATGGGTTCCCAATTGCACTCCCCCACCACACACACACTTCAGCTGGTGTAAGCCCTTCCCTCCACGTTTACCATTATGGACAATTCTGTTGCAATTATCTATGCAGGAAGAATAGCCAATAAAAATCGCAGGAATAGCAGAGCGTTCTACAACTGCTCTGTCTCATACAGCGGCCACCAGTATGGGTGGCTCCGAGCACTTGAAATTTTACTTAGTTTTCAGCTACCATGTGTGGCCAGTGGCTGCTGTCCTGGGCAGCACAGATCTTTGCACTCATCCTTAGCAGCTCAACCTGTGTCTGATAACTTCACTCAGGAGGAGCTGGAGAGGTCAGCATCACACAGACTCATCATCTGTGTCCAGAAAAGGGGTGCCTCCCTCCCTACCACACGCACTGCAAGAAGAGGGCCCTCGGAGGCTGCACCCCTTTTCTCTTCAAGGAGAGGCCCATTCCTGGGAACCTATGCACTCCTTCATGGTGGGGACTTTGTCTTTGTCTTTCTAGCCAGCCTCAAAATAGGGGCTCAAAAACTGCTCACTGGCTGAACAGAAAGCAAAGCAATTGCTCCACTAGAAGCGGATGCTAACCAAGACAGATCCCTGTACTTCCATGGGCAGCACACTTGTCCACAAGAAGCCACATTACTGAGTGTCCCCCTCCTTCCAGCTGGGAAACTGGAGCCAGCATGGCTCTGCCCCCACCAGCCCCGGTCCCCCCCGCAGCCCAGCCCTGCTCTCGACCTACTTCCTACTTGGCAAACAGATCCTGGAGCTTGGCAAGGAGCCCAGAACAAGTGATTTTTTTGAAAGGTTCCAGTGGCCTTAGGCAGACACCCAGCTGAATGAACTCACAGCTCACTAGACACTGCTTCAGGATCATCAGGATTGCCTGTGACCCCGGCCCAGCAGGGTGCAGCAAAGTCCTGATGGAAGAGCCCGGGCTTCCTTGTGAGAGCTGGTCAACAAGCACACACTTGTATTAATACCTTTCTTGATCCCAGTTCCTTCCCATACGGTGGGGCCACAAGTCAGCTCTCCTTGCCCAGGTGGCAGCACTGTGGAAACTGGCCCTGGCTGTTCTACTGGAAGAGGAGCCAGGGATCGAGTGGCAAAGGTGGAAACCACTGGTCAAGGGACAAATTACTTATTGGCAACATGTTACAGGCTCACAGCATATTGTATTTGGCTGCAGCTTTTTGAGACACGCTCTTCCTCTTTTCCACAAGGACTGTCTAGGGAGCCAGCAGGGGACACGGAAAACTGGCTTCTGGTCCTAGAGAAGGGCTTCCCTGGTGGCTCAGATGGTGAAGAATCTGTCTGCAATGCAGGAGACCCAGATTTGATCCCTGGGTCGGGAAGATTCCCTGGAGAATGGAAGGGCAATCCACTCCAGTATCCTGGAGAACTCCATGGTCAGAGGAAGACCCTGCCATCTGCGAAATGAGAATGGGTTGCGCAGTCTCTGTGACCACACTATACTCTTGGAAAGAAAGGAAATACCCAGACAGAAGATAAATATTTTAAAATGACTGAAAAGATTTTGAACTTGAATCAAACATTGTATTTTATGCCTTCCTATTCCGTAAAGGTTAGAATTACTTTGCTATAGAGTCTCTGAGTTTAGACAGCTTAAAAACGTGTTTCCAACAGGGCCAAGCCACCTGCTTCCTGGCCTAGCCTCAGGTCTTTGCCTGCAGCCTGAAGGAGTAGCTTCTAGGTACATGGGGTAGTTCTCTGGCTCCACGTCCGCCTCCTTCTAGATGGAGTTATAGGGCCTCATAATGCATTAAGCTGGTTTCCCTGGTGGCTAAGATGGTAAAGAATCTGCCCAGGAGACCTAGGAGCCTAGGAGACCTAGGTTCAATCCCTGGGTTGGAAAGATCCCCTGGAGAAGGAAATGTCTACCCACTCCAGGATTCTTGCCTGGAGAATTCCATGGTCAGAAAAGCCTGGTGGGCTACAGTCCATGGGGTCACAGAGAGTCAGACACGACTAGGCGACTACCACAGTGCATTAAGCAAGAGGACTCTGGGGCATATAGCCACATCTTGGCTCTGTCACTGGTTAGCTGTGTGTCTCAGAAAGAGTCTTCATCTCTTTGTTATAGAGGGTCCTCTCCTCATATGAGTTTGCACTATTATACTTGTAAATATAGCTTGAGCTTTCCCCAAATCCTCTTTTGCTACTTTTTAAACCTGATCACACCAAAACAGGACGTTTGAAATGTTCTTCTTTAGTGAATGTTTGGGAGATAATAATGCCATGATTATCTACCAGAATGCTTTTGGTTTGATCTCTGGGTTGTAAGAAGTGCTGAACTGATTTAAACAGTCTAATTTTTTTGTGCAAAATTTTCTAATTTGTTAAACTTACATCAATTCTTTTAAAATAATAACAGCTGTTTGTATTTCTTTGAAAGTGTAAGTTATAAAATAATTTAACTATTGTTTTCATGGTAACTTTATTAATAATATCACTGTTTAAAATATTTAATCATCCTAATTAATAATGATAACTATCCTTTGAGATTACTCCTGCTATTACTTCCTTAAACAAAAGAAACCTGTAAATTAAAAACAACTTATTGATTTATCTATTTCTGGCTCTGCCGGGTCTTCACCGCTGCACAGGCTTTTCTCTAGCTGTGGAAATGGGGGCTGCTCTCTGGTTGTGGCAAGCAGGCTTCTCTTGCTGTGGAGCCTGGACTCTCGCTGCTCAGGTTTCAGTAGGTGCGACACGGTGGCTTCAGTAGTTGTGGCACATGGGTTTAGTGGCCCCACAGCATGTGGGATCTTCCTGGACCAGGGACTGAACCCATGTCCCCTGCATTGGCAGGTGGATTCTTAACTGCTGGACCACCAAGGAAGTCCCCCAAAGTCCTCTTCATTTTTTGATCTGGGTCTATCAGATATGGGTTGTTATGGACTGAATGTTTGTGTCTTCCAAAAATCCATATATGGAGGCCTTAACCTCTGGTATGGAGGTAATAGGAGACGGGAACTTTGGAATGTGATTAGGTTTTGAGGGTGGAGCCACCATGATGGGGTTAGTGTCCTTAAAAGAAAAGACCTTACTCTCCCCTCCCACATGCACTGAGGAAAGGCCATGTAAAGACTCAGTAAGGTCCAGGCTTCAGAACTGTGAGAGATAATCTCTGTGGTTTAAGCCAGGGAACAACAGACTGGTTCCAAATAGGAAAAGGAGTACGTCAAGGCTGTATATTGTCACCCTGCTTATTTAACTTATATGCAGAGTACATCATGAGAAACGCTGCTGCTACTGCTGCTGCTGCTAAGTCGCTTCAGTCGTGTCCAACTCTGTGCGACCCCACAGACGGCAGCCCATTGGGCTCCGCCATCCCTGGGATTCTCCAGGCAAGAACACTTTTCTTTTAAGAACATCATGAGAAACGCTGGACTGGAAGAAACACAAGCTGGAATCAAGACTGCCAGGAGAAATATCAATAACCTCAGATATGCAGATGACACCACTGTTATGGCAGAAAGTGAAGAGGAACTAAAAAGCCTCTTGATGAAAGTGAAAGAGGAGAGTGAAAAAGTTGGCTCACAGCTCAACATTCAGAAAACGAAGATCATGGCATCTGGTCCCATCACTTCATGGGAAATAGATGGGGAAACAGTGGAAACAGTGTCAGACTTTATTTTTGGGGGAGAGCCCATTTTTGCATGAAATGTTCCTTTGGTATCTCTAATTTTCTTGAAGAGATCTCTAGTCTTTCCCATTCTGTTGTTTTCCTCTATTTCTTTGCATTGATAGCTGAGGAAGGTGAAGGTGAAGTCGCTCAGTTGTGTCCGACTCTGCGACCCCATGGACTGTAACCTACGAGGCTTCTCTGTCCACAGAATTCTCCAGGCAAGAATACTGGAGTGGATTGCCATTTCCTTCTCCAGGGGATCTTCCCGACCCAGGGATCGAACCCGGGTCTCCCTCATTGGAGGCAGACGCTTTAACCTCTGAGCCACCAGGGAAGCCCTGATAGCTGAGGAAGACTTTCTTATCTCTCCTTGTTATTCTTTGGAACTCTGCATTCAAATGGGTATATCTTTCCTTTTCTCCTTTGCTTTTGGCTTCTCTTCTCTTCAAAGATATTTGTCAGGCCTCCTCAGACAGCCACTTTGTTTTTTTGCATTTCTTTTTCTTGGGGATAGTCTTGATTCCTGCCTCCTGTACAATGTCATGAACCTCCATCCATAGTTCATCAGGCACTCTGTCTATCAGATCTAGTCCCTTAAATCTATTTCTCACTTCCACTGTATAATCATAAGGGATTTGATTTAGGTCATACCTGAATGGTCTAGTGGTTTTCCCTACTTTCTTCAATTTAAGCCTGAGTTTGGCAGTAAGAAATTCATGATCTGAGCCACAGTCATCTTCCGGTCTTGCTTTTGTTGACTTCTCCATCTTTGGCTGCAAAGAATATAATCAATCTGATTTCAGTATTGACCATCTGGTGATGTCCATGTGTAGAGTCTTCTCTTGCGTTGTTGGAAGAGGATGTTTGCTATGACCTGTGCATTTTCTTAGCAAAACTTCATTAGCCTTTGCCCTGCTTCATTCTGTACTCCAAAGATGTGTATAAGAGACAGCTATTATACTTNGAATATAATCAATCTGATTTCAGTATTGACCATCTGGTGATGTCCATGTGTAGAGTCTTCTCTTGCGTTGTTGGAAGAGGATGTTTGCTATGACCTGTGCATTTTCTTAGCAAAACTTCATTAGCCTTTGCCCTGCTTCATTCTGTACTCCAAGGCCAAATTTGCCTGTTACTCCAGGTGTTTCTTGACTTTTTACTTTTGCATTCCAGTCCCCTATAATGAAAAGGACATCTTTTTTGGGTGTTAGTCTTAGAAGGTCTTGTAAGTCTTCATAGAACTGTTCAACTTCAGCTTCTTCAGCATTATTGGTTGGGGCATAGACTTGGAGTACCGTGGTATTGAATGGTTTGCCTTTCAAGTGAACAGAGATCATTCTGTTGTTTTTGAGATTGCATCCAAGTATTGCATTTTGGACTCTTCTGTTGAGTATGATGGCTACCCCATTTCTTCTAAGGGATTCCTGCCCACAGTAGTAGATATAATGGTCATCTGAGTTAAATTCACCCACTTCAGTCCATTTTAGTTTGCTGATTCCTAAATCATTGACGTTCACTCTTGCCATCTCCTGTTTGACCACTTCCAGTTTGCCTTGATTATATGGTATGGTTATAGAAGCCCAAACAGACTAAGACATGAATTATCTAAATTACCCTGCTAGGACCTATTTATACTTTTAGTTCACACAGCCTCAGAGATAATTCTCATGTTTGCCACAGTCTCTGCAGAGAAGCCCCTAAGTTTCTGCCTTTTAAACTAGGTGTTGTTCTCTGATATCAGGATTACTTGGTAGAAGTGCAGGAAGTTAGACACCAAGGATCCGGACATGGCTTCTAAATGCCCCCTATAGATCTTTTGCTCCCCTCCCCAAATGGAATGTGTCCTTGGAACTCCTTCCGCGGTGCATCTCCCTCTCTGTGAGATGGGATGCTCTTGGGCAATGCATCAGCTTCCTGTGGCAGCCCTGGGCCCAGCTCCCGCTGCCCCACAGGCCTGTCCTTTGCTCCTCTGTGTGGGCAGCACAGGGCCACCCACCGAGAAAGTGCTCCACAGAGGCCAGTCAGTGAGTAGATTCTGTCATGGATTCCATCTGACAAGCTGCCCCCAGCTACTCCTTGTGTCTCAGCCCTCTCCAACTGGGCTTAATTAAAACAGCCATGTGGCCACTCTGAACCCGCTGTTTCTGGGGCACAAAGCCCCATCTGGTCCCGGGCACTGGCAGTCAAACCCTGCCCTCTTTTTGTGACTTTTTGTGCCACCGCTTCCCCACTTCACTCTCAGACTCTCCTTTCTTTTCCTCCCTAAGTCCCTCCCTAATGGGTGGGTGGGATGCAGGTGGTCCCAGGAATGGAAGGCTCCTTCTTCACAGAGGTTTCAGATTATGAACATGTGAGTCCTGACAACGGGGGAGATGGGTCAGGATAGAATGTAGTGCGACTACTCTATGGCTGGTTGACATTGTCCCCACCCCTACCCGGAGCCAGCCACTGGGGCCTTGGCGGACCAGAGGCAGTGATGGGGGCTCTGCTCCCCAGGAGCTCAACTCGCAGCTCAGCCCCGCACTGACCAGGCTGGAGAGTGGACTAAGCTCCTGGATCTGCCAGCCATGTAGCTGGAAGCCTTGCTGTATCCACCCAGGGACCCCAGAATTGGACTTTGGGGTCAGGGTCTGAACTCAAACCCTCATTTTATGTGACCAGGTTTCTTGGTGAGCCTTTGATTCCTCACTTTGCAATGGGGGTAATGATATGCTCTCCAAGAGCTATCTCAAGATTTAAGAGAGAGCTTGCATGGAGAGCCCTGGGCTCAGGGGCTGGCAGTCTAGTGACGGTGGTTCTGTGCATAACGGGACTGTTGCAGGCACTGATGCTTCCTGCTGTTGGCCATCTGCTATACAAGAAAAGATCTTAATGACCCGAATAACCACAATGGTGTGGTCACTCACCTAGAGAAGGACATCCTGGAATGTGAAGTTAAATGGGTCTTAGGAAGCATTACTATGAACAAAGCTAGTGGAGGTGATGGAATTTCTGCTGAGCTATTTAAAATCCTAGATGACGATGATGATGTTAAAGTGTTGTACTCAGTATGTCAGTAAATTTGGAAAACTCAGCAGTGGCCACAGGACTGGAAAAGGTGTTTTCGTTCCAATCCCAAAGAAGGGCAATGCCGAAGAATATTCAAACTACCACACAATTGCACTCATTTCACATCAGGTCATTAAGATCTTTTCTTGTATAGTTCATCTGTGTATTCTTGTCACCTCTTCTTAATATCTTCTGCTTCTGTTAGGTCCATACCATTCCTATCCTTTATTGTGCCCATTCTCCCATGAAATGTTCCCTTGATATCTCCAATTTACTTGAAGAGATCTGTAGTCTTTCCCATTCCTATTGCTTTTCTGTTTTTTTTTTTTTTTTGCATAGTTCATTTAAGAAGGCTTTCTTATCTCTCCTTGCTATTCTCTGGAACTCTATATTCAGTTGGGTATAGCTTTTCCTTTATCCCTTGCCTTTCACATCTCTTCTTTCTTCAGGTATTTGTAAAGCCTCCTCAGACAACCACTTTGCCTTCTTGCATTTCTTTTTCTTGGGGATGGTTTTGGTCACTGCCTCCTGCACAAGTTTATGAACCTTTGTGCATAGTTCTTCAGGCATTCTGTCTACCAGGTCTAATCCCTTGAATCTATTCATTACCTCTACTGCATAATCATCTAACAATCAAGCTAACCTTGAGCTATCAAGGTTATGCTCAAAATCCTTCAAGCTAGGCTTCAGCAGTATGTGAACTATAAACTTCCAGTGGTACAAGCTGTTTTTAGAAAGGGCAGAGGAACCAGAGATCAAATTGCCAGCATTTGTTGGATCATAGAGAAAGCAAGAGAATTCCAGAAAAATGTCTACTTCTGCTTCATTAGGTATACTAAAGCCTTTGGCTGTGTAGATCACTACAAACTGTAGAAAATTTCTAAGGAGATGAGAATATCAGACCATCTTGCCTGCCTCCTGAGAAACCTGTATGAGGGTCAAGAAGCAACAATTATAACTTATATAACAATTATAATAATAGTTGTACATGGACAACTGACTGGTTCAAAATTGGGAAAGGAGTACATCAAGACTGTATAGTGTCACCCTGCTTATTTAACTTATATGCAGAGTACCTCATGCAAAATGCTGGGCTGGATGAATCACAAGCTGGAATCAAGATTGCCAGGAGAAATATTAGCAACCTCAAATATGCAGATGATACCAGATGGCAGAAAGTGAAGAGAAACTAAAGAGCCTCTTGATGAAATTGATAGAAGAGAGTGAAAAAGCTGGTTTGAAACTCAAGATTAAAAACATTACAATCATGGCATCTGGTCCCATCACGTCATGGTAAATAGAAGGGGTAAAAGTGGAAACAGTGACCGATTTTCTTTTCTTGAGCTCCCAAATCACTGCAGCTGGTGACTGAAGCCATGAAATTAAAAGATGTTTGCTCCTTGGAAGAAAATCTATGACAAACCTAGACAGCATATTAAAAAGCAGAGACACCACGTTGCCACCAAAGGTCCCTATACTCAGAGGTATGGTTTTTCCAGTAATGTATGGCTGTGAGAGTTAGCCCATAAAGAACTGCTCCTGTGTGCCATAGCCAGGAGCCCCAACCACTGAAGCCTGCAAGCCCTAGAGTCCATGACTGGCGACAAGGGAAGCCACAGCAGGGAGAGGCTTGCACAGCACAGGGAAGAGTGGCTCCCACTTGCCGCAACTAGAGAAAACCCTAGCACAGCAATGAGGAGCCAGCACAGGCAAAAATAAATAAATGAAATTTCAAACTAGTAAAACTTCATACACAACCTTAAATATCCAGGAGCAATGATTCCATCAATGTGGCATACATATGTATGTAATTATGTATGTAGTCACTACGTGTGTGTGTAGCGCACATGTAAGAATTTTAAGAGTACACATGAGTTCTCACATTTTCCTTTGCATCTTGTCTGTATTGCCTAAATATTTAAAAATGAGCATCATCTTATGTAATTGAAAAAACAATAGGGTTATTTTCACTAAAAAAAAACTCATGTTACTAAGGTCTCACTTGAAATGTCTACCCTGAGCAGTTAAGCAATTTCACAACTGAAAACAGTCACATGCTCTTTCCCTAGATGTCCTCTGATTTAAACTTCAGAACAGTGTCTTGATGCAACAATTCCATTGCTTATGATAACCCTGGATGGCTAATATTTTCAATATAATCAATTTGGGTGATTATCACGAGGGCTCAGAGGAAAGCCGAAGGATGACACGGTTCCCCTTGAAAACCCTTCTCTCCTGCACCCCGCTGCTGCCCAGAGTCTACAGGGTCCTCGCTGCCACCCAACACCCACAGCCCCTCTTCCACCTCAAAGCCTTCATTCTCCCTGGCCCACCACAAGGATCTGAACTCCCACTTGCCTTAATGTGCCTAGTCTCTGCTAGAAAACAGTTCAAATCCATCCTGGCCAAATATTTTTATAGGGTATGAAGAGACAACTTCCCTGGTGGCTCAGATGGTAAAGAATTTGCTTGCAATGTAAAGTTTAATCCCTGGGTCAGGAAGATCCCCTGGAGAAGGGAAAGTCTACCTCTCCAGTATTCTTGCCTGGAGGATTCCATGGACAGAGGAGCCTGGTGGGGCTACATTCCATGGGGTTGCAAAGAGTAGGACACGACTTAGTGGCTAACACTTCCACTTTTTTTCATGAGGAGGCAACTGGCTCCCTCAGCCTGGTTCAGTTCAGTTCAGTTCAGTCGCTCAGTCGTGTCCAACTCTTTGCAAAGGCCAGGGGCAGCACCCGAGAGGAGCCACCCCATGTCCGAGGCCAGGGGCAGCACCCGAGAGGAGCCACCCCGTGTCCGAGGCCAGAGGCAGCACCCGGGAGGAGCCACCATGCGTCCGAGGCCAGGGGCAGCACCCGAGAGGAGCCACCCCGCGTCTGAGGCCAGGGGCAGCACCCGAGAGGAGCCACCCCACGTCCGAGGCCAGGGGCAGCACCCGAGAGGAGCCACCCCACGTCTGAGGCCAGGGGCGGCGGCTGGGAGGAACAGCCCCACACCCAAGGAGTGGTGGCTGCCCGGCGCAGGAGGGCCTAGAGGAGCCGTCCCACGCTGAAGGTCAGGAAGGGCAGCGGGAGGAGATACCTCTCATCCAAGGTAAGGAGCAGCGGCTGCACTTTGCTGGAGCAGCCGAGAAGAGATACACCACGCCCAAGGTAAGAGAAATCCAAGTAAAATGCTACATGCTGCAAGAGAGCATCAGAGGGCAGACACACTGAAACCATACTCACAGAAACCTAGTCAATCTCTGCCTGGTTAGTAACTTAAAATAGCTTTTCACTGTCCTGATCCTCAGTGCCACCAAATGTGATAGAGAGGGTCACTGTGGGTGTACTCAGTTAAGATGAGGTTGTAGTGGGGTAGAGTGGCCCCTTAACCCGTAGGACTGAAGTCTTTAGAAAAGGGAAGATTTCCCTGGTGGTCCAGTGGTTAAGAATCTGCCTGCCAATGCAGAGGACACAGGTTCGGTCCCTGGTATGGGAAGATTTCACATGTTCCAGACCGCTAAGCCCATGTGCCACAACTACTCGCTCTAGAGCGCATGCTCCCCAACAAGAGAAGCACCGCAGTGAGACGCCAGAGCACTGCAACAAAGAGCCCCCCCA